>JANAVB010038193.1:0-83285 GCA_029216955.1 Iris pallida
GAGAAAGAGAGGGCTGCCAAGGAGAAGAAAAGGTTGGAAGATCGTCGCCCACATGACGTCTAACTCGAAAAAGGAATACCGCAGAAGATCTTGGGGTCGTCCGCTCGAGATTGCCAGGAATTACTTGTCTCCTTTCCACCGCAGGTATAATTCGTGAACCCTAGTTTCTGCCTATGAAGGGTTAGAACACGTATTAGATCTGTTTAACTTTCTATCGATCAATACGCATACCAAAGGAAGGGTCCTGGAATCTCCAGTTCCATCAGTATCATAGACAAAACATTTATTTTTAACAAAATTTATTCCATAACCGTGATCAGTTAATTGACTAATACTCAACAAGTTATGTTTCAATTCTATTACTAAGCAAACATTTTTAATAATAGGAGAGAAAGAGATACCTATGTCACCAATGCCAATATATACCTTTAAGATTGTTTCCAAAGGAGACATAGCCTTCTTTCTCATCGATAGAGTTGCAAACAATTTGTCGTCACCTGGCATATGCCTGGAGCAACCGCTATCGAGTATCCACTTGATTTTAGTGGGAGGAGGAAGGTCCACCTTAGCATCTGTAGCCATTAAGCATAGGTTTGTTGAGCTTCAAAAGTTGTCTTCTTCTTTAAAGTCACTAGCCTCGCTTTCACACCAGATACTAGTGTTTGCGTAGTTTTTGGTTGTTGATCTTCTCTTGCTTGTCTGATCATATCTTCTTGTTTGATCGTGTCTGCTTCCTTTTCTTTTAACAGGGCAATCCTTCTTTATGTGACTTATTCTTTTGCAGCTGAAACAGATCGGTTCTTCTTTATCTTTGAAGTCCTTCTTCTTGTTTGACTTCTCGTGTCTGAGGAATCGTCTGAAGTTCCTTGTTATCAGAGCCATTTGCTCATTGTCCGAGTCGTCTGATTCACTCTCGTCGTCTGAGATTGTCTTGTGATTTACCTTGAATGCTATTGTCTTCTCTTTCGAATGTTGATCTTCAAAATCCTAAATGTCCAACTCATGTGTCATGAGCTTTCCAGTCATGGTTTTAAGACTTATTGTCGAGAGATCATTTTCTTCTATAATGGACGTTGCTTTTGGATTCTAGCTTTTGGTAGTCCACGAATAATCTTCCGACTATTTTTATGATCGCTGTAATCTTTGCCAAGGAAAGCTAGAGGATTAACAATATCTAAAATATAGTAAACATAGCAGTGATAGTCTCATTAGGCTTCATTTTGAATGCCTCATATTCTTGTGCAAGTCGTGAGATTTTGGATTCCTTCACTTATGAAGTACCTTCATGAGTAACCTCAAGAAGTTTCCAAACCTCGTTGGATGTGGCACATATAGAGACTCTATTGAACTCAGTTTTATCAATAGAACAGAATAAACCATTTATGGCTTTTGCATCAAGACTAGCTTGTTTCTTTTCATTGTCGATGTATCTATCAAATGGTTTGTCAACTAGAACACCATCTATCCTAATAGGTAGAGGTTTCTTATAACCATTGACGATAATCGACCATAAATCGAAATCAAGTGACTTAAGGAAAAAGATCATCCGTGTCTTCTAGTACATGTAATTTGTGCCATCAAATAAAGGTGACCTATTGGTTGACTGACCTTCACCATTGTTTGGAAATAGGGATGCCATATCTCAAGGTGTGTTAATTCCGTCGAGACAAACCTGTTCTGATACCAATTATAGGAACAATGGCACCTCTATAGGGGGGTGAATAGAGTGCATCGGAGAATATTTAGCAATTAAAAATTTAACTCTAAGCAGGTGAAGCAATATATATATAAATAATTGCATGTAAGTCAGTAAAATCAGGGTGAGAAAGTAATACGCAAAGACAGCAGGTTTATACTAGTTTTCCCCTGTGAGGACTAGTCCAGTCTCGAGTACTCTACCCGATGTTTGAATCTACTATTTGAAATAGAGATTACACCACGTGTTTTGCTTCGAAGAACACACCAACATCACCACCGTCGTGTTTTTATCTGAAGCCCACGAACAAACTTCAACACCTTTATGAAGAAAGCTTTTATACGCCAAGCTTGTACAACTCGAAACTCCTACTCGGAAACCACTAGCACTTAGAAGAATAGAGTTGACTTGGAGATTTGAAGATTAAAGCTTTGGGAATGGAATAGAAAGCTTAGGAATAGATAGAGAAGATGAAGATTGTATCTGTGTTTAGAAATAAATTTTTTTTTCTATTTATAGGTTTTTCTAGGACAAGGTTTAGACAGAACTCGGTACCCTAACGTTCAAAAAATTCAAACGTTGGAGATCAACTGGAATAGGTAAAGCTTCTGACCAGGAGTAAATTATGCTGACCGAGTTCGGATTGAGTTCGGGCAGAACTCTGTCCGAGTTCGGTTAGCCTAATTCTAGGGCAGTTTTGGTTTTTCGATCTGGTTTGGTTTAGGAGCAAATAAGGAATTGGTTTGGTTTGGGTTTAAGAATGAATCAAGATGGGTTTGGTTTAGGATAGACTTCTAATTGCCAGTGATCCTGATTCACAAATAATATAGACTCAATAAAATAGAAAATTAAAGAATAAATATAAAAATCTCAAAGATGGTAATCTGCATTCTTCATTTTTTTTCATATCGAGATCGAAGTTTTAAGACACTTATCGAAATTGGTTTAACTATAGCTAAATGTGCCAACAAAAAATCTTTATTCTAGTGACACATCATTATATCATCCACATAGAGACAAACGATGACTCATTTATCATCAGCGAACTTCGTGTAACCACACTTAACAGTCTCGTTGACCCAGTTGCCTTTTGACCTAATATCATGGTCAAATTTCTCGGGCCACAGATTGGGAGCATACTTCAAACTGTACATAGAATTTATCAACTTACAGACTTTGTCTTCAAGACCCTAAATGAAAAATCTATCGGGCTATTGTATGTGAATTTATTATATTATTTCTCTATCCAAAATTATTGTCTAGACATCCATCTGATGATAGAACAGCTTATGAATAGCACCCACGGCAATCGTCATCCTGATAGTTGACATCTTTGCCATTAGAGCATATGTGTAAACTTCATCAATCTCATGTTCTTTAGCAAATCCTCTTGGCAACCAACCTTGCCTCGAACTCATTATCAGTTCCTACAGCTTTTGTCTTCTTTTTTTCGAAGGTTCAATAGGTTTAGCTCCTTCAGGCAGATTAACTAAGACCCACTGTAATTGGACGTAATAGAGTCAATCTTACCATTGACTCACTTCTCCCAAAAGATCGCGTCTCTGGTCTTCATCGTTCATCAACAAACATGTGATAGGTGATAAAGTTATCTCTGAAGTCTTTCGTCCTCCTCATTCGCTTTGCTAACCGTTTAGCGAATACTGGTTCAAGTGTTGTCTCATCAACGACAAACAACTTCTGGACTACTCCTTCTTTGGAAGTACTTGCTTCTTCGGTACCTACAATGTTCTCTGGAACATCCGTGAGAAAAATGTTCTTGTCAGTAGAAAACTTGTCTTCAAAGAATTCTGCATCGCAAGACTCAATGATATGAATAATACAATATCAAAGGATCTTCGAGCGTAGCTTTCAACAGCTTATCCAAAATATAGTCTTCTTGGTCTTCATTTCTGACTTCTAAATCTTGATATTCGAAAGCTTCACGTGCACCAGACACCCCCACACTCGAATGATATTCAAGTCAGGTCAGACCTTGAACCAGTGTTAATGAGAATCATAGTCAGATATGCGAACGGTACTTTATTCAGTAATAAACATAGTCGTACACGCAATCTATCCCCAGATGTATATTGGAAGATCTGCGGTGTAGATATCATCATCTTTGACAGCGTTCTGACCTTCCTCTCCGAACTCCTTTGGATTATAGATACTACGGAGCAGTCGTTTCCTAGCCAATTCCATGTTCATAGCAGAACGATATGAATCCAAGAAAATGATACTCTCCACCTTGATCAATCCTGAGTATATAATGAGACTATAGAACAATCATTTTATAGCCAATTCCATGTTCATTGCAGAACAATGTGAATCCAAGAAAATGATGCTCTCTGTCTCAACTACTTCTAAGCCTTTTGAGTTGTCGACCGACTAGACGTTCAACTTTAGCCCTAAAGTCCCTAAACTTTTTGAATGTTTCGTCCTTCAAGAAACACTTTAACCCGACCTTAGTAGAGAATTGATAAAGTCACAGATATCTGAGTGTACTAACCCTAGAAGATCTATACTTTAGTTTAATTGTCTGAGTAGCTTCCTAACAGTCTTTGTCCCTGCCTAGACTTCATATCCCTCTACTTCCTTACCTCCATATATTGGAGATAAGGCCTAGACTAGACATCTTGAGACTGCTATTACATAGAACAACTCTCAGTCTATTCTTTCACAACTCAATGAGAAAACTTTATTGACATAAGCAGAAGTTCGAACATCCTTTCAGTACTGAACACCTATCTGAAGCATATTCCTCACAAAAATTCACCATCTGGCTAGTACAAATATCTGTATTCAAGTCTGTATCGGACAACAGACTTCATGAGATCAGGCTCTAGGAAATCTATAGAACATGCTACTCGCACTCTAGTGTCTTTTACATGCCGGTGGTCCCAAACCACTATCCTGACCCTCTGATCTTTTGCTAGCAATATGTTAACCATCCAGACCTTCATCACAGCTAGACTCATCCTAAATGAACAACTCCTTCTGGAGCACGTGTGGCAAGATGCACTAGTGTCCACCCACTAGTCAGCTACTACGCTAGATGACTCAACCTTGGTCTTCTTCTCATTTGTCTTGAGATGCTCCTTAAGAGTCTCCTCCTCCACTCTAGCACAAGTTGTAATATTCATGCGCTATCGGCAAATCTGATCTGCCATGTAATGTCCATCATCCTCCTTGGATTGTTAGGCCCAACACTCATCCAACCATTTGACAAAGAACTTTTCCTTATCCACATATTGGAAGTGTTGCCCGTCAATCTTCTCAAGTTTGTTAAAACTTGTATCGAGAAGAATTGTACGACAGTTCTCCATCTAATCTGAATCTTGCTTTGAGATTGTTATTTCCGAAATAGATCTAGATAGAAGAACAGTCAGAGTAGAGACTTCCAAGTGCAAATAATATATGCTCTCTATTCTGAATAGAACGATCAGAGACAGAGACTTCCAAGTGCAAAAGAATTTGCTCTATGTTCTGATTTTATACGATTTCGGAGACTTCCAAGTGCAAATAAAATTGCTCTCATAATTTTCTTAAGTTGGGACTTTGGATATTCCTGCAACTAAGTTTGCTCTCTTGAAGTACATGAACTGACTTTCAGCACTTTGAAGATTCCTGCAAACGAGTTTGCTCTCCATAAGTACTTTAACTGAGTTTCAACACTTTGGAGATTGCTGCGAACGAGTTCGCTCTCCAAAAGTGCCTGAACTAAGTTTCAGCATTTTGGAGATTCCTGTGAACAAGTTCGCTCTCCAAAAATGCCTGAACTAGCAAATAATTTTGCTCTCCAAAATATCCAACAACCCACCAAGAAGAAGAAAAAAAAAGAAATACTAATTAATAAATTATTATTCTTACTGGGTGGTGAAGGCCACCGTTGCTCAAAGCAAGACTCGCCCATCGCGAACTGCTCCCATGAACTAGCAAGTTCTCAAAGAACTTCTGGTATGCTCGTTAGTCAACTTTTTGTGACTCGAATGGGCTCCCTGGACTGAACGGGCTCCCTTTGTTTTCTTATTTTGGTGCATCTTACAAAGGAGGCCAAGGGGCTCTATTTATAGAGTGGAGTGAGACTTCACATTTTCTCCTATCTGATGTGGGACTAAAATACCAATGCTCAAAAATAGAGTTTAATATTTTAGATCATCCCATAATCAACATAGTCGTGTGCTAGTCCACGCCTACCCCCGAACATGCCTGTGCATGCACGAGGCTTTCCAAAGTCCGAGTCCAAAAAACAAAAAGCAACTTGCTTTATTGTTGGAGTTAATCATTTTTCTTCTAGGTAAACGCCCCCACATGGCACCCACATGTGCGCCACCACACCTTATGTGCACATCTTAACACATACAAAGCAATATATTGAGATATCCACTTAGTAGTGTAGCCGATGTGGGACTATTTTATACTAGTCCAAAGGCAAAAACACCAACAGTAATAAAATATGGACTACCATGTGGATACCATTTACTTTCATACCATCAAATTGTTATTGATACAGCTTATGCATGGTTCTCATTCAATTAGAAGAAACTCACTTACAAATACGAAGGCTAAATTTTCATGTAAATAATTGATTTTTAGTTTCACGATGTGTATGAAAAATTAGGATATTGAGGTAATAACGATAATGATGTTGAACAAATCACCTTAAAGAAAACTTGCTCCATGTTACAGTTCACATCTAACATCTAATAGAAAATTCTTTAATTTATTTGTTAATTCCAACATGGACCAATAAAAATTAATTGATTTGAGAAAAAAATATAGATATTAATTTTAATGTTAATGTTAATATTAATTTTAATGTTAAATTTAATTTTAGTGTTAGTTTTAAATTAATGTTAATTTTAGTGTTTAATTTTAATGTTTAGTATTAATTTTTGTTTAGTTTAACACTAACAACAAAATAAAAATAGGATATGAGCAATAGGCAAATTAGTTGTAAATGAGTCATGCCAATGACCGCCAGCCCACGTGATTAGTGTGGAGGCATGTCTCCTTGTGTGTCACGCCCCGCTCCCGGAGGAGCGATCGTCCTCGCTAAGGTGTGATGTCGCACGAGCCTAGGTTGTGCTCGTGCAAGGACAAGTCCAGAAACGATCGATTGAAGCTAGGCCACAGAGTCACACAGAGTGTCCCCATTTGCAGCAAAAAATGAAGACAAATTGAAACAACTCAATAGTATTTATTGATATTCAAGAAGTATTACAAGCGGTGCTAGGCCGAGATTACAATTCGCTCAAGCTCTCTCTCTGAAACATAAAAGACATCCCAAGTGGCTTACAAGATGGAAGGATTCATGGCAATATTTCGATATATTATGTCCTATATATGGTGCTTCAGTTCCTTTGCAATGCTCCAAGGCTCCAGAATTGGCTCCGTGACTTATTACGTTCAAGAGAAGTCTCCGCACCCAAATTAGCTCAAGAATTAGCTTCTTCCACACCATACAAGCAGACTATGTGGTTATCAGTATATTGTTATCCACTAGCGGGGAGGCTAGCTCGCCCACTTGCTATTATTACCAAATACGTTCATTTTACTTTTGTGCAACATCTATCAGTTATTGTCTTAGTAATCTTGCCTTAGAATCATTTTCATGGCATGTGATTTAAAGCCTATCTCGTATTATCGATGTCAAGTGTCGGATAAGAATAACTTGCACAACTTACCATACTTATCGTACGATCCTTCCTATTCAAGGTAAACCAAGTTAGCCAACATATTATACGTAAAGACTTAACGAATTGTATAAGCATTCAAGATGTATCGAGGGCGTGTTCCTGCCTCAGGTAGATGAAGTATTCGAGTTTGTCAAGTTGTGTTGTACTCAAAAGCTTTGTTCATATGTTCATATTCACTCAGTTGTTCAGTTTAGTTCAATCAGTTGTTTAGCTTAGTTCATTCAGTTGTTCAGAGTTTTCGAATTTCTTGTTCTAATGCAAGGTCACGCACGCGGAATGCCGTAATCGAGCCAACTTAATCTATATGCACTGGTTGTTGGCACCATAAGCCATTTTGGACTATCCATCTTTGTATCGTGGTTCCCTATCAGCCGGTGATGGCTTGTACACCCTGATAAGCCACGCAATACCCGACATACGTCTCTTGGGTGGCCGAGCCCGTACCCAAGCCGCCCGTAAGCCATGATTCCACCTAGGCCGACTACGATGTCGTGATCGTTGCCTTGGAATCCTTATTCATTTCTTTCCCTCGTGTACCGAGTTGTGCACGACCATTTCATATTGTCTTGTCATTTTTAACTTAATGGGCTGTCATTGAGCCATATGCTGTTTTTGCGCTATAGTCGATTACTGACTAGGTTGATGGCAGCATCCGTGCAGCCCATTGTACGATCCCATCATACATGTCGCTAATCATTCTTCTCTTCTTATCTTTCATTTGTTCATTCATTCGTTCTCTTGTCCATTGATTTATTTGTTGATTTATTCATTCGCTTATTCGTTCATTCATTCATTATGCAACTCCATATACGACAACCGCCTTGGCGACCCATTGGTCCCGAAGTCTTACAATATTTCTATACACTGCTCGAAACAACTATGTTGATAGTCTTTCTACCTCATTATAGTAAACCATTCATTATTTTATGTCTCAAGTTATGGTACGATCTAGTGACAAGCATTTCATTTATAATTGAACGCGTAAATAAATCTACTCGAAATATAAGCTATGCGTTGGCACGAGTATGGACTTGTGGTACGAGGTTCAACTAACATTCCAGGTTCTACACAAGCATACGAGATGGGATTATTCCCTTAGCTAGGTGCGTTGAGTCATTTTATTAGCATGCACAGTTTTATCACCTAGCAATCTAGCAATATTGTCCGTATTATTATGTGTCTAGGCTAAGCAATGACAGGTTCATCAGAGGCACCCATCTTAGCGATGATCGCATCGGCCAAACGGGACTCCGAGCACGCCTTTGAAAGTCTAAGTCTTAATTCTTCTTGAAGGGCCAACTTAACACTTGCATCGATTCACAACGATACTTCATCGGGTCGACAAAACTCTTCGAGACAACGATTTATTTGAGTCGTTGCACATGCCGTTTGAATCGGTGTTTCGCTAGGGCAGCGCGGGTCGTTACATAATATACTACTCGAAATAAGTCTCGTCCTCAAGACTTCCTGAGTGTACGTCATCCTACCGTTCCTTAAATCATGTCGTATGCATATCTTAGACAATCCATATCGAATGGCTTTATCATTCGATGGTATCAAACTATACTCGGGTACCTTTCTACCTTTCTAAGTTCTGTGTCGCATGCGTTTGGTAAATTTCATCGAATGACTTTACCACTCACTCGAGAGTTGATAATACTCACTCAGTCATCGTGTTTCTATGACTTGGTCACTCTTGTGCCCTGTCGTGGGACTATAATGGTCACACAAGGTGTGTTATAATTCGTCAAACATGAGGGTCATAGGTTGAGGCTAACTCACTCATCCGTTCATCCATGTGCATCTCAACATATCCACTTGCAGCTGCATTCGAGTTCATCATATCGCTGAGTCTGGATTGTGCACATATTCAAGGTGTCCCCCAAATATATACATTTCAACCAAGCTTATTGATAATGAAGTCGGACAAGCTAATCGTGATAGTTTTGAATTTTCGGTCATTCTACTAACTCGATTAAAATCGAACTCCAATTCGTTTCACTATTGTCTATCTCAATCTTCGAGATGATCCGATTCGTTTATACGATTTCTTCTAACAAAGTCGACCAACATTCACGTATCGCTAGCCCCGTTTATGACCAAACATTGTACTACCATCGAGCATGTCTTCTGAGCAATGATTCAAATTTGTTATTCCAACATTTCTTGCTCATTACTGATTTCTATCGTTCACTTTGTTTGGGGCTAATGTCAATATTGCTAATGCACACTCCCGGTTCCACGTCCTAACTCTAAGTCTTGTTGTTCCAGATCTATCATCCATCCGAACAATTTCTAAGTTGGACATACAGGTTCAATCACTCGGCATAGGGTTGTCCACCTATCCGCTAGGTCTGCTCACAAGGTCATAGTTACAAGTCAAGTTCTTGGTTCATCATACAAAGTCGTTGCACGACGTTCGTCCCAATCCTATGGTCAAATCATGGTTCATTCGTACGAGATATTCTACCAAATCTTGTTTCACTCAAATTTCTAAACATTGAGTAGTGTTTATCCTATTCGTATCAAGACACTCTTTGTACAGGGTCCTAGTTTTATTCAGCAAGGTCATCCTACGATAGGTTCTCCTCAACCAAATTCTTGGTATATCAATATCGCACGTCCAAACTAGCAATTTGTATAGTCTATCTCTTCAAATATGTTTGATATAATTCACCTATCCATTCTATCCAATTCACATAGTCGATCACAAGGTCGTCCAGCATAGAAATATGTTATACCCCAATCTTACGCAAGTCTAATTATCCACGATGGATATGAAATCACCATGTCAACATTTTCGTAAGATAATCGTCCTCATCGAGACGTAACTCTTGCATTAAGTCTAGACTAATTCATTCTCGATACGCAGATTGGGTCTACTCAATCCTCAGTTTATTTAATCGTCAATCACAAGTCTGAATAAATCCTCGAATTCACCATCGCATCAAACCATAAGTCAAAGCAATCCAAATTGCCACGGCCTGATCTTCGAGTTGATCATTCCCGCTGGACATGAATCACCATGCCAATGCTCACGCAGAATAATTGCCCTAAGTCCAACGTAATACATGTGCGAGGCTAGAGTTGCACTCGCACAAGACAAGATCGTTAACATTGTGGTTATCGACGAATAATCAAGACACTTCCATTTTCATCCAATCATTCCTTTCTATCAAAATCCCAAACATAACATCCATCGAAATAATAACTTTTAACACTATCATCATTAATTGAATCAGAGTACCCCCGAGTTATCGTACATCAATCTTTGATACGCCTCAATACCATCGATGATGTACATAACCTGACAATCTTCCTTTGCAACAAAATCTGAGTCGTGCGACTTAATTCCTCAATTTGTATTGTACCATGCCAACTCAAGTCATTAAGCAACATATATTCTAAATCCTTAGTCATTCTTCGTATCTTCAAACCAATGTTCGTGTATGCTATCTTCAAATCGTGCTATCATCGATCCTGCCTATGAGTATTTTACCTCAACTCAAGTTTCACTCTATTCGACTATTCCGAAATTGTACATATGATCCACCAAGTTTTCTCGGCCAAGACATCCATTCGTCTTATCGTTTCGAATCTCTATTCAACTGTTTCGTAATTTGTACTACACATTCACAAATCGTTCGAGCGATATCTGGTTTGAGACTCTCGAAATTACGACCAACTAAGTGTTACTCGTTCTAAGTCTTCATGCGATAATGCCACTTGCTGATATACTCGTTGCTACCCGTAAAATTCTTAATTTTGTTTGAACAATTTCCAAGACGTCCATACACCACTCAGGGTTCGAGCCACTCGACTAATCGTCAATACTCACTCTTATTCTTCTTCGAGACTATCACATACACCACTCCGGGTCAAGTCATTCTACAAATCCTCAAAATGATCATTCGATTCACAATCGACATGTTCAAATATACGTTCGCCCGTTCCTCAAAATATAAGAACCATTCCCCGTGTTCATCTTAACGTTGGTCTGATAGCATCTCTATTGATATAGACTATAAGTCTAACTTATTCTTGTCTAAGAGAGAGTCAATTTCGCTCGCAAACTCGTTCGCACCAGAAGGTCTAGGTGCGAGATACTCGCACAACTTAGCCAAAAGGTTGTGTGCATAGCCGTCCCGTTCAAACTATACTTTGGTTTCGTACATTCGTTCTCTATTGTCAGCATAAGTTCATTCAGACACGCACAACATTTGCTAACTTTTAGCATGGGCTCCTTCCAACTCAAGTTCGACACAATTTGGCACAAAGGCCTTCGCATCTCGATTCTTTTTCAACCGAATACTTGTACGAACTTTTAAAAATATTAGACTTATTGTATGTAACATCCCAATGTTCAATGAAAGAGAGCGTACACTTTTTTTGTCCACTATGGAGCTTTCAAAATTGAGAGAATCGAAATAAAGTTCAAGGACGTAAAGCCGTGCTCTGAGACCAATCTGTCACGTCCTGCTCCTGGAGGAGCAATCGTCCTCGCTAAGGCGTGATACCGCACGAGCCTAGGTTGCGCTTGTTCAAGGCCAAGTCCAGAAATAGCCGATTGAAGCCAGGCTACAGAGTCGTACTGTAACGCCCTAATCCCAAAATACGTAGGACTAGGAACGTAGACATGCCAGCTGTATTAATATGAAGTACATAGGCCTCGTATGGATACATAAGCTATAAAATGCAGTAGAACAACAACAAACTAATCTCATCCACAAAATAAAAGAATAAAAGATATCATATAATCAACTATGGATTGTCATTTGTATATGTAGTTGGGTGGAGACAAATCCACTACCAACTATGAAAAGAAATAAATGATATACAAAAGAATGATTTTGACGAGAGAAGCGAAGACGATCCAAGCGCAATCATCCTCGAAGAAATAGGGATGGTCACGGCTAGAACACCTGCAAAAAACAAGAGCACACACCTGGCGAGATAACCAGGTCCTCAGAGGGACATAACAAGACACATAATATCATGCCATATAAACTGAATAAATATTGCTCAAATAAATAAGTCAATTGAATTATAACATGGTCCAACACACACCTATTGATCTAGCTTACCATCCCCCCAACCAAACAAGGACAGAGATGGTAAACTAATTCACGATGACGTATCTTTCCATGCTATGAATCCAATATGGTATTCGGACCCCAACAACGTTCAATACCTTCTCATCGAAGTAGTAAGCCACACCTACAACCAAATAAGGACAAGGTGTGGCGAACTAATCCGGGACAAGTTATTGTTCCAAGCCACGGTCAGATACAAGTACCCAAACCAAAAGTACTCGCACCTAACGGATAAAGGTGCCTAACCGTTCTAAGTAAAATATAATTAAGAACAATCCTTCCTACACATGCGCCCTGGCTAAATGGGATCAGCATAGTCCCCCCTTGGGGCACCAGAGGCCCAATCAATAAGAGCATAACATTCCGCAAAACTCTAGTGGCAGTCAGTAATCTTGGTTCATCAACCCCATAACTGCAGCGGAGCTTCCGGGTCACAAGAAAAAGTGCATCGAAGCCCATACGCTAAGGAATTGTCCTCCCCGCCCAATGCCTACTATGTTGTATCCATAACAGTAAACCTCTATAACCGCTAAGTCAAACTAAGCATGCAACCTCTATTAGCGGTTATTCCTATCGTACGGCTTATACGTACTGGTGGCCAGCCAGTCACGCATGTCCGTGTTCTACATGCGACACACAACTTCGGGGTACAACGTATCAAGGCCAATGAATGCAACACACAAGGTGGTCCCTTAAATTTAGGTTTAATATGTAAGAAAAATAATACACAGTAGTAAATATAACTGAACAGTAAGTTCTAACAGGTTATGCCATGTATCACAGTTTATTTTGCATAAAGAAAATAATGAATAATGCATGAAATATGACCTAAATAAATAAACAACAAATGGCAAGGTGTCTTGTCTGGTAGTACGCCTGGTGTACTACAATGATCAATGTGGCACGAACTGCGACTTTAGGAAACAACTACACAAGGGAGCCTCTATTGACGACACAGAGTATTCCATCGGGTCCAGAACGGTCAACTTAGTTAGGGTCGATAGGAGGAAGGACAGAATTGACGAAGGAATTAGGATTAATGGCTTAGTCATGGACATGAGGATAATCAAAGAAAATTTGGATATATATATATATAAAATATATATATATATATATATATATATATATATATATATATATATATAAATATATATATATATATATATATATATATATATATATATATATTTTTTTTTATATATATATATATATATATATATATATATATATATATATATATATATATATATATATAATATATATATATATATATATTTATATATAAAATATATATATATATATATATTTTATATATATATATATATATATATATATATATATATATATATATATATATATATATATATATAAAATATATATATATATATATATATATATATATATATTTATACAATTTTAGAAAATTACTTATAATCTTTGAAAACTATAATTTACTATCCCAAAATATGTATAAGTAGTAAAAATTATTTTAGGTCAAAAACATTTACTCAGTAAATGTTTTATATAATACTTAAAAATATATATATGATAATTTGGAAACTAAAAATATTTCTAGATTAAATACTACATTTTGATCAAGAACTATATTTAAAAATATTATAAATATTATTTCTAAAGTCAACTATGTGTAAAAGAAATATCTAGAATGCTATATCAAAATATTATTATTTCTAAGTAAAAAATTATATTCAAAATACCATAATATGATTTAGGAAATATCTATATTATTAATAAATATGGAATTGATATTAGTAGACCAATGAATATACTAATTGACAGAAACCCAAGTAATACTAATTACAAATATTACTATAACAGTGAGTATACTCTTATATAGATATATATACTATTTGTATACATGCAAACAAAATATATACATACATATAATAATAATAATAATAATAATAATAATAATAATAATAATAAAACCATCAATTTTACTGCTATTTCTCTTTGATCTCGAAATACCCAAAACAAAATGTACAGAAAATACAACTCAATAAAGCAGAAGAAATAAATAGAACAAGGAGCAGGGAGTTGTGAGAAGGGGGAAGAAAGCAGGTGATGAGAGGAAGGGGATTGGAGAGTGGGGAAGAGAGGGAAGAAGCGGAGCTTCGGGAGGCTAGAGGTGGCTCGAGGGGACTGGGAAGCGGGAGATAGCTCGGGAGCGGGGGATGGTGGAGGAGCGTCGCGGGTCAGGTCAGCGGAGGAGGAAGGAATGGGGAGGATTCGCCGACGGATGTTGGTGGAGGCGGCGCGGTAAGGGTGGTCGGGGAGCCGGAGGTGAGGGCTGCAGCTTACCAAGGGGAGCTGGGGCGCTAGCCTTCAGGCCGCGCAGCACAGAAGGCAGGCGATCCTTCGGCGGGGAGGCGCGACTGCTCCCGAGGCCGCACGCTCGTCGAGATCTGGGGAACGACGATTACGCGGCGGCGCATCCCGTGGGGCGATATCGAGGTTCGACGTCGGCCTGACAGAAGAGGGGTTCGGCTGCTGGGATGTCGCGGTCACCATGATCGGAGTAGCCGTCTTGTTTGCGGAGGATGGAGCGGGCCTGGGGCGGCTCACCAGCAGTCGTGGCAAGGGTCTGATGGCGACGGATGGGCATGGGGGCGCTGATGGCCGGGCGGGGCTCGCCGCGGAGGAGGAGGTAAGTTGGGATTTTTCTAAATTTTTTGGGTTCTGTTGTGGTGGAGTTTTGGTGGCTTTGGTGGTGGCGTCGGCCGGCGATGGCCGTGGTGGCGGTGATGGTTTGGGTGGTGTTGGTCGGGTGGTGTTGCTGACGACGGTGGTGTTCGTCGGGTGTGGTGCTAACGGTGGTGGGTTGGTCGTGTGGTGGTTTGGGTGGTGTTCCTACGATGGTCGGGGGCGGCGTAGGTGGCTGGCTATCGTGATGGTGAGGGGGATCGAGGTTGTGGTGATGATGAAGTTGGTTGTTGTGTTGGTGGCAGCGGTGTGCTGTAAGAGGAGGAGTTTGGCGGTGGCAGTGGCTGACAGTAGTATTTTTTGGTAGAGGGTTGGCCGGAGTTTGGATGTGCGGGTGAGGTTTTGTTTTGGGGAACAGCAGCGTGTCGCTGGTATGGTCGGTGGTGGTGTTTTTCGGGATATGGTCCGTGGTGGTGGTCAGGGTCGGGATGCTAGGATGGCGATGGCGGTCGATGGTGGTAAACTAGTGGGGACAGGGCCGAACATATGGCAGAGTTTTAGAGTTAAGGTTAGGGCTAGGGACCGGATGTTTGCCGTGTCGGGGTTGTCGACACGGAGGAGACGATGCGATGTATTTGTACAAATATATTTTATTGGAAAGACACCCGGGGTCGGACCCGAGGCCGTCATGGCTGACACGAGATGGATGGAACACCGACACGAGGTACTCACTTTGTGGTGGAGGAAATTCTGGAGAATATAAATTTATGGATGAGTACCTACCTTTTATAGGATGTGGGAATTCCTAATTGGATAAGGATTTGGGAGGTTTAAATCCCCTTAGATAATTCATCTATTAATTCAAATCAATCCAATAAATTCAAATCCAAATCTAAATTAATTTAAATATAGATAATCGAAACTCGAATTAAATATAAATTCTATCCTTGAATTTAAACTATTTAAATCAAATCCATAAAATCAAATCGAGATTTAAATTGCCACAATAATTTTAAATTATATTTTCCAAAAATACTAATAATAATAATTTCAAAAATAATAAATATTTTTAAATATCTTTTTGAATAATAAAATATTAATATTAATAAATTTTGAAAATCAAATTAAATATAAATAGGAACTACTTCAAAAATTTCTTTTAAGTAATTTAAGATAATTAATAAATAATTTTGAAAATTGATTTATACATAAATTACATCTTACGTATTTGCATGAGAAGAAGGTATTTTTATGAAAACATAGTTTCCTAAATTGTCAATAAAATAAACTCGCTTTTTTTATAATAATAAAATTAAATAATGTTTTTGAAATCTCGATGCGACGCTTTTCACAACTTTAAGTAAATAAAAGTAATTACTATATATTATTTTGAGACTATAAAATAGAAAAACTTTTTTCTAAAAATATGTACGCTCGCACATATTCGCACTCGTCGAGCAATTACAAAAAACGAAATTTCGCGCGCGACGTACAATACAACAACGCGACGTACAATACAAAAAAATAAAAAAATCAGTACCAAATTTATAAAAAAAAATAGTGGAAATTTAGGGGTTTTACACGCACAAAGTGTCTCATTTGCAGCGGAAAGTAAATAAACACAAATTGAAACAACTAAATAGTCTTTATTGATATTCAAGAAGTATTACAAGCGGCGCTAGGCTGAGATTATAATTCTCTCAAGCTCTCTCTCTCTCTCTCTCTCTCTCTGAAACATAAAAGGCATGCCAAGTGGCTTACAAGATGGAAGGATTCATGGCGATGTTCCGATACATTATGTCCTGTATATAGTGCTTCAGTTTTTTTTGCAACGCTCCAAGGCTCCAGAGTTACCTCCGTGCCTTAGCACGTTCGAGGGAAGTCTCCGCACCCGACGAGGTTCTTCCGTACCCTATAAGCAGATTGTCACGCCCTGGTTCCCAAACGATATCGGAGCATTATGATACATCTCCCCAGGCTACGCACCCGTACAATGAATACCGTATTGTACCCACGATTGTCGCCTGTGAGGTCTGGGATAGGCATAGACATAAGGCATAACCAAAGGAAATTCCCACAAATTACATAGCATCCACTTATCCAAAATATTACAAACTTGATCAAGGTTCTCCGAAACACATAATATACATATTTGTTCTTGGTTCTTCAAAATGAAACTACTATCCTTCAAGGTGTCACATTATTCATAAAGTTCATCCTCAGTGTATGTCTGACATCCATCCCGGTCTCCATCAATCCCTAGTGAACAAAACTAGGTCATTAATACGACGAGCAAGCTCTCAGTCAAGGGAGAGAGTTAAGAATATAGGATGCTAAGGTAAAAGAATGCAAGAAGGAGTATACTTGAACAATTAAAATCATACCGTAGGATATCATGCAAGAAGTACATAGCTTTCTAAAATAAAGTCACAAGGAACATATAAGACCATTCTATACCTAAATGCAAGTCAGAGAAACCCTTTCTGGATCACACACACATGCCTAGCATCTCGACAATAACCCCATTTACCCGGGATCAGGCTTGTACAAAACGGGTGGCGCCTAGATTATCCATCTGTCTGTACTTATCACATATTGATGTGACTGCAAGCAAGATAGCATCATGAGTTAGTTTTTGAAACATCTGGGTCGATTATCGAATCATGTGCTATTAAAGGAATTTGTATGACTTAAACTTTTCCAAAAATATTGAATTCATTCATTAGATAGCTGAGCTGAACTCAAGGCCTGGATGTCTAATGAAATAAAATATAGGCTGAGCTGAGACTCAGGGCCTGGAATATATACAATGGATAGCTGAGCGGAACTCAGGGCCTGGGTGTCCAATTGTATCATGAAGATGAGCTAAGCCTCACCTCGGATATTCGTGCGGCCGTACGAACACCGATTTAGGGACTGATCAGTACGAAAGATAAAAATTTATATTGTAAAGATTCAGTTGGGTGTGATCCAATGGTTTCTCTCCCAACCCAATGCAACCTATTCTAGTGAAGTTTATGACATTCAGATTCTAATAGAAATTATTCCTTAAACGGAAATCTTAAACAAGTCAAGTTAAATTCACTAGATAGTATTGTCCTTTTCGAAACTTGAAAGTCCAGAAAAGTATTTGAAACCAAAGGAAATTCCAAAAGTATCTACTAGGACAATGGTTTACAAAATAACCCGATGATATAGATCGAAGATGGATGGTTCCAGGATCTAGGACAAAATCATAATTTCAAAGAGGCCCGGATTCCCAAAAAAATTGTTAACTCTGAAAATTTTCAAAATTTTTGGCAGAGTCCTTTGTATTTATTGATCTAAAAATAATTTCCAATACAAGTAAACACAAAATATAAACCCGTGTACGCCGACCCCTTCGGTGGAGCAAACCTCAACACCTAGAACCTCGCATAAATGAGTATGGATGTCATGTAGATTTGTATAAAGGAGAATATGATTAGTTCTGAAGACAACAAAAGAATTTGTGAAGTAAAAGAGACATAATCCTTGAAGCAATTTAAGCATAAGCAAATTTCTTAGTTTTTTACTAAACATTATCCAAGTTTCAGAACAAACTTATTAGTAGCATAATAATATCAAAATATTACTAATATCAAATGCAAGATTAATTTTTTTTTTGTAAACCTTGCGACCTTGGCTTGATATTATTCTTATACAAAGTAAATCCAAAAGGCCTAACTCATGTTACTATATATCAAAAATTTAACTACTTAAAGAGGCAAGAGGAGGTCTAAAAGATGATACTTTACAGAGGTCGGGTTATACTAACATATGGATACCTATAGACCTCTATTTTAACTAGTTATTCATGATAAGGCATTAAAATTGGATATAAATCAAATATGGACAAATTTGGTATGATAAATTGCCAACTATTTCTTCTTACATATCCAAACTAACACAAATTATGCACCACCATGCTAAGGATTATAAAGTCCATATGTATTGATTTTCATTAAAGTGTATAGATTGAACTCTTAAGTTGTATCAAGACTTATATATGTACATGATACTGTATGTTTTAATAATTTTGTACAACCAGACTATGTGGTTATCAGTACATTATTATGCACTGGTGGGAGAGCTGGCTCGCCCACTCGGTATCATTACCAAACACGTTCATTTTACTTTTGTGCACCATCTATCAGTTATTGTCTTATTAATCTTGCCTTAGGATCAGTTTCATGGCATGTGAGTTAAAGCCTATCTCGTGTTATCGATGTCAAGTGTCGCATAAGAATAACATGCGCAACTTACCATACTTATCGTACGATCTTTCCTGTTCAAGGTAAACCAAGTTAGCCAACATATTATATGTAAAGACTTAACGGATTGTATAAGCATTCAAGATGTTTCGAGGGCGTGTTCCTGCATCAGGTGGATGAAGTATTCGAGTATGTCAAGTTGTGTTGTACTCAAAAGCTTTGTTCAGATGTTCATATTCACTCATTTGTTCAGTTTTTCAGTTTAGTTCACTCAGTTGTTCAGCTTACTTCATTCAGTTGTTCAGACTTCTCAGATTTCTTGTTTCAATGCAAGGTCTCGCACGCAGAATGCCGCAATCGAGCCAACTTAATCTATATACATAGGGTCTTAGGTCAATATGTCCTCAATTTTCAGTAGAGTGACTATGTGTATTTGTGTGAGTAATATACTCTCTGGTTGACAGTGTATACAAAACAGTTTCAATTATCAGATTAACAGCCCAAAGGCATATTCGAAAACTCAAAAACTCATGCTAACATAAACCCAAACATGGTAGGTTAATCTCATATATGTATTTGTGAACCAAAATTCAATTCAATCATTTAAAAGACAATTGAACATACATTACAATCTCAGGAAAAACAATTAACAGCCTAAAATCAGCAATTAGGGAAATTTACAAATTCCAATTCAAAAACAACTTAATAATTGATTCTAATGGTTGGTAATACAAGTGTCATGTGTGAGTGTGTCGTGGGTGTGTTCTAGTGTCCAAGAACTGGACACAATGTGTCCAAAACCATTTCACACTCGTGTTTTCACTAACAGTGCACAGTTCTCGTGCACGTGTTCACTGAGTTCGTAGACACGATATACGATACCTCACGCCACGTGGTCATGCACATGTGTAGCCCACATATAGGGCTACACAGTCGACATACCACGACTTATCCAAGTCGTGTCTAGAGTGGACATGAAACACGTGTCAGTGCGCATTTAGTGACAGTGCACACACAGTACGTGTCCAATGCGGGCACGAATTCTCCCCGTGTCATACATCATATGCTCCCAAAGTTTGGGAGGATGATGATAGTCATTGCCCCATCCTTTCCCTAAAATCCTACGTGTCCACGTGTCCTGTGTGAAGAGAATAAAGGGTCGGGTAGCTGGACACTGCCCGCGTGTGTGCAGTGGCATGTTTGTGTCCTGTTTGGACATGGACACGGCCCAAAGTAGGACTCAGTCATGGGGAATTTAACATACACATATAAAACAACAGTTTCATTCAAACACTTTTCAAAAATAACAGAATAAAATCCTTTGAGACATTTCCACAAACACCTAGGACTAGATTAGGATACGTGTCTGATACGGACACGAAATCAATACTACTTGACACAAAACTTACACCATAGCTAGGGGACACCTAGATCTAGGCTAGGATGCAAAGAAATCAGAATTTAAATATAATTTAGAGGGTTTACCTATAGTGTGTCAAATGGCAAGAAAAGTCCCAAAATAGAGTGATTCTCCTTGCTAGCTCAAATCCCCAAATTGTTCAAAAGCTAAGATTTCTCTCCATAATCAGAAAATATAGTAGTATTAGACTCTAATGCAAGAAACTAGAGTCAAAAAGGAATTAAAATGGAAAAGTTATGGATTGGGAAAGAATGGCAATACCTTTCCTTCTCCATAAGTTGATTCAATACAAAAGAGGCAAGAACCCAAGGAAGAGAGACTTTATAGTGGGGGAAGCCCTAGATGGCCGGCCACTAAAGGAAGAAATTAGGGTTAAGGTTTAGTCTAGTTGGCTTGGGCCAATTCTCAATGGTCATGGAAATCAATTCATGAGTCAAGAAGCCTATGAACCTAATCATTAATCCTCCTATTTGAAACTTGATCCTAAGTGACTTAGCTTAGGTTGAGTTAAGTTATACTAGGATCCCACCATGCTAATCAAGTCACCATAGCTAGAGTCAACATCTAGGTTAGTCTCCAAAGTCTCAACTAGCCAAAGTCAAAAATAACAATCATCACTTCAATAATTCAAAATAAATTCAAAATTTACAAAATGACCAAATTACCCTCAAGCTAAAATGTGGTAGTGACAAATCTACCCTCCTTAAAAGAATTTCGTCCTCGAAATTAAAAGGCAAAACTAAACTGATGAGAAAGACAGACAATCATACCTCAAGGTCCAAAAAGATATGGGTATCGCTCGCGCATCTCATCCTTCCGCTCCCAGGTAGACTCTTCTGGAAAATGATGCCTCCATGCGACGCGAACCAAGGGTATCACCTGGTTTCTCAGTACCTTCTTTCGGTGATCCAGAATCTTTACTGGCTGTTCTGGATAACTGAGAGTAGGTCCCACCTCAATCTCCGAATGGTCAAGTACATGGCTAAGATCAGCCACGTACCATCTCAACTGTGATATATGGAATACGTTGTAGACACCCACTAGTGCAGGTGGCAAGTCTAGCCTGTATGCTACGTCACCGACTCTTTCGTTGATCACGAAAGGTCCGATGAAGCGCGGGCTAAGCTTCCTACCTCCAGCAAAACGTATGGTACCACGAGTCGGAGATATCCTCAGACAAACCATGTCTCCAACCTAAACACAAATAAGGTCTTAAATTACTAAATAATCAAACATAATCAAACAAACACAAACAAACAACCTACTTCTAATTCTATCTCTAATCTGTACCTCAAACTCCAAAGGCCTCTTGTGGCTATCAGCCCAATGCCGATGTCAGTCCTGCGCCACGCGAAGTTTGTCCCTAATGAGATTCACCTTCTCGACTGTGTCAACAATCATCTTAGGTTCCAATAAAGCTCGCTCACCAACATCATTCCAAGATAAGGGTGTACGACACCTACGCCCGTACAAATGCCTCGAAAGGTGACATCTCAATACTGGCCTAAAAACTGTTGTTGTATGCAAACTCCACCAAGTACAGGTGATCCTCCCAGGATCCTTCAAAATCTAAGACACACGTCCACAGCATGTCCTCGAGCGTCTGAATAGTCCACTCTGACTGTTTGTCCGTCTGAGGGTGGTATGCAGTACTAAACTTGAGCTGAGTGCCCAAACTAGCCTACAGACTCCACCAGAAATAGAAAGTAAAGCGACTATCTCGATCCGAGACAATGCTGACCGGAGCCCCATAAATCCTGATAATCTGCCGCATGTACACCTCTGTAAGCCTTTTAGTAGATGCACCCTCTTTAAATTATAAAATGTGGACCAATTTGGTCAACCTGTCTACGATGACCCAAATTAGGTCTTTTTTTCCTGGTGTACGCGACAATCGAGATACAAAATCCATCGTAATATGCTCCCACTTCCACTTTAGAATGGGCAATGGCTGCAACAAACCTTCTAGCCTCTGTCTCTCTGTCTTGACCTACTGACAGACTAAACATTTGGCTACGAAGCGAGCTACCTCCCGCTTTATCCCATACCACCAAACGTGCTCCCTCAGATCCCTGTACATCTTGTTGGCACCAGGATGTATAGAGTACTGAGATCGGTAGTTCTCCTGCATGACCTACTCTATGAGCTCTCTACTGGGCACATACAGTCTAGAACCGTGCCTCAAAGCACCATCCTCTGCAAGAGTAAACTCATCATCCACCAGTCATGTTCGAACCTGCTCTTGGATACACCGTAGGGCAACATCCTCGAACTGCATCGACTTGATCCTCTCCATCAAGTCTGACTAAATCTGAAGACCCCACATCTGTATCTGAACTCCTATTACAATCACCTCAATCCCTAGGCTCTCCAAATCTGCTAGCAAGTGACGATCCATCGCCAAACACATGGCTGTCGGATACCTACTCAAGGCATCGGCAACCACGTTGGCCTTTCCTGGGTGATACTGTAATGAGATGTCGAAGTACTTCATCAACTCCAACCACCTGCGCTGCCTCATGTTGAGCTACTTCTGTGTAAACACATACTTCAAGCTCTTATGATCTGTGAAGATCTCTTCCCTCTCTCCATATAAGTAGTGTTTCCACAATTTCAAAATGAAAATCACTGCTGCCAACTCCAAGTCGTAGGTAGGGTAGTTCTTCTCATAGGGACATAACTGCCTGAAAGCAAAGGCAATCATCTTCCCATGCTGCTGTAAGACACACCCCAAACCCTTTCCCGAGGCGTCACTGTAGATAGTGAACCCTCCTGATCCTGATGGCAATGTCAGAATCGGAGCTGTCGTCAGCCGCTTTTTCAACTCATCAAAAGTGACCTGACACTCCTCTGACCAAATAAACTCAGCATCCTTCCAGGTCAGCCTAGTCAACGGCTCTACAATCCGGGAGAAATCTTGTACGAACCTCCTGTAATATCCTGGCAGTCCCAAGAAGCTCCTGATCTCTACTACTGAACTCGGTGCCGACCAAGCCTCAACCGCCGTGATCTTCTTCGGGTCCACTGAGATCCCATCTCCAGTCACAACATGACCCAAGAAGTCAACTCTGTCCAGAAAGAACTCGCACTTCGAGAGCTTTCCATAAAGCTCCTCCCTCCTGAGTGTCTCCAGAACCACTCTAAAGTGCTCCTCATGCTCCTCTTCAGTCTTCGAATACACCAGGACATCATCGATGAACACCACCACAAACTTATCCATGTACTGGTGGAACACCTTATTCATTAAGTTCATAAATACCGCCGCGACGTTGGTCAGCCCAAATGGCATAACCAAGAACTCAAACTGACCATACCGCATCCTGAAGGCGGTCTTCGGGATATCTTCCTTCTTCACCTCTACTTGATGATAACCTGACCTTAGATCAATCTTCGAGAAAACCCGAGCTCTGCTCAACTGATCAAAGAGATCATCAATCCGCGGCAGTGGGTATCTGTTCTTGATCGTGAGGTTGTTGAGTGCCCTATAGTCGATACACATCCGTACCGACCCATCCTTCTTAGGTACAAAGAGTACCGGATTACCCCAAGGTGAAGAACTCGATCGGATGAAGCCCTTGTCCTACAGCTCATCCACCTGCTACTTCAATTCTACTAACTCACTGTTGTTCACTCGATAGACATGCTGAGAAATCAGTTTCGCGTCGGAAACCAAGTCTATCGAGAACTCAACATCCCTGTCCGATGGAAGTCCTGGCAACTCCGCCGGAAAGACATCCATGAACTCTGTAATCAAAGGGTGTGGAGCCTCCTGCTCCTCAACTGAAACTCCACAGAAAAGTCTGCTGCTCTGCTCCACCTGCCGCCGGGTGAACTCAAACTCTGGCTCTCCTGGCACTCCGAACAGAACTCTACCCCTACGGCAATCTATGCTGGCATGGTGCCTGCTCAACCAATCCATACCTAATACGATATCGTAGTTCGGTAGTGGCATTACGAGTAGACTCACCTCCAACTCTCGGCCTTCCAAAATAATACTTCGCCCTCTGCAAACATCACTCACGAAGATAGTACCACCCTCGGTCGTGATCTTCTAGGTCCTAGGCAATGGTTCAGATACAAGGTAGTATCTAACAGCAAATAATACAGACACAAAACTGTGGAAAGCCCCAGAATCAAATAAGGCGAAAGCTGGAATGGAGTCAAGTCGAACAGAACCTGCGATCAGCTCTCCAATAGCCTCTGCATCCTCGGCTGCCATGACGAAAGCTCGCCCCTGCTAGCCTCCGTTGGCCTACTGCTGATACTGCATGAACCGCTACTGCTGAGTCGGCAGCGGTCCCTTCTGCGGTTCCACTGGAGCCTTGGCTCCTGCTCCCTGTACTACTCTGCCTGCGAAGAGGGAACAGTTCCTCAACTGATGCTCTGACGATCTACAGAGAAGACACTTCCCCAGCCTCTTCCTGCACTCAGTCCATCTATGCCCCGGCTTCCTACAGAAGGTACAACTAGTAGACTCTTGCCTCGAAGCCTGCTGTTGCTGCCTCTGCTGCTAATGCGGAGCTGACTGAAGTCTCGGCTGTTGGAACTACTACGGATGAAACTGTCTTTACTGGTGCTGCTGCTGCTGAAAGTACGGCCTCTTGGCCGGTCCTCCGCTACCACTGGCTCCCTGGGTGTCTCGGTCCCTCTTGAGCTTCAGCTCAAGATCATTGTCTGCGGCTAAGGCACCCACCAAGATCTTCTCAAAAGTGGCGTTGCGGGCACTCTTGGTATAGGACTTCACCTCCTTGACTAGTCCCTTCCCGAACCTCTGGGCCTTCGTCGCCTCAGATAACCCCTCAACAAACCTGCCCAGACGGCAGAACTCCCCTGCATACTCCTTTACAGTCTGACTGCCCTGTACTAAGGCCTCAAACTGAGTCTCGAGGACACCAAGCGCTGCATCTGGGAAAAAGTTCTCCATGAACAGCTTCTTGAAGGCTGCCCAAGTTTGCCCAATCGTCCCCCCTTGGGTCGATCTAGTACCATGTACGGACCAAATCCTGCATCATACTGGCCACCGCCTCGATCTGTAGCCTCGCTTGAATCTCTGCCAGCCTAAAAATCTCCTCTATATGCTCAATCCATTAATCAGCATACAGAATGCCCTCTGCACCCTTGAAGTCCCTCGGGTGCATCTTCTGGAAGTCCTGGATGCCCTTCTCCCTCGGCTGATGCGGCTGCTGAACTGCCGGGGGCTGAGC
Organism: Iris pallida; assembly: GCA_029216955.1. NCBI lineage: Eukaryota > Viridiplantae > Streptophyta > Magnoliopsida > Asparagales > Iridaceae > Iris > Iris pallida. The sequence continues at coordinate 26,009 of JANAVB010038193.1, forward strand.
TGCTGCCCTCTCAACTATCGTCAGGGCCAGATCGATGCCCCGACTAAACTCTGTAGTCTGACGCTGCTACTGGGCCTGCTGTCCTGCATGAACTGTTGGAAGAAAGTGAACAGCTGGACTGCGTCAACAGTCCCCGAAGGTGGCTGCTGCTGCTGGAGCATCTCTGGAATCACCGGGCTCTGTCTGTGCACTGCTGGTGGAGGGGCTCCTCCGAATGCAGCTGAGATACCCTCTCCAGCTGGCATGACTGGGGCTGCGGCACCAGAGGCTGGCTGCTGAGGATGAGAGGTGGCAGAGCTCTCATCAGTGTCTCCTTGACCTGGGCGATGTGATCTAGTCTCGACCATCCTGGAGACAGATCAAACAAGAAAATAATTTCTGAGAATGAGTCAAAATAGCAAAAGTGGACAGTTTATATTCTTGGAAAAACAATAAGCAGCAAATTTAGATAAAAGGAATCTGATTAAGAGTTTTTCCTAATGTGATTGAGTACCTTCAAAAATATCCTAATCCTACTGTAGGCTGCAGTGATACTCTAGTTCGAATACCACCGCAATTCTAACTAGGACCTTCATGGGCCACCACTAAAAACGTGTCACGACCTACACCCAGTATAGGGGCACGAGAAGTGGTTATGTCCATCCTACGTCGCAGTATCAGTGGTAGAACGCTGTCCTAGGTCACATTCATCTAACAGTTATAAGGTACCTGCACAATTATACTCTCCCAATGGAGGAATAATATAAAGTACATTTCAATGATAGCTAAGGTAGAATGTACGATAAGATAGATAGATAATCAACAAAATCTATAGATGAAATATAAGATAAGAGAGAACTAAATATCTAAGATAAACAACTCCACAATATCCAACAAGACAGAATGATAAATAAGATATTGGTCTAGCTAACTAGCCTAGATTACTGGGGTAATATCCTCTATAACCTCTTATGTCCTGATAGTCCAGCTCACATGTGTCATCTAGACCTGCTCCATAGTAAATGGGACAGAGCTCCTCAAGGTCATCTGTAATATTTCAACAGGTCCAGTCAGGACGAAAGCGAGCACAGTACATCTCACGCAGTTCATATCATGACAGAAATATAATACAGGCAATAGAGTAAGATACATGAAACGCTAAGAATATACATGAAGTAAAAGAAAAGACTGTAAAGAAATATCTACTATAAGTAAAGAGCTACAGTAAACTAGTGATTTAGAGTACAAGATAGACATGTGAACGGCTTGATAATAAATATGAGAGGTTGTACATGGCTATACTACTTTGAAAATGTCCACATGACTATTTCTACTCCCCCATCCCCAATTAATACACAAGGATCCGTTCAAGTTATGTTATTGTACATGATTTCACATGAGGGCCTATAAATGGGTGCATATAATTATAAACATGGGGGCTCCGTGAACATGAGAGTGCATGAATCACAAGAGTGCACATGAATGGTGAAAGCACCGGAATACATGATGAAAGTAAAACGTACATGACATGATGTATCCGATGCTCCCGAGGGTGATAACATCGTATAAAAAGATCCATATAGTACTAATTCGTATTTCTATCGTGACAGCATCAAGTAAAGTAATCTAGAGCAAGAAAATAGTCCTAGCAAGTATGAAACGGTCAGATAATGTACTTGCCTGATATCCTAAGTATCTGAATAAAATATTGCCTAAGGAGTGGTGTCTGGCTCCTAATCAGAACAGTACAAGTCGCAACATATCCAATTTGGTAAAATAAACTACTACAATGCATTCTACATGATGTTTGGGTCAATCTAGGCAAAAGTCAACCTTTGGTCAACTCTAGTCAACTACACTAGTCAAACTAGGTCAACTAGGTCAAACCTAACCCAACAAGTCTCACTAAGGCTAACCATGTCTATCCTAGCAAGCACACATCATTCACAAGTCACACAAGCTAACATCACACAATACTCATGTGTATACATTCTATATACACATAGGGTTGCACATTGGGGTACACATATGCTATATTACATAGGCTCTATGCCATATACAATAATATAGGCATGCACATATATTTTCCACACACATATATATATACTAATTTTGTATAGACAATATGCATATATATTACATTACATATTATCACATAAGAGTATATATTATATATGTATATATATACAAATAGAGAGAGATAGAGTGTCATGTATCTATATGTGTGTTTGTGTCAATAGTGTGTACAGGGGTATAGGTTCTCAGATTTTAGTGTAATGTGTATGAGTGTGTGTGAGGGTGTGTGTTTAAGTTCCTCTGTGTGTGCTATATAGGAGAAAACAGTGTGAATGTGTGTCAATGGTGTTCTCAGGTTTCCAGTTTCAGTTTCATGTGTATACTAATTTTGTATAGACAATATGCATATATATTACATTACATATTATCACATTATATATTTTCCACACACATATATATATACTAATTTTGTATAGACAATATGCATATATATTACATTACATATTATCACATAAGAGTATATATTATATATGTATACATATACATATACATATAGAGAGAGATAGAGTGTCATGTATCTATATGTGTGTTTGTGTCAATAGTGTGTACAGGGGTATAGGTTCTCAGATTTTAGTGTAATGTGTATGAATGTGTGTGAGGGTGTGTGTTTAAGTTCCTTTGTGTGTGCTATATAGGAGAAAACAGTGTGAATGTGTGTCAATGGTGTTCTCAGGTTTCCAGTTTCAGTTTCATGTGTGTGTGGCATGGGTAAGTGACAAAGCATAGGGTCTTATGTCAATATGTTTTCAGTTTTCAGTGTAGTGCCTGTGTGTGTTTGTGTGAGTAATATACTCTCTGGTTGACAGTGTATACAAAACTGTTTTAATTCTCAAATTAACAGCCTAAAGGCATATTCGAAAACTCAAAAACTCATGCTAACATAAATCCAAACATGGTAGGTTAATCTCAGATATGTATTTGTGAACCAACATTCAATTTAATCATTCAAAAGATAGTTGAACATATATTGCGATCTCAGGAAAAATAATTAACAGCCTATGTAGGAGCGTAAAAAGTGCTTCATAGACTGAGTCAAAGAGATAGAGCTTTACACTCAAATGAGCTGCTTTATGCCAACTACTTTACGCCAGGGACAGGTCAGCTACTTTACGCCAGGGACAGGCCAACTATTTTATGCCAGAGACAGGTTGTCAAATCATACATTTAATGCAAAGTGATAATGGGTCTGACATAAAGATCTACTGACAGCGTATAACACAGAATTCGAAGGGATTTGTTTTACACAGAAACCAATATTGTCGTTTAGTATGTAGATTGAGCAATTTTACGCTCACAAGATGGCTTCTTTTACGCATGAATACTATATGAGCTTTTTACGCTCAAAGTTGACGTGTACATAAAGTTTATTTGGGCTACTTTTTACGCTCAAGGTTGTTTTATCAACCACTTTACGCGAGAAGTCCATTTTAGGGCTATTTTTACGCCTAGTCTACTACTTTACGCTCAGAGTATATTTGGGTTATTTTTACGCCCTATCCTTCCTGACCACTTTGGAACGTGGTTTGCCTACGTGGCTTTCATGCCATACATCTCGAGGAATGTGTGTACGTACATCCTATTCTTATTAAAATAATAGGACATGTGTCAACGTGTGTAGAGGATGACTTCAGTCATGGGTGGCAGTTACTAGCGTAAAGACAGGACTTTGCTGAGTCTTACGCACAAAAAGCCAAGTCTATAAATAGACTTATTGTTTTTTATATATGGCACACACGGAGAAAGAGGGGAGAATACAGAGAGATCAGAGCCTAGAGACTTTGATTTTCCAGAGCATTCTTCTTCAACCTTTCTTCTAGAACAGAGTGAAGCAAAGCAGGAAAGCATTCAGCCTCGCCGTCAGTGTCCAAGTGCGTCGATACCTTTCTGGTGACTTAGTTCTTTCAGCTGTTCATCTTCTAGCAATGATCTTCATCATCATCGTATGGTCCAAGGAACAAACTGATCGCCTTCAGATCAGGCTTCCATAGCAATACTTCCCAAAATAATTTGTACTTCTTATACTTTTTCTTGTTTTATTTTCAAAAGCCAATTTCTAGGCATTTTTGTTAAGTGAAACAAAATTGCGACTCTGCTGGGGATGACCTTCTCCTCTGACGAGGAGGCAATTGCTCAATAGGATGATGTGTCGATCGGATCGACAAAGAAGACTCTGGTTGTGCACTTCAACCAGACTGCCTACGAAGAAATGCTCCGGACTGGGGGTAGCACTCGCTACTCCAATGTTCAGAAATTACAAAAGGCACGAAAAGTTTGGGTTCCCAAATCCAAGGCATTCTCGGATCTTCCTACTGTCTCTGCAGGCAAAGGAATCCTTCCTACTCCTGTTGTAGAGGCTCCCATCTGTGATGAGGCAGTCTCTACTTCTGTGATATGCCATGCACGTAAAAACAAGTCTCCCGTTTGTAACATGGCAGACTCTCCAGTATTATGCCCTGGGCGTAAAAATCAGGTTTTACGCTCTGAGCGTAAAAACAAGTCTCCATTTTGTAACGTGGCAGACTCCAATGCTTTACGTTATAAGCATAACAATAAGTCTCTCGTCTGTGACGTGGCAGACACATAAAATTTTCGCTCTATACGTAAAGGAAAATCTTTCGTCTATGACGTGGCAGATACTCATGTTTTACGCTTTATGCGTAAAGGTAAATCTCCTGTCTGTGACAGTGTAGATAAAATTCACAATGATGCTTCTGCATCTAAAGTGAATGTACCTGCACGCATGAAGCATAAAAACATAGTTGGTAAAACTTCTGTTTTCAACCAACAACCTTCTTATACTGCTGTACACAAGGTACCAAACCTATAAATTACACGCAATCAAGATGGAGTCCTTCGTGCTCAAAAATCTCAAGATTTATGCACGTAACTCCATGCGCGCAAAAATGTACAGTTTGGTTCTGCGAATGCAGCCAGTAATCTTCTTTATACACAAGGGACTAAACGTTTTTCTACCCCAAATGTAATAAAGAAGACTATTCCCTCTACTCCTTCTGATTTACGTGAATTGCTAATACAAAAGCGTAAAAATAGACAATCTCCCGTGACACTTCCCCAACAAGAAAATCATCATTATGAGTGTCACCAGATTATAATTAAATGTTGTTGTTCGGCTTCTAAACGATCAGTTTTTGATCGGTTAAGTTTTAATGTGCCTCAACAATAAGCTGATGACCAAGAACATGAGTTGTCATATGCGTCAGTCAACATGGCATCTCATACCAACAGAGGACGACGTCCTAGACAAAACACGTCCCAAACTCCAGGTCAACAACAATTCAACAGACTTCTTGATTCCTTTGAAGGAGTATATCAGAATACTCGATCAAGAAGACAAAGACAATTGCAGACTTCTGATTCAGAAGCTGGGGGTACTCAATCTCTTGAGTCCAAAACTGATAGTGTCGATTCATACCTCTATACTAATCCCTCTGTATCTTCAAGAGAAGTTGAATCCTACGCTATTGGATATAAAACAGAGACGTCATCTGCTAATACAGAACAACGTCTCACTGCCGTTGAGCAATCACTGAAAGACATGCTTACCATGATGCAAAGCATACACCAGATAATAACGGCTCAGCAAACTGCTCAATCGGCAATAGTAACACCGGTGCAGGTAGCAGCACAAACTCAAGATAGTCAAGGGGCTGATATACCTTTGAATATTCAAGAGGCTGCTGTTAACCAAAATTCTGCATCTCCATATCCTATCATTCCTGAAGATGTACCATCTCCGGTGGGGGGTTACGGTACATCCAACAACCATTCAATCAAATGTGCTTCCTCAAACCAGTAAAGCCATTCAAGCAGTGCGTGAGCTCAAAGCACAGTTTGAAGTTTTGAAGCAAAAGGATCAGCTCCAGAGGTTAGGGATTAAGCAACCTTATCCTCCTCATTGGAATGATGTACCCTTTCCACCGAAATTCAACCCACAATCAATGGTATTATTTGATGGAAAGGCTTCTCCTAGTTAGTATATCAATTACTTTGATATTATGACTGTACATCTGCAGAAAAATGATGCTCTTCTCACTCGGGTGTTCATCGGGTGCTTGACGGGTTCAGCTTACGACTGGTATCGTAGTTTACCCGACAATTGCATTTCGTCTTTTGACAAATTTAAGGCAATGTTTCTCTTCCGCTTCTATGAAGGAGGTATGGACATGAACATGTCCTCCTTAATAGAAATCAAACAAAAAGAGAAAGAAGATACTCGGACGTTCGTTGAACGTTTCTGACAGGCGACTCTAAAGATGCCCCCTGGTATGCCAGATTCAGCATTAATTGATACATGCAAGATGAATCTGCGACCATCCATTGCTGTCTTCACGGGTTCCCAATTCACAGATTGGGCTTCGTTTATTATAGCAGCAGTTTCTGCCGAGACTAATGGTAGGTTAGCTCATGAACATGGGATGATTTTTGCCTCAGAGGATAAAGAAAAGAAAGGTAATCCTGGTAATAATTCTGGCAATCGTAATGTAAAAGGAAATGACACCCTTATGGTTAATCTTTCCAAAAACAAAATGACGATGAATAATCAGGAGTCTTCTAAGCCAAAAGAAGAATATTCTTTTGACGAGAGTGATATCCCAGGGATATTCCAATGTCTGGTGAAGAGTGGCAAACTCCAGATCCCGGAGCCAAAGAGGCCTAATGAGGTGAATCTGACTGACAATTCCAAATATTGTATCTATCATAAATACATAAATCATCCCAACAGGGCTTGTTATGTCCTAAAGAAGAAAATTCAAGAGTTGATTAATGCCAATGCCATCTCTTTAACTAACGATGAGCATACGGTCACAACCAATATGGTTTCTCTTCAATTCGGAGATTTTTCTTCTCAACAAGTACCAGATGGGCTTGTCCCAATTCTAAAGGCGACGATGAAGATTATGAATATCTCGCCTGCCAGAGAAGAAAATGAAGGATTGTTGCCTCTCACATTAAAGAATGGTAAAATTATGTGGGTACATCCTGACTTAGTACCTGAAATAGAAGATGAAGGTAAAACTTCAAAATCCAAGAAAAGTAAAAAAGTCAAAACCTGCAACATGATTTCTCATGTTATCCAAGATCCTGATGATTTGGATCATCTATGGGATGGCATTCCTTTAGAAGATAGACTGAGAGGATTGAACATATGTCCTCCAAGTCTGGCTCCTCCTACCAAGCTCAAGCTTACTCATCAGCAGTGGCTAGCCATGAATAGTATTCCTTTATACAGGGCACAACAAGTCTTCGCTGCTTATGAAAAAGCTCCTATAGAGATTTTTCCTCGTATCCCAAATCCTTTTCCTTCCGTAGCTACAGAGACTTCTATTCCTCATTCTCATGTAGTTACAGAGATCTCTTCTTCTTTCTCTGTTGAACCACCTGTTAAGAGTCCACAACCTACTCACTTGTACAGTCAGTAATCTGTCCTTCTCATAAAGAAGATGGGTTATGACTTTCAAAAGGCAGAAGGTTTGAATTATGATAAAGGAATACGACTTCCTTTACAAATTCAAAGTCAAAAATCAACTGTTGGATTGGGTTCTGAGGTTCCTCATAACAATCTTCGCAAGAAGAAGGCTAAGGAAAGGAAGACTAAATCCTGCAATATGGTACTTCCTTCTTCTGTGTCTGAAGATGAAACCTTTGCTGGTACAAGATCTGGGAAAGAGTACCACAAGGATTATGAAGGATCCTCCAAAGAAGGAGACGATATTGAAGCACCATCAACTCAACCGTCTCCTATTCCTGCTAAACCATCTGTGGTTGAAAAGGGAAAACAAAAAACAGTACGCTTTGACGTCCCGTTGATGTCTGCTTCCAGTCAGGGGGTGGTGATAAAACCCTATAAATTTGATATTCTAGCACAGTTAGCTAATACTCCGGCTAGACTATCTATGTCACGACCCGCACCCTAGAGTAAGGAAACGAGACGCAAATACGTCCAGCCTACGCCGCAGTGTCGGCGGTAGAACGCTATCCTAGGTCACAACATCTAGCAATGTATATATCTAACAGTTTATGCTCCCCGAATGGGGGTGACATAGCAATAACAAACTCAATCACAACTAAGGAAGAGACAGCACGATATGAAATAGAACTCAAGGAAATGAAATAGATAACAACAGTCTAAGATAATCCCAGCAGTACAAGGTCTCAGATAAAAAAATATATACAACTGATCTCCAAATAAAGAGTCTAACTAGAACATGTCTCAAGAATACAAATGAAAAACAAGCTAACTAATCTAGTCTAGGCAGTCGGGGGAAGGTCCTCAGCTACTGCTGGATCCTCCTGGGAGTCCAGCTCACAGGTGTCATCTAAGGCTGCCCCGTAGTAGGTGTCCAGGCAGGCCTCCTCCTCGTCCTCTGTAATATTTCAACAGGTCCAGTCAGGACAGGAGCGAGTACAGTACATCTCAACAGATCATAGCAGGTTAGAAAATATAATCATGTAGTAGAGTAAAATACAGGATCTGAAGAAATACAGTATGTAACAAGAGAGAGAACTGTAACAGAAATATCTACCATAAATAGAGAACTAACAGTGGCTAGTGAGTCAGAGTACGAGATAGCACATGTGAACAGGACAGATTTGCACAGGATGTCGAGGTGCACAGGAATCTACACTACAATGGAATTGTTCACACGACTACTAGCACTCCCCCGTATCCCCAATCAATACACAAGGATCTAAACAGGTTATGTTATTGCACAAGATATCACATGGGAGCCCATATAGGGTGCACATGATAGTATACATGGGGGCTCCGTGAACATGAGAATACAAAATTCACAGGAGTGCACATGTAATGAAAGCACAGGAGTACACGATGAAAGTGAAACGCACATGATACAATGTACCCGATGCTCCCGAGGGGGATAACATCTCATGAAAAGATCCATATAGTACTAATCCGTGATAATGTCGTGACAGCATCAAGTATAGTAATCTAAAGCAGAAATATAATTCTAAGCAGGATATAAAATGATCAGAGAATGTACTCGCCTGTAACTGAGTGTCCAGAATGAAACGTACTGTCCAAGGAGTGGTGTCTGGCTCCTAATCAGAACAGTACAAGTCACAACAAGTCCAGAATAGTGAAATGGAGTCCTACTATGCATTCTACATAATTCTAAGTCAATCTAGGCCAAAGTCAACTCTTGGTCAACTCTGGTCAACCCTAGAAGTCAAACTAGGTCAACCAAGTCTAATTAAATCTAAACTAGGCTAACTAGGTCTAACAAATCTATTCTAGACAACACACACCAATCCTAGGCTATACAAGCCAACAAACAACACACATTAAATTACCTCACATTAGCTATCTATCAAGAGCTTCATGTATACATGAGTAAAGGCTTACACCTATACACATACAACATATACATAGAGCATATATATATATATATATATATATATATATATATATATATATATATATATATATATATATATATATATATATATATATATATATATATAATACATGTCTATGATAACCATACATCAATAGATCACCACTATCTACTTACCCACAACCTTCATAATTTATACATTAATCCACATTATACATTATATACACATAATTACATCTATACTAGAGTGTACATAATATATATATATATTAACATAGATAGGCAATATAAGAATATGTGTAACTGTGTGTGTGTGTGTGTGTGGTTGCAAGAGTGTCAAGAATGCAACCAGTGAAGAGGGGAAGGCTTGTGTGAGAGCAGTGCAACAGGACTTAGATTAGGAATGTGTGAGTGTGTGCTATGCAACTTGGGTGTGCAGGAAAATACTCCAAACAGTGAGCAGTGAAGGCAACACAGAACAGTGTGTGTGTGTGTCTGTGTTAGCAGGCAGTACAGGCTATATAAATCAGTGTGTGTGTGTACATTGGCTAATAAGTGTGCAGGAAATAAATATGACAGTAAACAATATGAAGACAGGGTAAGGATCAACATAGCCTAATCTCAGATTTCACAAAAACTGGAAATTCAGTCTCAAATTGGAAGAGAGGATGGGAAACCAATTCATGTTTTCTAATCTCAGTTTTAGGTTGAACCCCCAACAGTTCCAGATTTTAATAGGAATATAAATTGGATGTTGGCAATGAACAAAGAGTGTCACATGAAATACAGGAAACACATAGCCAAATTCTCAGGTTACCAAATTAACTTGACAGTCCTCATAATCTCAGATTTTAGTTAACTTAATAGTGAACACTCCAGGTTTAAATAGGAACTGAAATGAATGTTGACAGTAAAGTAGGTAATGCAAGGATTAACATAGTAGCATGAAATCAATATTGACAGTAAATGAAAGCAATAAAGAACTTATTAGTGTAACATAGTGGCAGCACAAAGCCTGTTAATTATTAGACTGAAGTATCCTAATCATTACCCAGGTTTAAACCCAAATTTCAAATTGAAGATCATTAACAGTAAACTAGTAATATCAGTTTATGATATATTATGAAACACCTATCCTATAACAGTCCACACCCTTCAACAAACACCAAATTGATCATGGCAAGACAACATGTATAGGAATATGTTTAAAAACCCAAAACTCAGTAATTAAAACATCAATGCAGGGTTAAAATCATTAATAATATCAATTTGAAACTGGACAATTGACAGGTAAATAGTTGACAGTTCAGAACATTGGTTTTATAGAGAAATCGATTGGCAATTAATTAAATCATGATCTAATGATTGGAAAAATGAATACACACTCGTGCACAACCCCACACAACTCAATCGTGTCTCCCAAAGCCTGACACGGCGTGTCCATAGCAAGAATCATAAGATGATACACATACAGTGCACTGCCTACAGGCAAATCCCCGTGTGGGATTAATATCTCCCTCGACACGACACGGGGGCACGTGGGACTCGACACATGGCGTGTCAGTCAGTGCCCCTTGCCTCGTGTCGAGTTTTGAGTCGAATAGTGGCGTGTCGTGTCCGCTACAGGGCCCGATAGGCAGGGGATCTCTGTAGCAGCGCGCGAGGGTGTGCGCGCGCATGTCCACAACATCAAAGCGACACAGGAAGACACAAAAACTATGACACGAAGATAGGAAACCAAAAGCTAGATCTAAAACCTATTCCTTATTCAAAAACAATAGACAAACTCGATCAACATGCTCTCTGTGGCATTATGTCGAACACCTAGCCAGTGTACTGATACGTGTCCAGAACGGATACGAATCATCCGACACTGGACACGAAACCTATCCAGACCTTAGGGGGACTCTTAGGGCTTCCTATTGGTGAAGACTACATGAATTTTCATTAAGATTTGAAGAAGATACCTCCTTGTGAAACTTCAATGGAAAAAGTCCTTTGCTAGCTCCTTGCTTGGTATCCCAATCAATCCTAATCAACTCCAAACTGAACCAAATCATTCATAACAGCAAGAAGAATAGTATTAGAAACTAATGCAACTGATTTGGGGATTTTAGGACCTATAATGGAATTATAATGAATTTATTTAGATAAGAACTCACCTCCTTGAAAATAGGGCTCTTCCTAAAGAAAAGAGGCAACCCTAGATTTGGGAGGGATTTTATATGGTGGGAATCCCTAGGTAAAGGGTGTGGTCGGCCACTAGGGCTTAGGGTTAGGGTTTAGTCAAACTATTGGGCCTTGGGCCAAGCTACAAGGCTAATGTAGATTAAACTTAAACAAGGTTCTAAAACCATAAGTCATGACTTATGACTTCTAATCCTATTGCTAAAATGACTTAAACCAAGTGCTAGGCTAGGTTAGACTAGAGTCCCTTGACCTAACCATGGCCCACTAACTAGGGTTAGCTTCTAGGTAGGTCTACAAAGTCAACACTAGTCAAAAGTCAACATAGTCAAACAATCTCAAATAATTCCTAAAAATTCCCATAAATTCTAATTAATTCTAATAAATTTAAAATACCCCAAAAATGACAAAAATACTCTCACACTAGAAATGTGGTAGTGACAAATCTACCCTCCTTAAAATAATTTCGTCCTCAAAATTAAAGGCGAAACTAAACTGCTGAGAAGGATAGAAAAGTATACCTCACGGTCCAAAAAGATAGGGGTACTGCTCGCGCATCTCATCCTCCCGCTCCCAGGTAGACTCTCTTGGAGAATGATGCCTCCATGCGACGCATACCAAGGGTATCACCTGGTTCCTCAGAATCTTCTCCCGTCGATCCAGAATCTCTACTGGCTGCTCTGGATAGCTGAGAGAAGGCCCCACCTCAATCTCCGAATGATCGAGCACATGGCTAGGGTCAGCCACGTACCGTCTCAACTGTGATATATGGAATACGTTGTGGACCCCCACAAGTACAGGCGGCAAGTCTAGCCTGTAAGCCACGTCACCGACTCTTCCGCTGATAACGAAAGGGCCGATGAAGCGCGGGCTAAGCTTTCCGCCTCCACCAAAACGTATTGTACCACAAGTCGGAGATATCCTCAAGAAAACTTGGTCTCCGACCTAATCACAAGCAAGGTCTCAATTAATATAATAACAAACATGATCAAAAATCACAAACAAACAACCTAAATCTAATCCTACTCTAATCTGTACCTCAAACTCTAGGGGCCTCCGGTGGCTATCGGCCCAGTGCCGATGTCTGTCCTGTGCCACGCGAAGTCTATCCCTGATGAGCTTCACCTTCTCGGCCGCATCCACAATCATCTCTGGCTCCAGCAAAGCTCGCTCGCCAACATCATCCCAAGATAAGGGTGTACGGTACCTACGCCCGTACAGAGCCTCGAAAGGTGACATCTCGATGCTGGCCTGGAAACTATTGTTATAGGCAAACTCCACTAAATGAAGATGATCCTTCCAGGAATCTCTAAAGTCCAGGACGCACATCCGCAGCATATCCTCAAGGGTCTGAATAGTCCGCTCTGACTGTCCGTCCGTCTGGGGGTGGTATGCAGTACTAAACTTGAGCTGAGTGCCCAAGCTGGTCTGCAGACTCCTCCAGAAATAGAAAGTAAAATGGCTATCCCGATCTGAGACGATGCTGACCGGAACTCCGTGGATCCTGACTATCTGCCGCATATACATCTCCGCCAGCCTCTCTGTAGACGTACCCACCTTGAATGGCAAAAAGTGGGTCGATTTGGTCAACCTATCAACGATAACCAAATTGCGTCTTTCCCTCCTGGAGTACGCGGCAATCCTGAAACGAAGTCCATCGTGATATGCTCCCATTTCTACTCGGGAATGGACAGCGGCTGCAATAATCCACCGGGCCTCTGTCTCTCTGTCTTGACCTGCTGACAGACCAAGCACCTAGCTACGAAGTGGGACACCTCCCACTTTATCCCTGACCACCATACGTGCTCTCGCAGATCTCGGTACATCTTGTTGGTACCCGGGTGTATAGAGTACTGAGATCTGTGGGCCTCCTGTATAATCTACTCTCTGAGCTCCCCGCTAGGCACACATAACCTGGCACCGTGCCTCAGGGCACCATCCTCTGCAAGTGAAAACTCAGGATCCCCTACTCCTATACTGATCTCCTCTCTGATACTCTGCAAAGCCACATCCTCGAACTGGGCCGCCTTAATCCTGTCCACCAAGTCTGACTGAATCTGTATCCCCCATAGCTGCATCTGCATTCCCGGCACGATCACCTCAATCCCAAGGCTCTCCAAGTCGGCAAGCAAATGCCGATCCATGGTCAAACACGTGGCTGTCGGATACCTACTCAAGGCATCGGCAACCCTGTTGGCCTTTCCTGGGTGGTACTGAAGTAGGATGTCAAAATCCTTCATCAACTCCAGCCATCTGTGCTGTCTCATGTTCAACTCCTTCTGAGTGAACACATACTTAAGGCTCTTGTGATCTGTGAAGATCTCTACCCTCTCACCATATAGATAATGCTTCCATAGCTTCAAAGCAAAAATCACTGCTGCCAGCTCCAGGTCGTGGGTAGGGTAATTCTTCTCATGGGGACGTAACTGCCTGGAAGCATAGGTAATTACCTTCCCGTGCTGCTGCAACACACAACCCAGCCCCTTCCCTGAAGCATCACTATAAATAGTGAAACTACCTGATCCTGAAGGCAACGTCAGAATCGGAGCTGTCGTCAGCCGCTTCTTCAACTCATCAAAAGCTGCCTGACACTCCTCTGACCAAACATACTCAGTATTCTTCCGGGTCAACCGTGTCAACGGCTCTGCGATCCGGGAGAAATCCTGCACGAATCTCCGATAATACCCTGCCAGCCCCAGGAAGCTCCTGATCTCTGCAACTGATGTCGGCGCTGCCCATGCCTCGACTGCTACAATCTTCTTGGGGTCAACTGAGATACCATCTCCAGTCACCACATGCCCTAAGAAATCTACCCGGTCAAGGAAGAACTTACATTTGGAGAGCTTCCCGTAAAGCTGCTCCTTCCTGAGAATCTCCAGCACTATCCTCAAATGCCCCTCGTGCTCCTCCTCAGTCTTGGAATATATCAAGATATCATCAATAAACACTACTACAAACTGATCCAGATACTGATGGAACACCTTGTTCATAAGGTTCATAAATACTGCAGGTGCATTGGATAGCCCAAACGGCATAACCAAAAACTCGAACTGCCCGTACCGCGTCCTGAAAGCGGTCTTGGGAATATCCTCCCCCTTCACCTTCACCTGGTGATATTCCGACCTCAGATCAATCTTAGAAAATACCCGAGCTCCGCTCAACTGGTCAAACAGATCGTCGATCCACGGCAGTGGGTATCTGTTCTTGATCGTGAGGTTGTTGAGTGCCCTATAGTCAATACACATGCGTACTGACCCATCCTTCTTCGGCACGAACAATACTGGTGTACCCCATGGCGATGAACTCGAGCGGATGAAGCCCTTGTCCTGTAGCTCATCCACTTGCTTCTTCAGCTCCACCAGCTCGCTGTTGTTCACCCGATAGACATGCTGAGAGATAGGCTCCGCTCCTGGAACCAAGTCTATCGAGAACTCAATGTCCCTGTCTGGTGGCAGTCCCAGCAACTCCTCCCGGAAAACATCCATATACTCTGCTATCAAGGGGTGTGGAATCGTCTGCTCCTCGACCGAGACTCCACAGAAGACTCCGCTGCTCTGCTCTACCTGACGTCTGGAGTACTCGAACTCTGGCTCCCCCGGCACTCTGAACAGAACTCTATCCCCTCTGCAATCAATACTGGCATGGTGCCTGCTCAACCAATCCATGTCTAGTACTATATCATAGTTCGGCAATGGCATTACGAGCAGGCTCACCTCCAACTCACGGCCTCCCAAAACTACTCTCCGACCCTTACAAACATCACTCACGAGGATAATACCACCCCCGGTCATGATCTTGTAAGTCCTAGGCAACGATTCAGCTATGATACCGTGTCTAATCGCAAAAGATACTGAAATAAAGCTATGCGATGCACCGGAATCAAACAATGCAAATGTTGGACTGGAGTCGAGAAGAATCGAACCTGCAATCAGCTCTCTAGTTACCTCTGCATCTCCAGCTGCCATGGCGAAAGCTCGCCCCTACTGGCCTCCCCTGGCCTGCTGCTGGTGCTGGACAAACCTCTGCTGCTGAGTCGGCAGGGCTGGTCCCCGCTGCTGACCTGCTGGAGCTCTGGCTCCACCTCCCTGAGCTGTTCGTCCCACAGACCTAGGACAATCCCTCATCTGGTGATCTACTGCTCCGTAAAAGAGGCACTTCTCGAGCCTCTTCCTGCACTCATTCCATCCATGTCCTGGCTTCTTGCAGAAGGTGCAACTGACTGTCTGCCTGGGTGCCTGATGCTGAAACTGCTGCTGATGAGCCGGCCTCTGCTGAATCGGCTGCGGCTGAAACTGCCTGGGCTGCTGAAACTGAACGTGAGGCCTCTTGGCCTGGCCCCCACTGCTGCTACTGCCCCCAGCTGGGTCTCTCCCTCTCTTGAGCCAAAGCTCAAGATCATCCTCTGCTAGCAGGGCTCCCGTCAAGATCTCCTTAAATGTAGCATCTTTGTTCCCCTTGGTCAGGGACTTGACCTCCTTGACCAGACCCTTCCGAAACCACAGGGCCTTCGTCGTCTCGCTCAACCCCTCAATAAACCTGCCGAGATGGCCAAACTCTTCCGCATACTCCTCTACTGAGAGGCTTCCCTGGACCAAGCTCTCAAACTGTGTCTCCAATGCTCTGACTGCAGAATCTGGGAAGAACTTCTTCTTGAAGAAGCCTATGAACTGTTCCCAAGTCTGCCCCGGTACTCCCACCCTGGGGTCCGACTGATACCAGGTGCGAGCAAGATCTCGCATCCGGCTAGCTGCGGCCTCGATCTGAAGGTCTGCTGGAATCCTGGCCAAGCGGAAGATCTCCTCCATATGCTCGATCCACTCGTCGGCATACAGGATCCCCTCTGTCCCCATGAAGTCCCTGGGGCTCATCTTCTGAAACTGCTCGATCCCTGGTGTCCTCTGCTGCTGCACCACTGGTCGAGCTGCGGCTGTCGTGACGGCCAACTCCATGCCTCTGTCCTGCCGAGCCTGCTGTCGGTCCATGAACTGCTGGAAATATGCGAACATCTGAGCTGCGTCTACATGTCCTGGAGGCGGTGGCGGCTGGAAAGGATCCTCTGGAAAGACCGGGTCCTGCCTCCCAGTCGGTGGATGCATACCCCTTGCTGCGGCTGCCGAGGTCTCAACACGAGCTGAGGTGGCAAGAGCTGCAGTCCCCTGGCCTCGCCGTGCTGACTGAGAGGTAGCAGTCCCCTCTATAGCATCCTCATGGATGGCACACTGCGATCGAGTCTCTACCATCCTGAAGATAGACAAACAAGAGTATCAATTTCTGAGAAAGAAGCGATATAACAAAGGCGGACAATTATAATTCAAAGGATCAGCTGACAAAAGAATTTAGATGGCAATAAAAGGAAATTTTCCTAAAGTGATTGAGTATCTTAAAATTAATGTCCTATATCCTATAGCAGGCTGCAGTGATACTCTAGTTCGAGTACCACTACACTTCTAGTCTAGACCTGTATGGGCCACCACTAAAAACGTGTCACGACCCGCACCCTAGAGTAAGGGCACGAGACGCGAATACGTCCAGCCTACGCCGCAGTATCGGCGGTAGAACGCTGTCCTAGGTCACAACATCTAGCAATGTATATATCTAACAGTTTATACTTCCCGAATGGGGGTGACATAGCAATAACAAACTCAATCACAACTAAAGAAGAGACAGCACGATATGAAATAGAACTCAAGGAAATGAAATAGATAACAACAGTCTAAGATAATCCCAGCAGTACAAGGTCTCAGATAAAAGAATATATACAACTGATCTCCAAATAAAGAGTCTAACTAGAACATGTCTCAAGACTACAAATGAAAAACAAGCTAACTAATCTAGTCTAGGCAGTCGGAGGAAGGTCCTCGGCTACTCCTGGATCCTCCTGGGAGTCCAGCTCACAGGTGTCATCTAAGGCTGCCCCGTAGTAGGTGTCCAGGCAGGCCTCCTCTTCGTCCTCTGTAATATTTCAACAGGTCCAGTCAGGACAGGAGCGAGTACAGTACATCTCAACAGATCATAGCAGGTTAGAAAATATAATCATGCAGTAGAGTAAAATACAGGATCTGAAGAAATACAGTATGTAACAAGAGAGAGAACTGTAACAGAAATATCTAGCATAAATAGAGAACTAACAGTGGCTAGTGAGTCAGAGTACGAGATAGCACATGTGAACAGGACAGATTTGCACAAGATGTCGAGGTACACAGGAATCTACACTATAATAGAATTGTTCACACGACTACTAGCACTCCCCCGTATCCCCAATCAATACACAAGGATCTAAACAGGTTATGTTATTGCACAGGATATCACATGGGGGCCCATATAGGGTGCACATGATAGTATACATGGGGGCTCCGTGAACATGAGAGTACAAGATTCACAGGAGTGCACATGTAATGAAAGCACAGGAGTACACGATGAAAGTGAAACGCACATGACACAATGTACCCAATGCTCCCGAGGGGGATAACATCGCATGAGAAGATCCATATAGTTCTAATCCGTGATAATGTCGTGACAGCATCAAGTATAGTAATCTAAAGCAGGAATATAATTCTAAGCAGGATATAAAATGATCAGAGAATGTACTCGCCTGTAACTGAGTGTCCAGAATGAAACGTACTGTCCAAGGAGTGGTGTCTGGCTCCTAATCAGAACAGCACAAGTCACAACAAGTCCAGAATAGTGAAATGGAGTCCTACTATGCATTCTACATGATTCTAAGTCAATCTAGGCCAAAGTCAACTCTTGGTCAACTCTGGTCAACCCTAGAAGTCAAACTAGGTCAACCAAGTCTAATTAAATCTAAACTAGGCTAACTAGGTCTAACAAATCTATTCTAGACAACACACACCAATCCTAGGCTATACAAGCCAACAAACAACACACATTAAATTACCTCACATTAGCTATCTATCAAGAGCTTCATGTATACATGAGTAAAGGCTTACACCTATACACATACAACATATACATAGAGCATATATATATATATATATATATATATATATATATATATATATATATAATACATATCTATGATAACCATACATCAATAGATCACCACTATCTACATACCCACAACCTTCATAATTTATACATTAATCCAAATTATACATTATATACACAGAATTATATCTATACTAGAGTGTACATAATATATATATTAACATAGATAGGCAATATAAGAATATGTGTAACTGTGTGTGTGTGTGGTTGCAAGAGTGTCAAGAATGCAACCAGTGAAGAGGGGAAGGCTTGTGTGAGAGCAGTGCAACAGGACTTAGATTAGGAATGTGTGAGTGTGTGCTATGCAACTTGGGTGTGCAGGAAAATACTCCAAACTGTGAGCAGTGAAGGCAACACAGAACAGTGTGTGTGTGTGTCTGTGTTAGCAGGCTGTACAGGCTATATAAATCAGTGTGTGTGTGTACATTGGCTAATAAGTGTGCAGGAAATAAATATGACAGTAAACAATATGAAGACAGGGTAAGGATCAACATGGCCTAATCTCAGATTTTACAAAAACTGGAAATTCAGTCTCAAATTGGAAGAGAGGATGGAAAACCAATTCATGTTTTCTAATCTCAGTTTTAGGTTGAACCCCCAACAGTTCCAGATTTTAATAGGAATATAAATTGGATGTTGGCAATGAACAAAGAGTGTCACATGAAATACAGGAAACACATAGCCAAATTCTCAGGTTACCAAATTAACTTGACAGTCCTCATAATCTCAGATTTTAGTTAACTTAATAGTGAACACTCCAGGTTTAAATAGGAACTGAAATGAATGTTGACAGTAAAGTAGGTAATGCAAGGATTAATATAGTAGCATAAAATCAATGTTGACAGTAAATAAAAGCAATGAAGAACTTATTAGTGTAACATAGTGGCAGCACAAAGCCTGTTAATCATTAGACTGAAGTATCCTAATCATTACCCAGGTTTAAACCCAAATTTCAAATTGAAGATCATTAACAGTAAACTAGTAATATCAGTTTATGATATATTATGAAACACCTATCCTATAACAGTCCACACCCTTCAACAAACACCAAATTGATCATGGCAAGACAACATGTATAGGAACATGTTTAAAAACCCAAAACTCAGTAATTAAAACATCAATGCAGGGTTAAAATCATTAACAATATCAATTTGAAACTGAAAAATTGACAGGTAAATAGTTGACAGTTCAGAACATTGGTTTTATAGAGAAATCGATTGGCAATTAATTAAATCATGATCTAATGATTGGAAAAATGTATACACCCTCGTGCACAACCCCACACAACTCAATCGTGTCTCCCAAAGCTTGACACGGCGTGTCCATAGCAAGAATCATAAGATGATACACATACAGTGCACTGCCTACAGGCAAATCCTCGTGTGGGATTAATATCTCCCTCGATATGACACGGGGGCACGTGGGACTCGACACATGGCGTGTCAGTCAGTGCCCCTTGCCTCGTGTCGAGTTTTGAGTCAAATAGTGGCGTGTCGTGTCCGCTACAGGGCCCGATAGGCAGGGGATCCCTGTAGCAGCGTGCGAGCGTGTGCGCGCTCGTGTCCACAACATCAAAGCAACACAGAAAGACACAAAAACTATGACACGAAGATAGGAAACCAAAAGCTAGATCTAAAACCTATTCCTTATTCAAAAACAATAGACAAACTCGATCAACAGGCTCTCTGTGGCATTATGTCGAACACCTTGCCAGTGTACTGATACGTGTCCAGAACGGACACGAATCATCCGACACTGGACACAAAACCTGTCCAGACCTTAGGGGGACTCTTAGGGCTTCCTATTGGTGAAGACTACATGAATTTTCATTGAGATTTGAAGAAGATACCTCCTTGTGAAACTTCAATGGAAAAAGTCCTTTGCTAGCTCCTTGCTTGGTATCCCAATCAATCCTAATCAACTCCAAACTGAACCAAATCATTCATAACAGCAAGAAGAACAGTATTAGAAACTAATGCAACTGATTTGGGGATTTTAGGACCTATAATGGAATTATAATGAATTTATTTAGATAAGAACTCACCTCCTTGAAAATAGGGCTCTTCCTAAAAAAAAGAGGCAACCCTAGATTTGGGAGGGATTTTATATGGTGGGAATCCCTAGGTAAAGGGTGTGGCCGGCCACTAGGGCTTAGGGTTAGGGTTTAGTCAAACTATTGGGCCTTGGGCCAAGCTACAAGGCTAATGTAGATTAAACTTAAACAAGGTTCTAAAACCATAAGTCATGACTTATGACTTCTAATCCTATTGCTAAAATGACTTAAACCAAGTGCTAGGCTAGGTTAGACTAGAGTCCCTTGACCTAACCATGGCCCACTAACTAGGGTTAGCTTCTAGGTAGGTCTACAAAGTCAACACTAGTCAAAAGTCAACATAGTCAAACAATCTCAAATAATTCCTAAAAATTTCCATAAATTCTAATTAATTCTAATAAATTTAAAATACCCCAAAAATGACAAAAATACCCTCACACTAGAAATGTGGTAGTGACAATCTATCTTCAAGTTGCTTCGCCTTTCTAAAGAAAGTCACAAAACCTTGAGTGAAGCTTTGCTACAAGCTGACTCCTGTTTAGCTTAACTCAAGACTCCTGATAATATACCAGTGTCATGCCCACAATGCCATAGTGTGATGGAGGTAATTCCTAATATTAGCTTTACACAAGAAGATATATTGTTGAAGCATAACAAACATGACAGGCCTTTGTTCTACACTGGGTATATTGAATCCACTGAAGTTGACAGGATTTACATTGATCCTGGGTCTTCCATTAGCATAATTCTTCAAAGTATGCTAAGATCGTTGAGGATTCCTACTAGTGACTTGACTTACACTAGTACCACAATAGTTGGTTTTAACTCAGGAAAGAGTAAACTACTGGGGAAAATTCGTCTGAATATTCAGATTTGTGATCTTCGAACTATGGCAACATTCTATGTTATTAATTCAGACGTATCCTACAACATCCTTCTTGGAAGACCGTGGACACATGAGCATAACATCGTGCCTTCAACTCTCCACCAATGCTTCAAGTACGTGGATTCCCAAGGGGTTGTGAAGACTGAGTTTGATGATATCAATCCTTTTAAGGGTGTCGAAGCCTATTTTTCTGATCCAAAGCTCTACAAACAAGAGGATGTAAAGGAGATATCAGACATGGCTGAAGATCGATCATCTGCCGAAGATCAGTCTGTTAATGAAGATCCGCCAGAAGAACAACCTTTGAAGATCAAAGTCAAAGGGCAAAATCAACCCCAACCTGTCAACAATCAACCTCTAATGATCAAGGTCAAAGGAAAAACTCAAGCTTCATATGAGGAATCAGTGAATGTTCTTGCTAAGAGCCAAATTCAACCTCTTATGATCAAGGTCAAAGGGCGTACTTCTCGTACGAATGATCCAGAACCACCATTGATCATCAACCTTGACAAGTCTACGCAGAAGACGGATGATGGTTCGTTAATGATCAATCCGAAGCGCAGTAGTCTGTAGAAGCATGGAAAATATCAGAGTAATGGTCAATGTGGCTCTTGGAAGAAGCCCATGCGGCTCATACAGGAGCTGCCTTATGCGATTCAAAGAAGACTCTCAGTCTCATGCGGCTCGGGTGTATATGCGGTTCAGCAGGAATATGCGGCCCGATCGATGCCACATCTCCCCCTTGGGATCCTCCCCTACAGCCGGCCATTTGAGTGGTGGCCTCATTTAATGCCCTGACGCGACTCGACGACTGTGACGGCTCTGACATAAAGCGTCATAATGGCTCTGCCATAATGACAGACTCTTCGGGAAAAGAAGAAAATCTCCGACCCGATCCTACAGCCGTCCTAGATTGCCACGTGGCACGTCTCATGCGGCTTAAATGAGAATAGCTTCATGCGGCTCACTAAGAAGTCACCCTATATGGCTAACAGAAATCAGCCATATGCGGCCTACCGAGAGCCCAGTCCCTGCGGCTCAATACAACGCTAGCTTATGCGGCTCGTAGAGATTATGCATATGCGGCCCATTGAGAGTTCATCCCCTACGGCTTAATAAAGTGTTGTCCTATGCGGCTCATGAAGATTATCTCCCTGCGGCTCAAGTCTTGCCTATCCCATGCGGCTCTGGCAGGACCCACAATTAAAACACGTGGCATCGGATCAAACAAAGATTTAACCGAATCCCAACAAGTATATTTGATATCATCATCATAATTACTGAGATCAGGGCATATCATTTATCATCAAGCCAATGGGACACGTGGCGAGCAACCGGACATTGGTATAATCAATTATGAAGATTTAAAGCAGTTAACATTAATTGCTCACAAGATTCGGTGCTATCCGCATTAATGGCCTAGATTCAGTGTAATCACGATCAAGGGTTCAGATAGATTGAAGGAGCGCCGACATTCCAAACAAATGATCATTAGCAAACCCTAATGATCATACCCCACTCTTATAAATAGCCAGCATCATTTCTTTGTACAAGGATCGGCAAAAAAAGAATAAAAAAATACAGAGTCAGAGAGAAAATACACAGAGAGAGAGAGAAGCCAGGAGAGCAACAGAGGAGCAAAAAGAGCACTTCTTCGTCAACGCCAACCATCTTTTCACAAGGAGTCAAGGCTGCATACCGATCGTCCAAGGAGTAAGGCAGGGCTGCCGTCGCCTTCCCGAGCCTCTATCGTCCCCCCAGAATCTAAAATAAATAATTGTACTTAGATTGCTGTACCTAGGTTTTCGTCTCTAGGCTTTCTTTGTACAAGCGAGTTTGTATTATGAGTCTAAGTTCAGTCCTCCGATAATCGTTCTGTACTTTTACAATCAATAGCAAACACGATGGCGACTCTGCTGGGGACAAACTTCTCCACGGCTGAGGAGTTGGTGACGCAATCGGATGCAGCCAAACTTGGCTTCACGCAACAAAAGATGGTCGTCCGCTTCGACCAACAAGCGTTTGAAGAGATGCACTCCGAAGGAAGCGCTGGCCCGGTCCAGAAGCGCACCCACACGACAAAGGCTCGCAGAGAGTGGAGGCCAAAATCCTTTGCTCCTCCCCAAGCCCCCGACGGGGTACCCTCTGTTGCTCAAAACGGTGAGAAGGACTCTTCTGCGACCCCACTTCAGACCGTAGACAACTCTGCTGTCCCCAAGTCCGGCAGAAGAAAATACTATGATGCTGGACTTGCAGGGGCAAAGAGGAACTCTACGCGAACTGAGCCGCATAGGGGTGCTAGCCGAGTGAAAAAGACTTATGCGGCCACATCCGCTAGCCGCATGGACAAAGCTCATGCGGCCGCAGCCGCTAGCCGCATGACGAAAAATCATGCGGTCACATCCGTCAGCCGCATGGTTTATGCAGCTACAGTCGCCAAGAACATGGATAAAACACATAAGGCTACAAGAGTCAGTCGCTTGCAGAAAACCCATGCGGCCACAATTGCCAACCGTATGCGGCCAGCCTGTACGGTTGTGACTCCTAGCCGCTCAAAGACAACTCATCCAACAGCAGAAGACGACCGCATGTAGACAGCCTGCACGGTACCCAATTCTAGTAGCATAGCGTCCGTTCCACGCTTCTCTCGATCGGTCTTCGATCGTCTCTCATACGGTCCCGACCCTGATAATTCTCTGTATGATAAGCCAGACTCTGTGGCATTCAACTTGGACTCCTCCTATTACGCACCCATAAGTGCTTAAAGGAGGAAGTCTAGGGCAGCACGGGCTCATCAAGCCCAGTCAGCTGTCCCAACCTCTGACCATCGGAGCGTCCCGTTGACTATCACACGGGCCTCGGATGGAAAGTTGTATACAACTGCTCAAGTCCAGCCCCTGACGGCAAACAGACAGAGTGGTTCCTCTGACCTGCGGAAGACGATCCTCCACAAACGCAAGGAAAGAGAAGGAGTGTCGGTGTGCAAAGAGTCCTCGTTTGGACATCGCTGCACCTAAATCATCGTCAATTGCTGCTGCAACAACGCGGCAATGACAGAAGCTCGGCCATCCGTCTTCCAAAGGCTACAGCACCCGAACTCAGAAGATGAGGCACCTCCTGTTGTCTCCTGCAATTCAGCTCAAAAAGTCCCCGCCGAAGAGAGAAGGAAGAAGACGAGCGTCTCTAGTCCGAAGATATCAACCACAACAACTAAGAAACTGTCGTCTAAACGGTTATCCTCCACTGGTGTATTCTAACACACGCCTTCAAAGACGAAATTTACCGCGATGGAAAGTTCATCATCCACATCGCTGGGGGTTGAAGGAGCTGGGGGTAGCACTCCTCCGAACATCCGCAACAATCTGATGTTTCAAGGAATCAAGCCCGCACAAACAACTCTTCCATCAGGAGCAACGGACGCTGATGTCCCCGAAGACATCCGTAACTCTCAAGACAAAGCAAGCTCGGAAGCTGGGGATACCATTCCCTCCGAGTCCAAGCCCGAAGAGAACATTTCCACCTATCCCGATGACTTCTCGGTGCATGGGTACGACTCAGAGGGCACATCCTCCATCGTTCCTTCTATCACTCCTCACGTAAGAACGGTGTTCATGACGGACAGCGATCAAGGTGGTTCCAGTGATCGCCAGTGCATTGACAGTCTCGAAGCCATATTACTTGCTTTAGTCAAGTCTGTAGACGAGATTAAAGCGGCCCTGCCCACGCTACAAAGAGGAGCGCCTGGTCAAACAAACATGGGCCCCACGGTCAATGTAGATTCGAATTCAGCGGCACCAAACCCGGGCAATAATTCTCCCGAAATAATAGCCCCTGCCGCGATAGATGAGACCCGAGAAGTAAGAAGAGAGGTCCAGGAGCTCCGTGCCATGTTTTATGCCCGAGAAAATGCTCAAGATCACAGAATACGGCAACCATACCCCGCTAAGTGGAGGGATGTTCCATTTCCACCAAGATATAAGCCGTTCAACATCAACCCATATGATGGCAAAACCTCAGCAAGTCGGTACATCACTTACTTCGAGGTCACCACCGACCATCTGCCCCATGAGGATGCGATCCTCACACGGTTATTTATTGGGGCATTGGAAGGAGTCGCCTTCGATTGGTACCGCAATCTACCTGACAATTGCATCCATTCCTTCGTCGGCTTCAAGCGCATGTTCTTGGAACGAGTCTATGAAGTAGGACAAGACGTCACTATCATGGACGTCGTCCAAGGGGAGAAGGAGCTAACAAGAAACTACATCAAGCGGTTCCGCCATACCGTCATGAAGCTGCCTTCCGGAAATCCAGATTCTTCGTTGATTGAAATTTGCCAAAAGAGACTGCTTCCAACGATCAGTCTCTGGATGGGCGAGAGTCAATTCAAAGATTGGAAGGCGTTCATCATCAGCGCCACAAGCGCTGAAGAACGACTGAAGAAGGCCCGCCAGCTGGGGTTACACATCTCAGAAGGAGAAAACAAGGGCAAGCGTCTCAACAACGATAATGGGGGTAACCCCTCCAACAATCGGGACAGCAAGGGAAAACAGGCTATGGTGGCCGACACGGCCCAGAAGCCCGAGTCACAACCAGCAGACAAGCAATGGCCTCAGATCACTTACTCTTTCGAGGACGGCCACGTCAAGCCTATGTTAGACATGCTCATACAAGGAGGTAGAATTTAGCTTCCTCCACTAAGACGGGAGCCTTGGCCGACTGATTTGGAGAACCCGAAGTTCTGCCATTATCACCGTTATGTACACCACGCTACACATGACTGCTACCAACTAAAACGGTACATCCAAAGCCTCATCGATTCGAACGCTCTGGCCATCGACTTCGAAGAGGTAACCGTAGCAGCCAATATGGTGTTCGTACAATTCGGCAACTTCCCTCCGACAGAGACTCAAGACGGGGTAATCTCCGTCCCTCTCGCGACAATGGAGATTACCAATCTTCCTCCGCCCCGAAAACAAGCTGCTGGTCTAGTACCTCTCACCACCTCACGAGGGGAGGTCATGTGGGTCCATCCAGACTTAGTGACAGAAGTAACTCGGCCACACCATCTTCCACCAATAAAAAGAGTGGAAAAATCAAGACCTGCCGTACAATTTCAGCAGACAACGAGGAAGCTACAGCCGTCGTCACGCGGTCCGGAGAGCAATCCCAACCTGTGGTTGACAGTCCAGCTGAAAATCATCAACCCACTACAACTGATGCTCCGGGACCGGCTCAGCCTTCGACGACCGACAAGCCTAGGCCGAAAGAGACTCGCTTCGACAAATCTCTCCGAAAAGACGCAGCCCAAGGGCTAGAGAGGCCCTACAACTTTGACATCTTAGCACAATTGGCTAACACTCCGGCCAAATTGTCATTATACGAACTCCTAAGGCTCTCCAAGGACGTTCGTATTGCATTGAGCGAAGCACTCTAAAATGTCGATGCCTATCTCGCTCAATCTAACCTCACCGGGGAGGACTCACCCGTGGATCTCCAAGATAGTGCCTGCACGGGAGCAATGCCCAACATCGTCTTCACTCCGCAGGACATGCTCATCAAAACCAACCTACATGATCGCCCGCTATATTACACGGGATACATCGGCGACGTGAAGGTGGATCGGATGTACATTGATCCTGGCTCTTCCATAAGCATCATCCCGAAGGGCCTGCTACATCATCTTCGCATCCCAATGCATCGCCTAACACCTACAAGCACCGCCATCAGCGGTTTCAATTCGGGCAGGAGCTACCCTATTGGGAAGATTCGTCTGAAGTATCAAATTGGCGACCTCCAATCCGAAGTCACCTGCTACGTCATAGATGCAGACACTTCTTACAACATCCTCTTGGGGCGCCCATGGATACACGATTATATGATCGTGTCTTCCATACTACACCAGTACTTCAAATATGTCGACAAACACGGCTTCGTGAAGACAGAGTTTGCCGATATCGATCCCTTCAAAGGGGTCGAATCCTACTACTCAGACTCCTGTTTGTACGAAAAGTCGAAGAGGCACCTTGATGAAGGAGACGCACAAACTCATACCGAGACAGCCACGGGATCAGAAGAACCCCTGACGATCCACCTCCAAGCTCGCAAATCGGGCAAGTCCGCACCCCTCACCGCCACTCTGCGGAAGGACGCGATCAGCCTCTCGGCGCAAGAGGAGCAGATGATAATCCGGCTGCCAAGGTCCGGCCAAGTGCCGAGACCCGCAACGGGGCCACTAACAATCCGACTGCCGAGAGTCAGTTAACCACAAACGGGCAAGCTTAACCCCTCGGACAGGCCGCTGACAATACGCCTTCCCAAGAAAGGTTGTCACCTCGATGCAAGGTCTGACACTTCCAGCAAACCAGCCACTCCTCGCTCCACATCGAATGCCAAACTGGAGGTTGCTAGTCTGCCAACAACTCCACGCTCTGCTCCATCAACTGGACCACTGACAATCAAGCTTCCTAGGTCGTCCTTTCAGTCTTCGTTCACACAGGGGGTAGCCGAAGAGGAACCGGAGCTAACCAAGTACGTGGCTGCCCACACTGATGTCCCCTCCGCTGATGATGTAATCCCCCTAGAAAAGATACCTTACTTCATCAATAAAGGGTTATCTTTGAACTACGCCGAGCTCAATAAGCTACGTACGATGTATGCTATGGAACACGGTATAGGCGCTCACCTACAAACACAGGTGACAAATGTGTACACCGTAATCTAGCTTACTCTAGTAGAAGACGCTTATCGAATATTCGAGGGAGGAGATCATCCAATTATCTTCGGCCGGACGAACAACCCTCATCCCCTCACCATAGAAGAAGTCGACCTCGGGTCAGATGCCGGGAGACTGCCTTTGTATCTCTATATCACTCAATCCAAATATCTCATGCAGAAACAGGGGTATGATCTGGAGACTACGCCAGGATTGAACTATGGCACTGGGCGACGATTGCCTTTAAAGCCGTCAGTCCCGGCGGGCAAACCACGGAACTACTATAACAAGACTCGATGCGGGTTAGGGTATGTAACGCCTACTACGACCCCAGAAAGTTCAGATGAAGAATGCGACTGGCAGTCGCATTCAACCGGATCACCAACTTCCAACTCAGATACCAGCATCGGAGATGTATTCAGACAAGTCATGTCAGTCAACATGACGTTCGTCGACGCTTACGAAGAAGACGAAGACATCCCCAAAATTCTCGAGCTAGAGCCATGGGCCCAGCAATTAGATGCACAGTGGGAAAAGCGGTTCAAACTGAGAGAACCCCCTACTGAAGATGAGGTCATACAAGTGGATCTCGGCAGCGAATCTTCTCCAAAACCGATCTTCATCAGTAAAAGCCTCACCAACGAAGAACGAGAGTCGCTGTTAGAACTTGTCAGAGAGTACATTGATGTGTTCGCCTGGAGCTACGAAGACATGCCAGGGTTAAATCCTGACATCGCTCTTCACAAACTTAACATTCGACCAGACGCGAAGCCGGTCAAGCAACAGCAGCGACGCTTCCGTCCAGGCATCATGGACGTAATCGAAGCTGAAGTCAACAAATTGATAGCCAGTGGTTTCATTCGTGAGGAGCAACATCCCGAATGGGTCGCCAATATAGTACCCGTCCTCAAGAAGAATGGGAAGATTCGAATCTGCATCGACTTCCGCAACCTAAACGAGGTATGCCCCAAAGATGAATTTCCCCTTCCTATTACAGACATCATGATCGACAACACCTGCAGCTTCGAACGCATGTCATTTCATGGACGGCTTCTCGGGATACAACCAAATCAAAATGTCTCCTGACGACGAAAAGCATACATCATTTCGAACACCGATTGGCACGTACTGCTACACAGTCATGCCTTTTGGTTTAAAGAATGCTGGCGCCACATACCAAAGAGCTATGAGCATCATCTTTAGAGACCACTTACGCAAGACGGTGGAGTGCTATGTTGATGATATAGCCGTCAAGAGCCGTAGCAAAGGAGACCAACTGCAGGATCTAAGGACGGTATTCGACCTAATGCGAACGCACAATTTGAAAATGAACCCTACAAAGTCCTTCTTGGGCGTATCCAGCGGAAAGTTCTTAGGCTTCATCATCACTGCAAAGGGTATCCATGTAGACCCTGAAAAGACAAAAGCAATCATGGAGATGGGTCCTCCGAGAAATCTCCGCGAACTCAGAGGCCTTCAAGGGAGGTTAGCTTACATCAGAAGGTTCATTTCCAACCTCTCCGGGCGATGCCGACCATTCACGTATCTCATTCGTATGGGACGAAGAATGCCAGCAGGCTTTCGATAGCATCAAAGAATATATGTCAAATCCTCCAGTCTTAGTAGCCCCAGTCCCTGGAAAACCATTCCTGCTCTATGTACGAGCAATGGAACACTCCCTCGGTGCTCTGCTGGCACAGAACAACGATGCAGGCCATGAACAGGCCATATATTACCTCAGCCGAATGATGATTGGGCCAGAGCATCGATATACCGCTGTGGAGAAAGAATGCCTCACCCTGGTGTTCGCCATTCAGAAAATGCGACACTATGTCATCGGACAAACGATACATGTGATCTCACGAGTCAACCCTCTAAGGGTCCTCATGACTAAACCAGGGGCACTCAGCTCTCGACTCGCTACGTGGGCAATATTGCTGTCCCCTTATCATATGATCTTCGTCCCCCAAAAGGCAGTCAAAGGTCAAGTCCTGGCAGATTTCTTAGCAGCCCACCCAGGCTCGGAGTCCTCCAGAATATACAAAGAGATCCCAGATGAGGTCGTCGACTCGCATACAACCTCTCACGAAAATATATGGCGAATGTTCTTCGACGGCGCTTCAAAGACCGGACCTAAAGGCAATATAGTCGTCGGAGTCGGAGTAGTACTAATCTCTCCTTCCGGATTGGTGATTAACCGCGCTTATTCCCTCACTGAACCCTGCTCTAACAATGTGGCCGAGTACAACGCTCTGGTCATTGGCCTCCAACTTGCAAGAGAGCTGGGGGTAGAATACCTTGAAGCATACGGCGATTCCCAACTAATCGTCAATCAGATCCGGGGTTCGTACGAGGTCCGCCATGAAGACATGATCCCTTATCATCAAATAGCAATTAATATCATCTCGACATTTGAGGGGTTCTTCATCGAGCACGTCCCCAGACTCTGAAATATTGAAGTTGATGCCCTAGCTGGTCTCGCCGCTTCCCTAGCAGTTTCGAATTATGATCGACAATCAGTGGAAGTGATAGGCCATGAACTGGTCTATCCTAAAAATAATGTACAATTCGTCGCAAGTTATTCTGCACAGACGATCGATGACGCCCCAGATTGGAGACAACCATTCATCGACTTCGTCGTCTACGACATCCTGCCCGAGAACCCAAAGGAAGCCACTTCCATCAGAAGGCGTTCTTTCAGATTCTTCTACGATACAGAGACGAAAATGCTGTATCGCCACTCCTACGATGGATTACTGCTTCGGTGTCTGTCAAACGCAGAAGCCAAAGAAGCCGTACGAGAAGCCCATGACGGTGTCTGCGGGGCCCACCAGCCCGGCCCGAAACTGTAAGACCGCCTTCGTCGAATGGGCTACTATTGGTCCACGATGGTGGCAGATGCGATCGATTATGCTAGAAAGTGCAAAGCTTGCCAAGTCCACGCGGACTTCATCCCCCAACCATCTGAATTCCTACATCCGACAGTGGCGTCCTTGCCGTTTGAAGCATGGGGAATGGATATCATTGGTCCAATTATTCCACCTTTCTCCCGAGGACATCGCTTCATACTTGCGATCACGGATTACTTCTCCAAATGGGCGGAAGTTGTCCCACTCGCAGAAGTTAAGACTTCAAACGTGATCAGCTTCCTTAAACACCACATCATCTATCGCTTTGGACTGCCCCAAAGGATCATCCATGATAATGGTCCGCAGTTTACAAGCTACGCATTCTATCGGTTTTGTAATAAACACACCGTACAACCCGGCAGCAAATGGGTTGGCAGAGGCATTCAACAAAAAAATCATCAAACTTCTCAAGAAGTTTATCTCCTCCAGCAAATATGACTGGAACGAGAAGCTCGGCGAGTGCTTATGGGCTTATCGCACCACGGTCCGAACAGCCACCGAAAATACACCATTCTTCCTGGTATAAGGGAGTGAGGCAGTCCTCCCCTTGGAGACACAGATCCCCTCACTACGTGTTGCCCTCACACATCAATTGACAACCAATGATAACTACCGACGTCGACTGTAAGAGTTAGAGGCCTTGGATGAAAAGCGCCTCCTAGCTCAGCAAAGGATCGAGCTATACCAAGCACGCATCTCAGGAGCCTTCAACAAGAAGGTCAAAATCAGAACATTCCAGGTAGGCGATCTTGCCTTGGCAGTCCGGAGGCCAATGGTCATAACTCACAAGACCGCCGGCAAATTCCAGCCAAAGTGGGAGGGCCCACTTATCATTGAGATTGTATTCTCCAACGGTGCTTACCGCCTTGTAAAGCAAAACGGAGACTTGCTCATGCTGTCCGTCAACGGCAAGTTCCTGAAGAAATATTATGTCTAAACGACATCCGCTACAAGGTCTTCGAGTCATGTACCCGCTGGGACCACTGAACTCACACCCTCAGCATTTCAGATTATCGAGTCACGTACCCGCTAGTACCACTGAACTTACACCCTCAACATTTTAGATTATCGAGTCATGTACCTGCTGGTGCCCCTGAACTCACCCCCACATTCCCTTCAGATTATCGAGTCATGTACCCGTTGGTGCCGCTGGACTTATACTTTCTCAATATTCTAAATTACCGAGTTATGTACCCGCTGGTGCCTCTGAACTCACATTCCGGTCACTCTTTCAGATAGTAAGTCACGTATGATTATATCTCTGAACTTGCTTCCCGGAAGAGATCCTCCCTCATGATCCAATACCCGCACTCCCAGTGCACAAAAAGGGTAATCGATCCACAAAATTCCGAAAACGGACATGTCCTCATTACCTCTGAGTCGTTTTCACTTCCACCAAAAACAAACCGCCCCTCACATAGAACTTCCATGTTCTCCTACCTCTGAGTCGTTCTATGTACCCTCTCTTCATTGAGCCTACTCCTGCCATGTCATTATTACCTCTGAGTGGAAAGGCTCCGTCGAAGAAACCTTCATGCTTGCCATGTCCACATTACCTCTGAGCAAGTATGTCGGTCTCCTTTCGACCTATTATCTGTACCCACAACCGGAGTACGACAAGGATAATAGGTCCACAAATGTCCACTGTTGACCACGAATATCTTCCGTGAAACCTTCCCTGCCATGTCCTCATTACCTCTGAGCAGGAAGATTCCACGGTAAAACCCTCATGCTTGCCATGTCCTCATAACCTCTGAGCAAATATGTTGGTTTTCCTTTCACCCTATTATCTGTATCCCGAACCAGGGTACGCCAAGGATAATAGGTCCACAAATATTCCTTTGCTAAGCTTTTTAGCATAAATCCACCACCCCACCATGCCCCGGGAGCCCAACTGCTTTACGGTATTCTTTTTTTTCCAACACCGAGAACGTCCATGACTACTTTGCCACGGCTGTTCCGGACATCCTGTCCAAGCTTGTTATCCGTACCTAAAACCAAGGTATGCCTAGGATAACAGGTCCACAAATAATCCCCCAGCAAGTCCAATTCCACAAAAGCCACAAGTACAAGAAAGAGATGATGAGTCGAAACATGCTCATTATTCAAAATTCAACGTACTACTTCATTTGGGATCATATCCCTTACAAAAAATATAAAAAAAATAAAGAAAGCAAAGAAAACAGACAGCTGTTCGAATCGAAGAGGTAACCGTAGCAGCAGCAGCCTTCTTGGGAGCCATTGTCGATCGTTGAAGGAAGAAGACGAAGAGCAAAGTCTGCAACAGGGAACTCGAGCAAAGAGAGAGAAGGTAAAGAAACCCCCAAGAGACTAAACGACTCTTATTTATAGGCGAAAAAGACCCACGAAACGAACAGACGTCTCGAATTGTGCCTCGGATTATGCGCTGCTTCAAAAGATAAAGGCAAAAATGCTTCGGTCAAGGCAAAACCGACCCTTGGGATCCTCCCCCAAAAAGACGGCGTTAATTCAAAACGAATCAAGAGCATTTAATGAAGATTTGCACACGTAGTCAGGGCACGTGGCAAAGAGCCTATGCGGCCAGATGAGTTTATGCGACTGAGACACTTATGCGGCAGGAACGGGGCCATACTTCTTATTCAAAGTATTTCAGTTTTACAAATTGAAAACTTTGAAGGGAGTCCTGTAGAACCATGGAAAATATCAGAGTAATGGTCCATGCGGCTCTTGGAAGAAGCCCATACGGCTCATACAGGAGCTGCCTTATGCGATTCAAAGAAGACTCTCAGTCTCATGCGGCTCGGGAGTATATGCGGTTCAGCAGGAATATACGGCCCGATCGATGCCACATCCCCCCTTGGGATCCTCCCCTACAGTTGGCCATTTGAGTGGTGGCCTCATTTAATGCCCTGACGCGACTCGACGACTGTGACGGCTCTGACATAAAGCGTCATAATGGCTCTGCCATAATGACAGACTCTTCGGGAAAAGAAGAAAATCTCTGACCCGATCCTACAGCAGTCCTAGATTGCCACGTGGCACATCTCATACGGTTTAAATGAGAATAGCTTCATGCGGCTCACTAAGAAGTCACCTTATATGGCCAGCAAAAATCAGCCATATGCGGCCCACCGAGAGCCCAGTCCCTGCGGCTCAATACAACGCTAGCTTATGCGGCTCGTAGAGATTATGCATATGCGGCCCATTGAGAGTTCATCCCCTGCGGCTCAATAAAGCGCTGTCCTATGCGGCTCATGAAGATTATCTCCCTGTGGCTCAAGTCTTGCCTATCCCATGTGGCTCTGGTAGGACCCACAATTAAAACACGTGGCATCGGATCAATCAAGGATTTAACCGAATCCCAACAAGTATATTTGATATCATCATCATAATTACTGAGATCAGGGCATATCATTTATCATCAAGCCAATGGGACACGTGGCGAGCAATCGGACATTGGTAGAATCTATCATGAAGATTTAAAGCAGTTAACATTAATTGCTCACAAAATTCGGTGCTATCCTTATTAATGGCCGAGATTCATTGTAATCAGGATCAAGGGTTCAGATAGATTGAAGGAGCGCCGACATTCCAAATAAATGATCATTAGCAAACCCTAATGATCATACCCCACTCTTATAAATAGCCAGCATCATTTCTTTGCACAAGGACCGGCAACAAAAGAATAAAAAAATACAGAGTCAGAGAGAAAATACACAGAGAGAGAGAGAAGCCAGGAGAGCAACAGAGGAGCAAAAAGAGCACTTCTTCGTCAACGCCAACCATCTTTTCACAAGGAGTCAAGGCTGCATACCGATCGTCCAAGGAGTAAGGCAGGGCTGCCGTCGCCTTCCCGACCCTCTATCGTCACCCCCCAGAATCTAAAATAAACAATTGTACTTAGATTGCTGTACCTTGATTTTTGTCCCTAGGCTTTCTTTGTACAAGCGAGTTTGTATTGTGAGTCTAAGTTCAGTCCTCCGATAATCGTTCTGTACTTTTACAATCAATGGCAAACATAGTCAAATTGTAAATGATGTAAATATTGATCATTCTGTACTTTCTAATATCAATGAAGATTTCCTTTTTGAGTATATGGCTGTCAAATTTGTTGAAAGAATGACTTTATCTTCTGATAATCAAAGTCATCAATATAAAGACGACATAGATACAGAAGAAACTTTATACATTGACAATAAGAAAAATTCTTTTCCTCCTCATGTCGATGTTGGACCTTCTGCTCAGAGGTTCCAAACATCTTCTCCTTATCTTCTTCCTGTAGCCGCTTCATCGCAAGCTTGTGTAACTTATAGACGTCACGAAGAATTTATTTCGTGATTCCGTCTGATAAGAAAAACAAGCGTCAAATTGTGTTTGGCCTGGCTAGAAATATCCCTGTTGCTCATACAGATGATCCGAGAGATAAAGATAAAGGAAAAATTCGAATTGATAAATATAGTCAACAATCTCTCAAGATTATCCAGAATATGGGATATGATTTGAAGACTATACAAGGTCTCAATCAAGGCAAGGGTAGACGATTACCATTATGTGGTGATTCGTTTTACCAGAAAACTCGTCATGGGTTAGGATATGATCCGTCCCACATGTTTAATGATGATATAAAAGAAGAATTCTCTTCTAGTTCTTCACAATCCTCAGAATCTGAAGAAATCCATTTCATCGAATCTGAATATGCTGGAGAGGATTATTAAGTTGAATCTGAGCAAATATTCTCTGTCAACATGGTTCAAACTGATGGTGAATCTGAACTATTTGAGAATGATCCTTGGGCTCAACAGATGGACACTCAATGGGAACTTCGTTTTGAACAGCGACAGCCACCTACAGAGGATGAGATTGTCCAGATTGATGTTGGAGATGGAACTACGTCCAAACCAATATTCATCAGTAAAAACCTTTCTGAGGATGAAAAGGAAGAGTTGATAAAACTGATCAAAGAATATATTAATATTTTTGCATGGAGTTATGAGAATATGCCAGGTCTAGATCCTAAAGTTGCTACTCATAAACTCAATATTCTTCCTAATGCCAAGCCTGTAAAACAACAGCAATGGCATTTTCGACCAGATATGATGGATGCAATTGAGGCGAAAGTCAAAAAGCTGATCACCTGTGGCTTTGTTCGTGAAGAACAACACCCGGACTGGGTTGCCAACATTGTTCCTATTATGAAGAAAAAACGGAATAGTCCGAGTTTGCATAGATTTTCGAGATCTTAATGCAGCTTGTCCAAAGTATGAATTTCCACTTCCGATTACCGATGTCATGATAGACAATACATGCGGTTTTGAACACATGTCTTTCATGGATGGATTCTCAGGATACAATCAGATTAAGATGCATCCAGAAGATGAGAAGCATACTGTTTTCGTACACCCATTGGGGTTTACTGTTTATACGGTTATGTCGTTTGGTCTTAAAAACGCCGGTGCCACGTATCAACGGACTATGAGCAACATCTTTTAAGAACATCTATGGAAGACAGTTGAATGTTACGTAGATGACATTGCTATTAAGAGTCGATCAAAAGATGATCATATTCAAGACTT
The DNA here is from genome assembly GCA_029216955.1 of Iris pallida. NCBI lineage: Eukaryota > Viridiplantae > Streptophyta > Magnoliopsida > Asparagales > Iridaceae > Iris > Iris pallida. Next base: position 62,753 of record JANAVB010038193.1, read on the forward strand.
GAAGACAGTATTTGAATTGATGTGTCGTCATCAATTGAAAATGAACCCTACTAAGTCTTTCTTAGGCGATTCAAGTGGCAAGTTTTTGGGATTTGTCATCACTTCTCAGGGTATTCATGTTGATCCTGATAAAATCAAAGCAATTCTTGAAATGCGTCCTCCTCGTAATCTGAAAGAACTCCGTGGCTTTCAGGGTCGCATTGCTTATATCAGGAGATTTATATCTAATCTCTCTGGAAGATGTCAACCTTTCTTCCCGTCTATTAAAGAAGGGTGTATCATTTGTTTGGGATGAAGAGTGTCAGAAAACCTTGAATGACATCAAGCAATACCTTACAAATCTACTTGTTCTGGTACCTCCAGTGGTAGGAAGACCATTTTTGCTATATGTTTGAGCCTTGGATCATTCACTTGGTGGTCTTCTTGCACAAAAAAGTAATATGGGGCATGAACAAGCAATTTATTATCTCAGTCTGAATGATGGTCGGAGCTGAACACAGGTATACTCCTGTAGAAAAGGAATGTCTGGCCTTAGGTTTTTGCTATCCAAAAGACAAGATATTATGTGATAGGACAGACTATTCATGTCATCTCCAGAATAAATCCCATTCGGGTATTGATGAGAAAATCGAGCATTCTTAACTCTAGGTTAGCTACCTGGGCGATGTTGCTCACTCCTTATGACATGGTTTATGTACCTCAAAAATCAGTGAAGGGTCAAGCATTAGCTGATTTCTTAGCTGCTCACCCTATACCTGAAACATCGAAGTTATATGAGGACATTCCAGATGAAGTCGTGGATTGCAACATGACTTTGAAGGATGACATCTGGCAATTATATTTTGATGGAGCATCACGGGTTAGACCTAAAGGTAATATTGTCTTTGGGGTAGGAATCGTCTTGGTTTCTCCTGATAAAATGGTCATATACCGTGCCTATTCTCTCAAAGAGCCATGCTCCAACAATGTAGCAGAATATAATGCTCTATTGATTGGTCTCCAAGTAGCAAAACAATTAGATATTGAATCCCTAGAAGCTTATAGAGATTCTCAACTGATTGTTAATCAAGTTAGAGGGACTTATAAAGTCAGAAATCCTGATTCATCCCTTATCATCAAGTGGTAATGGAGTTGGTCATTTCATTTAAAGGATTCTTCATCGAATTCGTACCACGTTCTCAGAATATGGAAGCTGATGCTCTTGCTAGCTTAGCTGCAGACTTGGTTGTTCTAATTCGAAGACAAAATACAATTACTTTATTGGACCGAGACTTATTCTATGTCAAAAATAATCTGTATATTGAACAGAGTTATACTACAGAGTTAAGTTCCCAGTAGAGGGATTGGAGAAGTCCATTCATTGATTATGCGGTTCATGGGATTTACCTGAAGATCCAAAAGAAGCTGCATCAATTAAGAGACGATCATTTTCGATTCTATTATGATTCGTCGTTACATATGCTATACCGTCGTTCATATGATGGACTTTTGTTGCGCTGTCTCTCCGAGAGTGAAGCCAAGCAGACACTTCATGAGGCTCATGATGGTGTCTGTGGTGCTCATCAACCAGGTCCGAAAATTACAAGACCGCATTCGAAGAATGGGGTATTATTGGCCTTCTATGATAGCAGTTGATGTAGACTATGCCAGAAGGTGTAAAGCATGTCAGATTCATATTAATCTTATTCATCAACCGTCTGAATTCCTATATCCTACAGCAGCCTCTTGGCCCTTCGAAGCTTGGGGCATGGATATTATTGGGCCTATTAACCCCCCTTCTGTTAAAGGACATCGGTTTATATTGGCTATAACCGATTACTTTTCTAAGTTGGCAGAAGCAGTTCCCCTTACTGAAGTAAAAACATCTAATATGATCAGCTTCATCAAACACCATGTCATTTATCGTTTCGGGATTCCTCGACGGATAATTTATGACAATGGACCACAATTTGCCAGTCAGGCATTTTATCGGTTCTGTAATAAGAATCGAATTCAAAATCTGGCTTCTACGGCTTATAATCTAGCTGCTAATGGTTTAGCCGAAGCTTTCAACAAGATGATCATCAAACTTCTCAAAAAGTTTGTCTCTTCTAATAAACGTGATTGGAATGAGAAACTTGGAGAATGTTTATGGGCTTATCGAACGACAGTCCAAACTCCTACAGGGTTTACACCATTTTTATTGGTCTATGGATGTGAGGCCGTCCTTCCATTGGAAATTCAGATTCCATCTCTTCGAATAGCCATTGCTAATGAGCTAACTACAGAGAATAATGATCGTTTACGACTCCAAGAACTTGAAGGATTGGACGAGAAGCGTCTTCAAGCTCAACAGCATATTGAACTATATCAAGCCCGTATATCTCGAACTTTCAATCGTAAAGTTAAAGAGAGGGTATTCAAGGTTGGAGAGCTGGTATTAGCTGTTCGAAGACCGATGGTGATGACTCACAAAAGCAAAGGGAAATTCTAAGCAAAATGGGAAGGCCCTTATGTAATCGAAACCATGTTTTCCAATGGCGCCTATCGGTTATCCAAGCCCAATGGAGATCTACTCCTGATGCCGATCAATGGCAAATTTCTTAAGAAGTACTATGTATAAAAAAGACAGAATGAAAATAAAATCTCTATTATTATTTTTGTTCAGAACAAAGGATTAAGGACGAGGACCACTGCCTTCCTTATTAAATACATAGTCTGTCAATGCATCGAAGACATCACTGCCTAAGTTCACGAAAAACATTGCAGGCAGCCATCCTCAGTGCCTCTTTCTCAGGAGTTTTCGCTAGGCTCTACTAAGAAAGCGAGGATGTCTTGTGATGGCTTGGGCGTAGAAGAGCTTTCGCCTATTTCGGTTGAGCCTGACATAATTGGCTCAACGGGGCTGCATCTCGATGACGTCCTCAACCTTCATGGAGACTTCATTCTTTTGCTGCACATCCTTAGAAGACATTTTCGATAGAGGAGTGGAAATAAGGATGAAGCTTTACAAAATATTCTCATCTATTTTTAGGAGAGAGCTATTAATGAACCAGTCTAGAAAATTGAAAACAACTTTTCATTCCTGAAAAGACCTGTTCATTCATTACATCAGATTCATCCATTTTATTCTGGAATTGAATTGATCTGTCTTTTCCTAAAAGAAACGTTTGTTCATTTATTCTTTTATCGATATTGGCATGACATCTGTCTTCTTTCCCAGCTACCAATGTTTGGTTAAGCTGGTTATTTGTCTCTTTGGAGAGAAATTTTAAATCTTTTATCTTACCAGTTGGTATAAAAAGTTAGATTTATTATTTATCACATTCTTATGACCTCTGAATAAATATTAAATCTACTTATTTTCCTATCTATCATGTCCATTTGGCCTCTGAATAGATATTAATCTATTTTTTCTTTGAGTTGTAATGATCTATCATGTCCATATTACCTCTGATAGTATTATATACTCTAAACAGAAAATAAGATTTCATTATCTATCATGTCCATATTACCTCTGGATAGATACAATTTATTGAGTTTCGAAGACTTATCATGTCCATATTACATCTGATAAGTATTTTCTATCTCATGCCTATTGTTTAATTGCAAAATAAATGATAGGATCACAAATACAATATTTTATTCATTTCTTGGATAAGATAAAAGGTTACAAAACCTCCTTATTTTCCTAAGGTGGAGCAGAAACATCTTGAAATAATTTTTGCAGTTCTGCCAGGCGCCTATCACGAGAGCTCAATACTTTCTTATTCGCTTCAGCATGTCGAGCTTCGGTAGTACAAAGATTAGAAAGTCCAGCGAAGCTGATTATCAGATTATCCTTGGCTTCATCAAGGGTCTTGATAGTTGATTCAGCTCCGTAGACCTGTTCTTCTAAAAATAGAGCCCTGAGCAAGGTGCTGATTCCGAGCAGCGATCATCTGTTCTCTCTCTCTGCCTTTAAGCGAGCCAATTCAGCCTCAACTTCTTGGATTTTATCATTCTGCTTCTGAATCTCCTGGTTTAAGGTGTCATAGGCTGCTCTATGACCATCCAGCTCGGGTTGTATTCCAACTAAAAAGGCTTTCTCTTTGGCAACCTTTATACTATAATCATGGAGAGCTTCATTATAACGTGTCTTCCGGTCAAGATAATCAGCCGTTAAGGCAGTCATACTCTTCTTGTATGAGACTTTCAACAGTCTCACTTGACAGCTTAAGATACTCTCAGATGGGCTTGTTCAAGACCCTCCACAATTTTCTCTAATGTTGCTGCTCTCCCCATATCATTGAACATAGCAATGTTCCTGATGGAAAGAGCCATAGACGCTTTCAAGCTCTCATAACTAAGGCCCTTATTCAGGACCATCTTGATTAGGGTCGCCAAAGTTTTATAAAAAGTTTCAGTATGAATCTCAACTAGGAGATTCATTTCTATGCTTGAACTTGGCGTCGCGGCAATATCTACTAGATCTCTTCTTTGGAAACTAGGAACAGATGCTATTGGTGTGACAGCAGATTGAGATAAAGCTGTTGTTGTTACTATTGTCACAGCCAGTTGATCCCTAAGAGCTTCAGGGGTTGTGTCTTAAATACTTGCAGATGTAGTTGCTCTAGGTAGCAAGTTGAGATGAAGCCATTGTAGTTACTGCTACCATAGTCAACTGGTTCCCTAGCAGCTTCGGGAACAATGTCTTCAATGTTTGTTACTCCAGCCGTTTCTGGAGCTGAAACTACTAGAGTTTCGGTGACGGTGATAGGTGCGGGTGGAATGACGGTGATGGCAGCTGACTCAAGTTCAGGCATATTCTTCTTCGAAACTTCTACAGGATCAGTAGTAATAGCAGAGGGTGCTGTCACAATATTCTCAATTTCGGTTGGTAATTTGGCTACTTCATCACCTCCTTTGACTTCTGGTTGTTCAGGCTCTGGAGGTACTTCAAGTTCTTCATCAAGGCCAGTTCCTCCTTCAACAGCTGCTTCATGGTCTGCAGTTGGTTTTTCTGCAGCTTGTTCTTTTTCTCGGTTATCAATACGAGAAGATAATTCGGGCTGAGCCTCTGCTTCAACCTCTGTTTCAACCTCTACTTCAAGCTCTTTCTGTACTTCTTGTTGCTCATCTTCTGGTTGGATTACTTCTACTTCGTCCTGAAGAAGAAGCCTCTTCATCAGATTCCTTGTTTTCCTCATAGATATCTTCTTGAGGAGAAGGAGGAGCCACAGGCTTTGGTGCAATGATGATATCTGCAAAATGAGCAAAATAAGTTAATATACAAAATCATGATACATAATTCCGTATAGGTTTTTTGTGTAGTACCTGGAGTATGTGCGTGTCGTTCAAGGTATGAATCATAATCACCATCCCAGTCATCATCGTCAAAGTTGAGAGCCGGCTCATCTGATGGGATACGGTCTCGATCAACAAAGTGTACAGCAGTAGCATCCACCGTAACTCGTGCCTTTTGTGGCAAAGATAAATGGAGTAAGAAGCTAAGGCGTCCAGGAGACAATAGTTTTACAACTTCTGGTACTGCTGCTGGTTGAGGTGTTGAAGACCCTTCTCCCGGATGTACTGAAGAGGAAGCAACAAGTTGGTCCTCTTCGACCGAGATGTCATCTTCTGGAGTAAAGACTCCGGGTTTGGAAGGCCCTTTAGTAGTAGTCTTCTTCTTCTTCTCAGGAGACTTCACTAGAAGAGTGGTAGCTGTAGTCTGCTTTCGTTTGCGGGTTTTTCCAATAACTATTGGTCCCGTGGCTATTTCCCCAGCTCCTCTAGGAATTACTACCAGAAATTCATCTATAGCAGTAGTATTGTCTGGTACGTCAGGAGTTATTCTGATGGGTTCTTCAATATTTTCCCTCCTGGGTCCATCGCAGACTTCCTTGTATGCTATAACTAGTCTTCGAAGGAGCGAATGGATGTATAAAACGAGCATACGAGTGAAGTATACGTAGCTCATTGTACTAGTGGCTGTAGATATGTTGAATCTAGTACCAGTACATACAGTGCTGAAATATCTCCATGCTCGTGCACCGTCGATCAGCTTTCCATAATGATAGAAGCTGGTGGAAGGATTGCCAACGTAAAGTTGGTCATATCCAAACTGGCAAGCGAACCTACTTGGTAGATAAGGCTCAAACGTGCAGTAATCTTCATTTCTGTACATCAGATGGGAGGGTCTGACGTACACTAGCCATCGGAAGGCAGATCTGGACAATAAAGCTGATTTATCTACCATGTCTTTGAATTGCACGCCAAGGCAGTCGGCTGGAACTGGTGGCCTTAGTGCAGAAGAAATTCCAGCCATGAGAGTAATTTAATGCTGCTCGGGTGTCTGCCACCGTTGTAGCAGTACATATGGATTTGCTAAATTTTAGGAGGAAAATCCTCGCTTTCATCCTCAGGGCCCGGTGGCAGCAAATTAATTGTGGTGTAGTAACCAACCCATCAGATAGGTGTATGGTAGCTCCACCCTTAGAAAATTGTCTCGGTGAGGAGCATTATTAATCAGCTCTTCATCGAAAGTCCGTAGACCTGCATTTATTCGGCATACCATTGCCGACAGCAGGTTGATTCTGTTTTTGAATACTAAACGTATCGCTGGCCACAACACATTGCGGTGAATCCTGTCCACGGTACTGATCCCTGGCACGACCATCTTCGTAGACATAAGGATAGGAAGCCTGCCAGCAAGGCCTTCTTTGACATCTTCTGACTACCCTGCCTCAGGTAGCTTAAAGCCTCAGTCCCTGCAGGAATGTCTCGGTTTTGGTAGACAGATATTGGTCGCAAGCTTTTTGCGAGGCCATCAACTCTTGGATTACATCTGCAGGAATTATTGAGCAAGGTTTAATGGTTTGAGTTTTGTCTTCTCGAAACCTGCTCTTCTCAGTCTTGGACACTCTATTTTCATGGTAAAATAGATAGGTTGTCCATTTGGTTATGTATGCCAAATGTGACCCAGTTTCGTATATACTGGTGCAAATCAGATAATGGCACATAATGTTCTTCATAGACTTGTACCAGTTCAGGGTTCTTCTCTCGAACTTCTGCTAGTTCCCAATTGGAAGAAATGTATTCTTCATAAGGGAATTCGCCCATCGGCAGCTTCGAGATGAATTGCATCTCATGCAGAACAAGACCCATTTCGTGTGGAGTTGCAAAAGTTCCTGTTGAACTTATATACAATTCCAGTAAAGCCAGGAACAAGTTGTGTTCGGTGGAATGCCATAACTGGTAGAAGCTACCGCTTCATACAGGTCAATATCGTCCAATTCTGTTTTAAAGTGCTTCATGACCCAATTACTGATCTGATCAGTTACTACTATAAAGGGTTAGCCACCCTGTTAGCCTAGGGTTGGTCTGAGGATAAGACTGCTTCCTTAGGAATTTATTTATGAACATGGGAATCTGTACCGGCTGGATGAGAGATGAGCCCTCACTCGGTGTAAACCCGGGCAATAGACCAGAAAATGGAATGACACCACCACAGGGAGTGCTAATGTGATAACCCATGTCATTTGCTTTCTCTCTCTTCTGAAAATGATCCTGCCCGGTCTACCATAGCTATTGGAAGTCAAATTACAGCATTTGACGGTGATGGCTAGCATGGACGAAAGCAGATAGTGTCACCCCCAGTTTCCAGAAACAGGGGTATTTTGTCATTTTTTATTTTTAAATTATTTTGGAATTATTTATTTATTTATTGTAATATTTTGGGTTATTTGAGTCGGGTTCGAATTTCAACTCATTCCGACTTGTATCGGGGACCCGGGTAGTTTTGACTCTAGCGGGCCCACACACTAGTTAGGCATGGCCACATAATATTAATTTTAGTCCACATGATATTAATTTTAGTTAGTGACTAGACTAATTATTTTGGTTAGTATTAATATGGATTAGTGTTTTAGGATTGACCAAACTATCCCCGACTTAACCCCTTAACAATGTATTAGTAAATAGACGAGAAAAGGGGCTTTTGGACTTTTCCTAATAGGACAAAATCACCTTTATGGCCAGCCACAATAAGGATAGGGTTGAGCCTCCCATTTGTCATTATCCATCTATTTTTCTCCTCTTGTTCTTCCCCAAATTCTAGAGAGCAATCCCTAGCAATTTCTCCACCAAATCATTCCATTTCACCACCAAATCTTCTTCTTTCCTTCTCCATTCTAGCCAAGGAGGAAGCTACCCAAGTTTGGGAGGATTCGGAGCTCGTTCGTGTCCTTTTGGAATCTCTACGTGTCGGTGTCGCTCCGGGAAGGCTTTTCTTCGATTCGATCTACCGGGAGGTATAAATCCTTCTCCTTTTCATTTCCTCATGCATATAGGTCTATTTTGAACCCATAGGAATGACCCCATAGTTGTATCTCCATTTGTGTCATTTTGTGTCCATTTGGAGGTCATAGGAGTGTCTTTGTGTTGTGGTTGTGTCCATGTGGGAAAATCCCAAATTTGGACACACTATGTGTTGTTGTTATGTATGAATGAATTATTACTTTAATCTCATATTTTTGTATTGGAGATGTGTTCTATAGTGTCTCATATAACATATTAGTGTAGAGAGTGAGTTCTTGATATATTATGTTATAACTTGTGTTCTTTTGTCTCAAACTACCTAAATCCGTCATGATTTTATCCACGTTTTTAATTTCAGCCCTAACTTAGAAATGTCATAACTTCTAGCTCAAAGCTCAGTTTAATCTCTCATTTTTTTTAAAAGAAGCGTATTGAAGTTAGCTTTCCAAAAACATGTAAATAGGCCTAATTCTTTCTGTAAATTTCTGGAGAATTATTTGAGTGTCAGCTGTACGAAAGACAAATGCGTTCTCGGTGTTTTCGCGATTCCGGGAGTTTCGGAAACGAAAATGCGATCCGTTTAAAGTTTCGGAAAGCTAACACATAGATCTAAAATACTTTAATCCTAAATTTTAATTCATGCTGAGATGGTACAGTATTGATTATTAGTAGGAGTTACTATTCGGTACATGTATTTTGTGCACCCTTGTGTGTAATATAATGTTCTATTTGATTTTAACCCATGTTAATATATATACATTATGTAATTAAATAAAGAATACAAGCATGAGTAAATGGTTAAATAAATGATGTATGAGGTGTAAGTATCCTATCTAATGTAAGCATGCATAAGTATGGCTTGTAAATATGTAGGTTCCATAGTATGTAATGTATGGTGCATATAGTGGTGCAAGAGATAATAAATAATGAATGAATGCAAGCATGAATGTAATATAATAATAGATATAATGTATGCAATATACAAGTTAATGAGATGTAATGTTCTATGTTAACACAAATCCTATATTACCTTATGTACCCCCTTACACTATGTTGACACTATCACACTTGACACATTGTTCACTTACACTTTGACACTCTTTGATATGTATACACTATGTATGCCCATTTAACCCTCACTTGACCCTTTGCCATGTTCACATACACACACATATCCTCTTAAATAAGTATTTATGAATATAGTTAACTTAGCTTTATGTATTATATATATGTTAGCATATTGTGTTGTAATATAAGTTTATATAACCATTTGAAATGCCATGATTATAGACCTAATGTTGAATACCAATATATGCATGTGTATATATATGTAGACGTATATAGCTTAAAGTAATAGATTACCTAGTGTATATCCAATGTGAATTCTTGCCTATTTGAGTATTGAATAATTGCATGCTATATAGAGTTGGGTGTATGTTGGCTTGTATATCCTTGTATTGATGTGTGCTTGCTAGGATAGTCTTGGTTAGGCCTAGTAAGACTTACTGGGTTAGGACATGACCTAGTTTAACCTAATTTGACTAGTGCAGTTGACCAGAGTTGACCAAGGGTGACTTTGGCCTAGTTTGACCTAGATTCATGTAGAATGCATTGTAGTACTTTATACTACCCTTCTGGACATGTTGTGACTTGTGCTGTTCTAATATGAGCCAGACACCTTATAACCTGTGTTGCTTTAAATAGGACTCTGTGGCTTCAGTTGGACCCCCTATACTTATCAGCTGTTCAGGTTATCGAGGCGAGTACATTCTCTGATCATTTCATATCCTGCTTAGAATTATTTCCTGCAGTAGATTACTTTACTTGTACTGTCATGTTGGTCACACGGATTGGTACTATATGGATTCTTTCTTGAGATGTTATCCTTAGGGAGCATCGGGTACTACATGTTCTGTGCGTTTCACTTACATGACGTATATATGCTTCATTGGTTCTTTGATCACTTAGACATATACTCTTATGATCGCAGAGTCTTCCTAGAATCCTTATCCCATTTATGGGACTACAATGTATCACCTTCGGGTCTATTACCTTCGGGGTCTATTACCTTCGGGGTCTATCACCTTCGGGGTCTTATCACCTTCGGGGTCTACCACCCTTCGGGGGCTGTTACATAGCATCATATAACATAACCTGGTTGGATCCTTGTGTATTGATTGGGGGTACGGGGGAGTATAAATAGCCATGTGAACAATTACAAAGTAGAATAGCCATGTACGCCTCTTTAGTATAGCCATGTACAATCAAGCCGTTCACATGTCGACTTTGTGCTCTAAATCACTAGTCACTGGTAGCTCTTTATTTATAGTAGATATTTCTATTACAGCTCTCTCTCTGTTTACATACAGCATTTCTTTCAGTACCTGTATCTTACTTTACTGCATGATTATATTTTCTAACCTACTATGAACTGTTGAGATGTAATGTGCTCGCTCCTGTCCTGACTGGACCTGTTGATAAATTTTACAGATGGCCTGGGATTGCCTGCTAGCCTAGAGGAGACACAGTAGAGGTTGTTTAGATAGTTATTTCATTTTGTCTGGAGTTGTATTTACTTTGTGGATTACTGTATTTGAGTTTTGAGATGTATTTCTGGGATTATGTATCTTAGACACTTAGACTTCTATCTCCTGTATCTCTTTTGGATTTCATGTTTTATCTATCCTTATATGCTCTACCTTAGATGTGATGAGTCTGTATCTGCTATGTCACCCCCATTCGGGGAGTATAAACTGTTTAGTCTTATAGTGTTAGATGCATTGAGACCTAGGACAGCGTTCTACCGCCGACACTGCGGCGTAGGGCGTTGTTACGTTCTCGTGCCCTAACTCTAGGGCGCGGGTCGTGACACGTTTTTAGTGGTGGCCCATGGAGGTCGAGTTTGTGTAGTGGTATTCGAGCTAGAGTACCACTACAGCCTGCAGTAGGAATAGAATATATTTTTGAAGGTACTCAATCACAGTTAGGACCCTTGAGAGATTTTTGGGACGACCCTTGAGAATCTTATTTTAACTTCGATTTGAGAACTCTTTTTTCCCTTGATTTGATTTTTTTACTTACTGTTGTTAAATTTGATTTTTATGGATTATTGTTGAATTTGAGTTTGTATTTATTTTGATGGATGATTGTCGAATTTTGAATTTTGATGATAGCTGTTGCATTCGAGTTTGTATTTTGATAGATTTGTTCATTTTTGAATTTTGATGTTCGTTAATAAATTTGATTTGATTTTGAGTATTCATTATTGATTAATTTAATTTTTGGCAAGATGAAATTATATGGGCTAGGTCATCTATGTTATGGAATCTAGTCTTCTATAGTCACATTAGCCAGCATGGTGAGGACATATAGTCTGACTCTGGATATATTTCTCGGGTGTTGGAATTTAAGGTTTTCGCAGCCAAGCTAGCGGCACCGCAAAAATGTTAAATACCATGATTCTAGAGATATGTGCATAAGTCAAAGGCTCTGTGATTATCGTAGCCTTGCTTACTAGTATGACGAGGATTTAGTGTACCATAATTTTGGACAGACGCATATGATTTTCAGATTGTACCTTAAATGTTTTTGAAACATGTTTTCTCTACTTTTGTTTCTGTCCTTCAAAAAAAATTTTAATTATTAATTATTTTGTTTGTTTGTTTGCTTCTCATTATTTAACTTAAGAGTAGGTTTGCCTGTTTTTATAAACCTTTGCGTAACTTCTTGCTATGAGTTTCTTCTTAATGCAATGAATCGATAATTTTGCTAGACTTTATCTTGGATTTGATAATTTAGCTCTGGATTTCAAAATGGTTCTTCTTTAAATAGATAAGCAAAACAGATTTATCGTTATTTCTTCCTTGATTATTCTTGTATTAAATAATAATAATAAAACTGCCTTGATTACGTCAATCACCTGCTTGCAATCTTGGTAGGAATCTAAATGTTAGTCTTAACGTAGAAATAATTTTTTTATATTAGGACATGAGAATATGTATATGAATATATATAGCATACACTTTGCCTAACACGTATGCATGCTACACTTGATTTTTCACCTATCTAAATACATATTAATATGTTGTTGATGTTTAAATTGTCAAAACCCCAATATTTCTGGTTCTCTGCTTTTTCATGTTTAAATTCGTAATTTAAATATAAATTTATAATTAGTTATGTTTAAATCACTGCACATGTATGTTATACATGGGGTTTCAATTCAAAATTTTGGTTGAGTTTTGTGTTTAAATTTGTAAAATCTGAGACTGTGTGCATGTTAACCCTTGATGCGGGATTCAAATGTTGGTTCAAATTGCTGTTTTATTTCTTAAATGTAATATTTGAGCTATATACCTTGTGGGAAGTAGGGATATAAATTTATGTTTCATATTCTTACTGTTAGTTGTGATAAACATTGAGTTGGTTTTTAATGTTCAAATTTCTCCAAAATCCTGAAAACTAGTTACATGTTAACATTTTTACATTGATTTCCATGTTTAGTTAAATTTAGATTTAACATGTAATATTGAACTGTGTGCATAGATAAATGTATGGATAGTATGTTAGGGTTTCATTTCTATCATGTTAGGATGTATTAGGACCATTGAGATGGGTTGCGATATTTCAAAACCCTAAAATCTGAGACTGCATTATGTTAATATTTACTGTTTTAAGTGTTAGCTTATTTTTAGATTTTTTTTATGTAAATGCTGAACTAAAACTGGATTTAACCTTTTGATACTAAGATAACCCTGTACAAGGACACACACACCCTAACTTAGTATACACTGTCGTGTAACCAAACCCTTCCCCTCTATGTTATGATTGTATCTAGATAGATGTATATAGAGCTTAGGCATACATGTATAATATATATAAATACATAATTAAATCTCTACCTCTTTATATATATGTATATGGTTAGCCATGCATGTTATGAGTAAATAAGTTATGTATTGTAGATTATTTAACCAAATGCCATGATTAGTGTAACTGGATAGCCGTTGTTTTAAAACCCAATTTCTCATATACACTTTCATGTATACTCACGTACACACACGCCTACTATCTAACCATATGAACATGTCCCAACACATAATGCTAGCTTTTTCCTCTCTAACGCTCCCTATATTATATATTGTGATTGGATTTCAATGCAAGTGACTTTCAATTCTTTAACTTGTGATTTTGATTTTCTTGGGATAGTTTTTTTTCAGATGATTGGTAGTTACCTTCCTTTATTTTTTTTATGAGTACCAGTTTTCACATGGATGGTAGTCTGCCTTACAGTTTTGATGATTTGTTATTTCTGTAACTTTTCTATTTTAGCAACCTGGATTGCTTCTGTGTTTTGATACCCTATAACCAATTTGGTTAACATGACTAATATACCTAGATGAGACTTCACTGTCACCGTATCATGACCCTGGATGTCGTCATTTTGATCACATGATTTGTTTTAATCTGGGACTTGATTGGGGGGTTTGACCTAGAGGGAGTATGGACATTTTAATTTCGAGATGAAATTTTTCTAAGGTGGGTAGACTTGTAACACCCAATTTTCTAAAATGAGAGTAATTTTGTAATTTTAATCATTTATTGATTTGACATTTAAATCATGATATAATTTTGGTAATTTTTAAATTATTTTAAAACTATTTAAAATCTTGACTTGTAATTTTGATGTTTTGCTAGTGAAACCTAGAGACTGTTTGACCTAGAGCCTAACCATGTGATTAGATATTTTAATGTTTTTTGGCCTAAGGATATTTTGCATTAGACCTCCTTGAATTATTTTGATATTTATTGCATTGGTGATTGTTAATTTTGACCTTTGATAGGTGTGATGGTTTTCTGTCCGTATCGGATACGTATCAGTTTTTATTTATAAATGTTTGATGTGCCTCAAGGAGATTTTTTTTATTGCTGATTTTTTTTTGAAAAGTATTTGAATGAGATTGTTTTCTGCATGTGTTTCCTGTGATTGCTTTGTTTTAATTTCGAGGACGAAATTTTTTAAGGTGGATAGATTTGTCACCCCCAGTTTCCAGAAACGGGTATTTTTGTCATTTTTCATTTTAAATTATTTTGGAATTATTTATTTATTATGTAATATTTGGGGTTATTTGAGTCGGGTTCGAATTTAACTCATTCCGACTTGTATCGGGGACCCGGGGTAGTTTTGACTCTAGCGGGCCCACACACTAGTTAGGCATGGCCCACATAATATTAATTTTAGTCCAATATTAATTTTAGTTAGTGACTAGACTAATTATTTTGGTTAGTATTATATGGATTAGTGTTTTAGGATTGACCAAACTGCCCCGACTTAACCCTTACCAATGTATTAGTAAATAGACTAGAAAAGGGGCTTTTGGACTTTTCCTAATAGGACAAAATTACCTTTATGGCCAGCCACAATAAGGATAGGGTTGAGCCTCCCATTTGTCATTATCCATCTATTTTTCTCTCTTGTTCTTCCCAAATTCCTAGAGAGCAATCCCTAGCAATTTTTCACCAAATCATTCCATTTCACCACCAAATCTTCTTCTTTCCTTCTCCATTCTAGCCAAGGAGGAAGCTACCCAAGTTTGGGAGGATTCGGAGCTCGTTCGTGTCCTTTTGGAATCTCTACGTGTCGGTGTCGCTCCGGGAAGGCTTTTCTTCGATTCGATCTACCGGGAGGTATAAATTCCCTTCCTTTTCATTTCCTCATGCATATAGGTCTATTTTGAACCCATAGGAATGACCCCATATTTGTATCTCATTTGTGTCCATTTGTGTCCATTTGGAGGTCATAGGAGTGTCCTTTGTGTTGTGGTTATGTCCATGTGGGAAAATCCCAAATTTGGACACACTATGTTGTTGTTATGTATGAATGAATTATTACATGTTTAATCTCATATTTTTGTATGGAGATGTGTTCTATAGTGTCTCATATACATATTAGTGTAGAGAGTGAGTTCTTGGTATATTATGTTATATACTTGTGTTCTTTTGTCTCAAACTACCTAAATCCGTCATGATTTTATCCACGTTTTTAATTTCAGCCCTAACTTAGAAATGTCATAACTTCTAGCTCAAAGCTCGGTTTAATCTCTCGTTTTTTTAAAAGAAGCGTATTGAAGTTAGCTTTCAAAAACATGTATTAGTTGGCCTAATTCTTTCTGTAAATTTCTGGAGAATTATTTGAGTGTCAGCTGTACGAAAGACAAACGCTTTCTCGGTGTTTTCGCGATTCCGGGAGTTTCCGAAACGAAAACGCAATCCGTTTAAAGTTTCGGAAAGCTAACACATAGATCTATAACATACTTTAATCCTAAATTTTAATTCATGCTGAAATGGTACAATATTGATTATTAGTAGGAGTTACTATTCGGTATATGCATTTGTGCACCCTTGTGTGTAATATAATGTTCTATTTGATTTTAACCCATGTTAATATATATATTATGTAATTAAATAGAGAATACAAGCATGAGTAAATGGTTAAATAAATGATGTATGAGGTGTAAGTATCTATCTAATGTAAGCATGCATAAGTATGGCTTGTAATAATATATAGGTTCCATAGTATGTAATGTATGGTGCATATAGTGGTACAAGAGAATAATGAATGATGAATGAATGCAAGCATGAATGTAATGTAATAATAGATGTAATGTATGCAATATACAAGTTAATGAGATGTAATGTTCTATGTTAACACAAATCCTATATTACCTCATGTACCCCTTACACTATGTTGACACTATCACACTTGACACATTGTTCACTTACACTTTGACACTCTTTGATATGTATACACTATGTATGCCCATTTAACCCTCACTTGACCCTTTCCATGTTCACATACACACATATCCTCTTAAATAAGTATTTATGAATATAGTTAACTTAGCTATGTATGTATATTATATATATGTTAGCATATTGTGTGTAATATATAAGTTTTATAACCATTTGAAATGCCATGATTATAGACCTAATATTGAATACCAATATATGCATGTGTATATATATGTAGACATATATAGCTTAAAGTAATAGATTACCTAGTGTATATCCAATGTGAATTCTTGCCTATTTGAGTATTGAATAATTGCATGCTATATAGAGTTGGGTGTATGTTGGCTTGTATAGCCTTGTTGATGTGTGCTTGCTAGGATAGTCTTGGTTAGGCCTAGTAAGACTTACTGGGTTAGGACATGACCTAGTTTGACCTAATTTGACTAGTGCAGTTGACCAGAGTTGACCAAGGGTTGACTTTGGCCTAGTTTGACCTAGATTCATGTAGAATGCATTGTAGTACTTTATATTATCCTTCTGGACATGTTGTGACTTGTGCTGTTCTAATTAGGAGCCAGACACCTTGTAACCTGTGTTGCTTTAAATAGGACTCTGTGGCTTCAGTTGGACCCCTATACTTATCAGCTGTTCAGGTTATCGAGGCGAGTACTTCTCTGATCATTTCATATCCTGCTTAGAATTATTTCCTGCAGTAGATTACTTACTTGTACTGTCACGTTGGTCACACGGATTGGTACTATATGGATCCCTTCTTGAATGTTATCCTTAGGGAGCATCGGGTACTACATGTTCTGTGTGTTTCACTTACATGACGTATCATATGCTTCATTGGTTCTTTGATCACTTACGACATATACTCTTATAATCGTAGAGTCTTCCTAGAATCCTTATCCCATTTATGGGACTACTATGTATCACCTTCGGGGTCTTACCTTCGAGGTCTATCACCTTCGGGGTCTTATCACCTTCGGGGTCTACCACCCTTCGGGGGCTGTTACATAGCATCATAACATAACCTGGTTGGATCCTTGTGTATTGATTGGAGGTACGGGGGAGTATAAATAGCCATGTGAACAATTCCAAAGTAGAATAGCCATGTACGCCTCTTTAGTATAGCCATGTACAATCAAGCCGTTCACATGTCGACTTTGTGCTCTAAATCACTAGTCCTGGTAGCTCTTTATTTATAGTAGATATTTCTATTACAGCTCTCTCTCTGTTTACATACAGCATTTCTTTCAGTACCTGTATCTTACTTTACTGCATGATTATATTTTCTAACCTGCTATGAACTGTTGAGATGTAATGTGCTCGCTCCTGTCCTGACTGGACCTGTTGATAAATTTATAGATGGCCTGGGATTGCCTGCTAGCCTAGAGGAGACACAGTAGAGGTTGTTTAGATAGTTATTTCATTTTGTCTGGAGTTATTTACTTTGTGGATTACTGTATTTGAGTTTTGAGATGTATTTCTGGGATATGTATCTTAGACACTTGGACTTCTATCTCCTGTATCTCTTTTGGATTTCATGTTTATCTATCCTTATCATGCTCTACCTTAGATGTATGAGTCTGTATCTGCTATGTCACCCCCATTCGGGGAGTATAAACTGTTTAGTCTTATACTGTTAGATGCATTGAGACCTAGGACACGTTCTACTACCGCTACCGCCGACACTGCGGCGTAGGCTGGCGTTGTTACGTTCTCGTGCCCTAACTCTAGGGCGCTGGTCGTGACACGTTTTTAGTGGTGGCCCATGCAGGTCAGTTTGTGTAGGTATTCGAGCTAGAGTACCACTACAGCCTGCAGTAGGAATAGAATATATTTTTGAAGGTACTCAATCACAGTTAGGACCCTTGAGAGATTTTCCGGGACGACCCTTGAGAATCTTATTTAACTTCGATTTGAGAAATCTTTTTTCCCTTGATTTGATTTATTTTTACTTATTGTTGTTAAATTTGATTTTTATGGATTATTTTGAATTTGAGTTTGTATTATTTTGATGGATGATTGTCGAATTTGAATTTTGATAATAGCTATGCATTCGAGTTTGTATTTTGATGGATTTGTTCTTTTTGAATTTGATGTTCGTTAATAAATTTGATTTGATTTTGAGTATTTATTGATTAATTTAATTTTTGGCAAGATGAAATTATATGGGCTAGGTCATCTATGTTATGGAATCTAGTCTTCTATAGTCAATTAGCCAGCATGGTGAGGACATATAGTCTGACTCTGGATATATTTCTCGGGTGTTGAAATTTAAGGTTTTCGCAGCCAAGCTAGCGGCACCGCGAAAATGTTAAATACCGTGATTCTAGAGATATGTGCATAAGTCAAAGGCTCTGTGATTATCGTAGCCTTGCTTACTATATGACGAGGATTTAGTGTACCCTGATTTTGGACAGACGCATATGATTTTCAGATTGTACCTAAATGTTTTCGAAACATGTTTTTCTACTTTTGTTTCTGTCCTTCAAAAAAAAATTAATTATTAATTGTTTTGTTTTGTTTTCTTCTTCATTATTTAACTTAAAGTAGGTTTGCCTGTTTTTATAAACCTTTGCGTAACTTCTTACTATGAGTTTCTTCTTAATGCAATGAATCGATAATTTTGCTAGATTTTATCTTGGATTGATAATTTAGCTCTGGATTTCAAATGGTTCTTCTTTAAATAGATAAGCAAACAGATTTTATCGTTATTTCTTCCTTGCTATTATTCTTGTATTAATATAATAATAAAACTGCCTTGATTACGTCATCCACCTGCTTGCAATCTTGGTAGAATCTAATGTTAGTCTTAACGTAGAAATAATTTTTTTTATATTAGGACTTGAGAATATGTATATGAATATATATAGCATACACTTTGCCTAACACGTATGCATGCTACACTTGATTTTTCCACCTATCTAAATACATATTATTGTTGTTGATGTTTAAATTGTCAAACCCCAATATTTCTGGTTCTCTGCTTTTTCATGTTTAAATTCGTAATTTAAATATAAATTTTGTATTATTAGTTATGTTTAAATCACTGCACTGTATGTTATACATGGGGTTTCAATTCAAAACTTTGGTTGAGTTTTTTGTGTTAATTTATAAAATTTGAGACTGTGTGCATGTTAACCCTTGATGCGGATTCCAAATGTTGGTCAAATTGCTGTTTTATTTCTTAAATGTAATATTGAGCTATATACCTTGTGGGAAGTAGGGATATAATTTATGTTTCAATTCTTACATGTTTAGTTGTGATAAACATTGAGTTGGTTTTTAATGTTCAAATTTCTTCCCAAAATCCTGAAAACTGAGTTACATGTTAACATTTTTACATTGATTTCCATATTTAGTTAAATTTCAGATTTAATGTAATATTGAACTGTGTGCATATATAAATGTATGGATAGTATGTTAGGGTTTCATTTCTATCATATTAGGATGGATTAGGACCATTGAGATGGGTTGCGAGTTTCAAAACCTTAAAATCTGAGACTGCATTATGTTAATTTTACTGTTTTAAGTGTTAGCTTATTTTCAATTTTTTTTATGTAATGCTGAACTAAACTGGATTTTAACCTTTTGATACTAAGCTATAACCCTGTACAAGGACACACACACACCCTAACTTAGTATACACTGTCGTGTAACCAAACCCTTCCCCTCTATGTTATGATTGTATCTAGATAGATGTATATAGAGCTTAGGCATACATGTTATAATATATATAAATACATAATTAAATCTCTACCTCTTTATATATAGTGTATAGGGTTAGCCATGCATGTTTATGAGTAAACAATTGTGTATTGTAGATTGTTTAACCAATGCCATGATTAGTGTAACTGGATAGCCGTTGTTTTAAAACCCAATTTCTCATATACACTTTCATGTATACTCACGTACACACACGCCTACTATCTAACCATATGAACATGTCCCCATACACAAATGCTAGCTTTTTCCTCTCTAACGCTCCCTATATTATATATTGTGATTGGATTTCAATGCAAGTGACTTTCATTCTTTAACTGTGATTTTTGATTTTCTTGGGATAGTTTTTTTTCAGATGATGGTAGTTACCTTCCTTTATTTTTTATGAGTACCAGTTTTCACATGGGATGGTATCTGCCTTACAGTTTTGATGATTTGTTATTTCTGTAACTTTTCTATTTTAGCAACCTGATTGCTTCTGTGTTTTGATACCCTATAACCATTTGTTAACATGACTAATATACCTAGATGAGACTTCACTGTCACCGTATGCCATGACCCTGGATGTCGTCATTTTGATCACATGATTTGTTTTAATCTGGACTTTGATTGTGGGGGTTGACCTAGAGGGAGTATGGACATTTTAATTTCGAGGATGAAATTTTTCTAAGGTGGGTAGACTTGTAACACCCAATTTCTAAATGAGAGTAATTTTGTAATTTTAATCATTTAT
>JANAVB010038194.1:0-66662 GCA_029216955.1 Iris pallida
ATTTAGATATACTTATCCTAGTTATGAATCTAGATTTTCTTGCAACCATACCGGGTGGCGTGTAAGAATTCTAGATAACATGACTATAGGGTGTATACCTTCATTATGGACTCTATTGTTTATTGCAGCTATGCTTACTGGCATGGCAAAATTCTGACATAATTTCAGGAAGACGTGTATGGTATCAGATTTTATCTTAAATGGGTTCATTTCTTTTTAACAGTTGATGAAGAACAGATTTTATCATTATTTCATTCTTGACATTTTTTTTGTATTACCATTTTAAAAAAATAAAACTTTCCTGATTACATCAATCACCTGTCTCGTATCTAATTCTGTCAGCTATACTTTGAAATCCTTGAATCTCCATATCTTTTCACCTTCGAAAGGTCGAGGAAGTAACGTAAATCATCTAACTCAGAAAAGACTTGATTTGTTCTTGTGATAATCTTGCTAGGGGTATAATATGATGGACCTTGATATAGGTTTGGGATAGAGATGAATTTGAGGATGAAATCAAGAGAGTTTTATTATCAATTTAGGAACAATCATACATAGAGAAATCTTTTGGGTATGAATAATTTATAGATGTATTTCATAACTGATGAGGATATTCGAGGTCAACTTAGTTTCAAAAACTTGGATAAATTTTGGTTATTGATTCTTGAGACGTTACACTTTAAGGCTATGATGTTAAATTTAGGAATTTAGTAATAGAGAAGCAGTTTTAACTATATGCAATGATGATACAAAATTGAATAAGATATTGTAAGAAATGGCTAGAAACAGAAAGAACGCAAGGATTTTGAGTTATATAAAATATAGAGATTTTGTTAAAATTTTAAATTTCAGGAGAATAATATTGAAGGTGTACGTTGAAGGAAATATGAAGGTTGAATTTATAATGAAGAATAAGTTTTGTAAGGCCTAGTGGGTTTAGATTTAAATAATACAAGGAGAGTAAATTGAATAAGTTCAAGAATTACATAAAACTTGATTTGGCTTCAGATCTAATTTAGGACAAGGTGGAAGAATTTAGATATATGATGATTAAGTTGTCAGTTTTGATTCATAGTAAGAAGGGTATGCTTCACGAATAATGTTTCGGAACTTAGAAATTTTGCCTATGGTGATCATGGCAATGTCAAATCTTTATGACAGAAGGATATAATTTTGATGGTAGTCATATAAAGGCTAATTTTTATATTGGGACTTGTAAGATAAAAATATGATTGACAAATGATAAACTTGATAGTATCGAGAGAGATGATTAACTTGACTTTCCTATGAAATCTTTTCTCTTGTTTTTCCTTTAA
This sequence comes from Iris pallida, assembly GCA_029216955.1. Taxonomy (NCBI): domain Eukaryota; kingdom Viridiplantae; phylum Streptophyta; class Magnoliopsida; order Asparagales; family Iridaceae; genus Iris; species Iris pallida. Next base: position 1,317 of record JANAVB010038194.1, read on the forward strand.
AATGAAAAATTTGACTTATTCCATATCTTTGAATCAACCTTTAAAAGTTTTCAATATCATTGAATCCTAGCTCCCTTAATCACGACCAATCGACTTTGATCATCTTTTCTTATCATATTAATATCTTGGGTCATACTCAATTGAATTAAATTTAATTGTGACCTGAATCTCCATCCTTGTATGCTGCTCAGACTTCGATAACCTTGTCTTCCATATTGCCCAAATCTTGATTACCTAGAATTGATCAACTTAGATCGTATCGAGACTAAATTTTCTTAATATATATTGTGATTGGATTTCAATGCTATTGACTTTCGTTCTTTAAACTTTTGATTTTGATTTTTCTTTGAATAGTACCCCTTTATAGATAATTACTAATTATCTTTATTTTATTTTTGATAATTACCAGTTTTTATATAGGATGGTAGACTGCCTTACAGACTTAATGATTTGTTGTTTCTGTAACTTTTCCAGTTTAGCACTCTAGATTGCTTGTACGTTTTGATACCCTATGATCGTTTTGATTTAGCATGACTAGTATACCTGGATGAGACTTTCAACTGCCACCATATTCCATGACCCTATATGTCATTCTTTTAAATTGTATGATTTAGGTAAGTTTTGAGACTTTGTTTGTTGGGAACGAGATTCTAGAAGAAGTACGACCATCTTAATTTTGAGGACAAAATTTTCTAAGGAGGGTAGACTTGTAACACCCACTTTTCCAAAATGAGAGTAATTTTGAACTTTTGTAAAAGTTTATTATTTAATAATAGGATTTATGATTTATGGGAATTTTTTTAATTAATTTAATACTATTTAAAATTGGTGAATTATAATTTTGGTGTGTTAGCTAGTGAACCCTAGAACTGTTGATCCTAGAGACTAACCATCACCATGGGGACCTAACCATGTGATTAAAATAACTATTTATAACTTTTTAGGCTAAGGGTATTTTGGTCATTTTGTGACTTTTGAATTATTTAGGATTTTGATTACTTGGTGAATTTTAGATTATTTTAATAATATTTAAATTGATGTATTGTGATTTTGGTCATTTTTCATATTTTTAATATTTTGGGAATTTTTATATTTTAATATTAATTTTACGGTATTTGTTTAGTCGGGTTTAAGTTTCGTTTCGTTCTGACTTGTGTTAGTGACCCGGATAGCTTAGACTGTAGACGGGATCCCAAGATTAGTTAGTTATGGCCCACAAATCCCACTAATTAAGTTAGTGAGTTTAGAATAATCCCACTTGTTAGATTGGTTAAGTTAGAGGCTTAAATTTAACCCTTTTGATCCCAAACTTGAACCCAACTTAAAATTAACCAAGAGGACTAGTTGAGGCCTTATTAGGCTTTCCCCTGTAACACCTAGTTTTCCAAATGAGGATAATTTTGAAATTTTGTGATTATAATCATTTAATAATAATATTTAAATCATATTACGATTTTTGGTAATTTTTAATTAATTTAAAACTATTTAAAATATTGAATTGCGATTTTGATGGTTAACTAGTTAAACCCTAGTTTTGCTAATCCTAGAGACTAACCATGACCAAGGAAGCCTAGTCATGTGATTAGAATTCAAATTACCAATTTTTAGCCTAAGGGTATTTTGGTCATTTTGACAATTTTGTTGAATTATATTTTTGATTAATTAAATATTGTGCTAATCTTTTAGTTACGCCTTAACCTAGAAGTTTAACCTAACCTAGATTAGTCTTGAGGTTAGAATCATGGTTAGAACATTCCTACTAAGTGCCAAGGTTAGTAATATCTTGATATTCTTAGGTATGATATTTTCCTTTTGAGATATTTGTGAAAAGAAGCCTTGAACCAATAGGAAGGCTTGGAATTGGGTGGAGGAACCTCAACCACTCATCTAAAACCCTAACCCTAATATTTTCAACATCCATACAAGCCCCCCCCCCCCCCCCCTCCTATAAGTGTCACACTAAGAAGCCATTGCCTCTTTTTAAAAACCTAGAAGAACCCTATTTTGTTCTTCCCTAAACCTCTCCCAGTTAATCCAAATTGAGCCCAAATTGAGTCAAATCAATTGCATCATCATCCCCAACATTAGAGGAGACTTGTGGGTGCTTGCTAGCAAGGTTGGAGGACGTTTGAACCGTAGCAAATCGAGGAAGACGTCGAATCAAGGCTCTTTACATTGAGTTTGAACACTCAATAGGTAAAACCCTACAAACCCTAATAAATTTCTGATTTCTTCCCATAGATGCATTCATTTAGTGTCCCCCTAGGTGTAGCCCAAGTTTGGTAGGAAATCGTGTCCATTTCATGTCCGTATCGGACACGTATCAGTGTATTTAATTGGGTGTTCGACGAAATGCTTCTTAGAACTTTTTGTTCTTGGTTTTCAAAACAAATTATATAATTGGGTAGCTAATCATATGTAGATTATGTATGTATGTGACTGAGCATGATTTGGGCTGGTTATTGTATCCAAATTTGGACACGATCCGCAGCACGAGGCCCCCGTGCAGTGTCCTGCTGCCACACGTCCATATCCGACACAATACGACTGGGTTGGACACCAAAATTGGTGGACACCTGGGGGCAATCTCAGAAAACATGCCCCCAAAGTCTCACACAATATGGTTTAGTAGTTTGGGAGTTTTCACTCTCGCACTGGTCGCACTGGCCGCGCGTGCAGGCTGTGCACGCGCAAATTTGCCCCACTGAAACGGCTTTAAAACTGATACGACACATGTCGAGGACACGTTGCAGGGCCATAGACACATAGCCCTATATGGGGCAAAGACTTGGACATGACCACGACATGTGTCGTGCAACGTGTCGTGTCCTAGAGTGACACACACGTGTGCACGACGCTGTGTGCCTGTACGAGTGTCTGTATGTGTTCGAACAGAATTGGACATGTTGTGTCCTATCGTGAGGACACCACAAGACTAGTGTGGCTCTATGACACCTACACCACTATTTACCGACTATTTAATTTGCATATTAACAAGTTTTTATGGATCGAATTTCGATTTCCCCTATCGACTGATACCTATTTTCTGTTTTTGAATTCTGAAAGTTCAATCCCATTTTAACCGATATTTGATGTTCAATTTACATGTTTAACTTCATGTGCACATGTATTAGCTACTGCTAGGTTGGTTTTTCATGTTAGATTAGGTTTTGCACTTGAGAAATGGAATTCGAATATGGTTGGGCTGTGCAATGGGTAGTCTGATACATTCCTGTTTCTTTTGAAATCCTGACTTTTCATTCCCTTATCTAAAAACTGATTTCTGAATGTTAATTGCCATGTCTCAGTCATTTACAGGCATATTAGTTCATTGTTAAATGATTTATTGGTTTGATGTTATCAAGTAAAGGGGTTTTCGAATTGGATTGGTGTTAGGGCTAGTATGAATTGTCATTGAGTTCTTCCTTAAAAACTGTTTTGATGTCAATAGCCATGTTAATTTATTTCTTTGTATTAGCTAACTGTCATTGGTTTCATTTTCCTGAAAACTAATATCTGATTTGTGTTCACTGCCACATTGTTCCATGTTTATCACACTGAATTTCATTCCATACACAATATACTAGGTACATTCCTGAGATTTCCTGCCATCCATGTATCATATCACTCACATTATTATTGTAGACCCAAATACACATCACCTTGACACAACATAGCCTTGTACACTTGCAAACACATACCACACAGGTTCCTAAACACACAACTGAATTGTGGTTACACTAAATCCTATTACACTTGCTGCTATTTCCCTGTTAACACATTGCAATTTCCTGAGGTTCACACATTAACTCATACCATCACTTGATTCGACTTACCAACTGCTATACACTGTTAATTAACTGTCCTTGTATTAAAATTCCTGAGAACTGAAAACTCCTAAGTTGTTCACTGATTTCTATACTCATGGACACATTGCACTATTCATTCCCTAACACACATTTCTACACCATTGTGAACACACACCCTCATAGCCATACCTTAATTTGTTAGTTCAGTCCCTTCAAACATGTATGCCATATCCTTAGCTTTCATTTCAGTCCTAGTTATATGACATGTTCACTACATACTAGTGTAGTCCACAGCCTATGACACCATCTCAAATGAGATATTGATGTATCAGTCACCACAATCTTTAGCCTAATTTCCTTTAGATGTCATGCGTTTTGGACAGTTGGTTGCCTTAGTCCCCTCTATATTTTGTTCAGCCTCATGTTGCATTTAGGTGTAGCACACATACATGTTAAGGTAATGTTACATTATAAATTGTTTAGATATTGAGTCATGAATGTATATATTTATATATTGTATCTATTTGGTATATAGCCTAGTGTTAGAGTGACCTATGGGTGGTTGTTTAAACTTGAGTTGACTGGCCTAGACCTAGTTTGACAAGAGAATTGACTAGAGTTGACCAAAATCAACATTGAGTCTAAATGTGACCAATTAACCTAGTTTGACCTAGACAGCTGACCAGGTTTAACTTAGAGTTGACTTTGACCTAGAAATCATGTAGATTGCATCGTAGACTTCATTTATCTTATTTTAAATATATTATAACCCATATTGCTCTATTTAGGACATTGTGACTCCGATGCAGACATCTTACATTATACTACTCTTTTCAGAGTATCAGGCGAGTATATTCCCTGATAGTTCTTCCATTTACTTGTCGATTACTATACTTCAGTTGTAGTTAGTTCTATCTGATTCTCTGTTGCAAATATGATTTGTTCTTACTGGATCCATTTCATACGACACTCATTTATTCATGTCTGGCCTCTATTTCTGGAATCACTACTGGCATCACCTACTGGAATCACCTACTGGAATCATCCTGGAATTACTTACTGGTATCATTCATGTCCTGGCTGGTCTTGTACTATTTTATGTCGGGTTATGGATTCACTTGTACTTGTTGGGCGGGGAAATATTGGAGTAGACATGTGAACATTCCCAAATACTGGAACCACTTCCTTGGAATTATACTGGAATAATAGCCATCCCACACTTGGCCGAGTGTGCGATGTGCCGTATTACCTACAGTCGTTTACATGTCGATCTCGATATTTTAAAACACACTGTTAGAGTATTGTCTGGACTCACCCTGGAATCATTGATCACTGTCTGGACTCATCCTGGAATCATTGATCACTATCTGGACTCGTCTTGTACTAGAATCATCCGGTATTAGATTTACATTGTCTGGACTCACATTGGGATTACACTTGACTCATATTATACTATCTGGATTTATATCATGTTATTCTAGTTCAGCTAGGTTATATTTTACAGCCTTCCTTGCCATATTTCTCCTCTTGTTTAGTTATCTTACTTTCTTTGTACCTTAACTGTTTCTCAATATCATTATTCATATAAAACTGCCATGTTCATCAATATAACTGTCTATAAACTAATTTATAGTTCTTTGTCATTTACTTGAGATTTTTTGATGAGTTGTACTCATTGTCCTGACTGGACCTGTTGAAAATATTACAGATGATTGTCCTGAGGATATTTACCCTACTTGCCTTGGATCGGAAGATGGCTTAGCTACCTTTGGCCCCGACACTCAGGAGTGATCGGAAGACTAGCTAGTAGACTGGTTTAGTTTTCATGTTTTAGAACTTGAATTGTAATAACTTGAGATATGAGTTTGTATTTGAGTTTGTTTGAGATATTATTATTTAGTAGATTATAATTGTTGTTGTTTAGTCTTTAGTTATGCACTTCTGTGTTATCATATCGTGCTTAGACTATGATTGAGATTTCATTATATCTATACTTGTCCTCCGTTCGGAGTTAAGATTTGACAAATACATTATATAATTGCGTGAGTTGTTGATTAGCTAGTAACCTAGGATAGCGTTCTACCGTCGACACTGCGGCGTAGGCTGGACGTACCCACTTCTCGTGCCCATACATTGGGTGCGGGTCGTGATATCCTCCAAGGCCCAAATAGGATTTAATGGCAGCTACTATAGCTAGGTCAGCCTCCCTTCCTTTTATTTCATTCTATCTTGCCGTTTTTCCTTCACAAAGTGTTCTTCCCCAAATTAGAGAGCTTCCCTCCTTGATTTGATCTCCAAATCCTTACATCCCTCCACCAAAACTTCCAACCAACCTTCTCATAGTAACAAGGGAGGGTGCTAGCAAAGTTTTGGAGCAAAGTGCAAGAGGAGTGTCCTTTTTGGAAGATCTTCCTGTCGGAGCCGTCCTTGGGAGTATCATTGGGATTCCACTCCCAATAGGTAAAACCAACCCTCTAAATTGATTTGCTATGCATATTAGTTAGTTTTGAATCCATAGGATCCATCCCATGCATGTACCCCATTTAGATTCAAATTTGAGGCCATTTGGAGCTCTCTTGAGAATTTTAGATATGTGTCTTGTGTCCTACTTGATAATCCCAAATTAGGACATCCCATGTGTATGTATGTATGATAATAGTTTAAATAGATATTTAAATTCAGTTTTAGAATGGTTAGAGAATGGATTAATCTTAGTTAGGATGGTTAGAATGAGTTTCATTCGGTTACCTATGTTGGTATCCAAGTATCTTGGCCTACATGTGTTTCGTTTGTCCAAAATAACTCAAATCCGTCTTAATATTCATCCACGTTTTTATTAACTAAAGCAACTTAGAAATGTCATAATTTTTAGCTTAGAACTCCGATTAATCTCCTATTTTTTTAAAAGAACCGTATCGAAGTCAGCTTTCCAAATATATATTTTAATAATCCAAAATCGTTCTGAAATTTTCTGTAAAACTATTTGAGTGTCAGTTGTCCGAATGACAAATGCGTTTCGGTGTTTTCACGATTTCGGAAGCTTCCTGAAACGAAAATGCGATCCGTTTGAAGTTTCGGAAAGCTAACACGAAGGGCTATGACATACCTTAATCCTAGAATTTTGTGAAGGTCCAATTGGTACAGTATTGATTTTAAGTAGAAGAGTGACTATACGACATAGGCATTTTGTGTAACCTACGAGCCTATGTAGTATGGATATTAAATGAATGTAGAGTATGTAATACATGATATGTCAGATGAATGGAATAATATATATATATATATATATATATATATATATATATATATATATTTTATATATATATATTTATATATATATATATATAAAATATATATATATAAAATATATATATATGATATATCCTCTTTACATTAATGTATATATATGGTTGAATGCAAGCATGTAGGAATGCAATCAATGTAATGTATGTAAGTAATGCATAAATGCATGAATGAAAGAATGATATACAATGTATGCATGAAAGTATATAATGAATTCTAGATAGGAATGCAAGGTATACATGTAATGATAGATATGAATTCATAATGTATACATAATGTAATGCAATATATAATGATAGCATGTATGGTAATGTAGAATATATGATGCAAGCATGTATATGTCCACTGTTTTTTTCTTTTTCTTATATTTTTCCTTCCCTTCCCTTTCAATTTCAGTTTTTCTTCCTTTTTCTCTCGTCTGTTTTTACATGTTGTATACAATGTATATAATGTATAGATGCATGTAAGTATGTAATATGCATGAATGACATGTATGTAATGAAAATAAGTATATGTATGCAACTTAATGATATGTGAATGGATATAATGCCTGAACTAAAGTATGCATGTATATGGGATATGAATGAATGATATATATATATATGTGTTAAGGTAATGTAATGTATGTATTCACATATATTTTGAATTAAATATATGAGTTTGTATGCATATATTTTATGTATGCATGTATGCAGGAATGAATGTAATATAATGTAGAGTATGCATATATGATATGTATGTTGGCATGTATGTAATGGTTGTACGTATACATGATATGTATGTATGCATCTATGTATGTATGTATAGGTGCATGAATGAATGCAAGTATGCATATATGATATGTGTGTAGGCTTGTATGCAATGTATGTATATATACATGATATGTATGTATGCATGTATGCAATATAAGTATGTATGTATGCATTTCTATAAACTGAGTTAATCTATAACCTTTTACACACATGTATTCATACACCCTTTGACACCATGTATCCCATGTCACATACATCTACCTATAATAAAATTTGAGAAGGTTAACACATCCTTTCACACACATGCCAAGCACACACACTCACTTACTCTTTTACCTCTCCTTATATATATATATATATATATATATATATATATATATATATTTTTAATTTATATATATATATATAAATATATATATATATATATATATATATATTTGTAGGACCGATTGTAGGAACGAGTTGTAAAGCGTAATACTCTAGAGGGGGTGAATAGAGTAGGCAGCAAAAATTAACTAATTAAAAAAGTTAGTAACAAGATCACAGATAATATATCACAGATATGTAAATGAAAAGTAGAGAGTAGAGAGAAACTTCTACAACGCAAGCTTTGATCCGAAGTACTCGACCAACTTCAATTGTGAAGTGTGCACCTTCAGTCAAGCCTCTGATTACAATCACCCTGAAACTTCTAGACCGTACCGCACTGGCAAATCGACTAGAGGATTGTAACTGGCTTGGGATTTGAAAATGAATAGCTCAGAATACTTTGGAAGAAGTAGTAGGCTTATAGATAAGAGATATGAAAGTGAATGAGTGAGTTGAAATGATCGAAATCCTTCTCTATTTATAGGAATTCCAAAGACAAAATTCTGACAGAATTCGGGCAGAATTCAGGCAGAACTCTATGAGAAAATCTCGGTGGGATCCGTAACTGCAGGGAGACCAAGTTCAAAAAGTAACATTTACTAACCGAACTCTGGCCGAACTCTGGCCGAATTTGGGCCGAACTCTGGCCGAATTCTGTCCGAGTTCTGTTGGAGTTCTATCAGGGTTTTTGCAAATTAGTTTTTGGACTTTTTGAAAAGTCAAGCAGTTAGGAAGTAGTTTAGACTTTTGTAAGTGGGCTTGTTTTCAAAATGAAAGGGTATTTTGAAAATGTTTCTTGGGTAGCCTATTTGCCAGTACGATGCAGTGTACATCGTATTCCTATTTGCCATCAATAATTCTCTGTTGCATGTGTCCTGGTTTTGATACAGCTTGATCATGCATATTGCATGTCTATAAGAACATGTTAGACGAACAAAACAATATGATACAAGCATAGCAATATGATATAGAACATTAGGACAATGCTAACATAAGGACAATGCTAAGTTTAAGTAGCAACATGATAGTGATTACATGAATATTAGTGATGTCATTATATTAAACTTAATTGATTAGCCATATTCAAAAACATGATATAATCATTGGGCTAACAATCTTTCCCTTTTTGATTATGGCAAATCCTTTAAGTTTAATATATATAAAATAGATGCATGTAACACTAATAAACACATAATACTATAATATTGTGTGCTAACTTAAACTTATTTCTCCTCCTTTGACATGATCAAAAATAAGCTCCCCCGTAATTAGAGCTAAAATGAACTCAAGCATAAGTAAATGAGGAAAGCAAATCATGATCAAGGATTAGGAGAACAGTGTAATGACAAGATTAGAAAATTGTAAAACTAAGGTATAAAAACTTATCAAAACACAAAATAGTTGGTTGAACCTAAAAAAAATGAAATCACTCAATAAATAGTTTACCTACTAGAAATCCAAAATAAAAAATATTTTGAATGTCATTTGACAAAAAAAATAATAATCTATCAGTATAGTAGGAATCAATCATTGGTCATAAATAAATCATATGGAAATAGAAATTCACAGATCTAGTATATACAAAAAAATCAAAAATATAATGAGACTTTTAACAATGATCACAAAAAAAATATGATTCATAATTTGCCCATACAAATTAGTGAATCAATTCCATAAAGAGTATAATCATCGAAAAGAGATCAAATAAGTATACTAGAATCTATGCAAAATCTATACCGAAGTTCATGCATTTGAATTCAATTACCTTAGCATGATATATGAATATCCATTAGATAAACATGAAGCTAATGAAGACAAAATACTTGAGAAGGAGAAATCCAGTCGACTTGAATGCTCCCCCGCAAAGTATGATCAGTCTAAATATAGATAATCATGAACTTTGAGATAAAATCTCAAAAAAATGCATAATCAGTTTAAACTCAAAAGAATTATCAATAAATTAAATTACTTTTGGCAGGATAACTTTTAGAAACAAAAATGAGAGAATTAAAAAAAAATATTAAAATCATATATTCCCTCATAAACTCAATACAAATTCAAATATCATGAACAACTCAACAAAATATTTTAAGTAAAAGAATATATGTCCATGATGAACTAGGTATACCACATATTAAGGGCATAAAATAATTGAAACAATTAATTTGCTCCCCCTTAAAATATGCGTATATAGTTCAAAAAAAAATAAATAAATAAATAATCAAAAAATCTAAGGGATATCCAAGATATACAAAATTCCAAACTCAAAACAAATATCATCTTTAGAAAAAAAATCCAATAAATAAACGTTTAAAGATGAACAAACAACATATTTCTTCAATATATATATATATATATATATATATATATATATATATAAAAGTAATATTTTAAGACGTTAAAAGATTTTGAAAACTGTGTTTAATAATAAAATTTAAGTACCGACAGATTCAATAAATCAAAAAAAATCAAAAAGACTTTTTTTTTAAAAATGGAATATATACGAAAAACTGTCTCAGTAAATGTTCAAATGCGTCCATTTAGTCCTTAGACTGAAAGCTGGCGATCCGAATCATAAAAAAAATTTCAATAAAAGAAGCCACTAATCATAAATAAATCCATTTAAACAAATAAACATAACTGGATAAATGTCCAAAGAAAAGTGTATTCTAGATATATAACATGTCAAGGGGCTAATTGACTTGAAACAATTAACTACTCCACCTTTACATGGCTATATCCAAAAAATAATATTATAGATAAAATTTTAAAATAAAATTCAGAGACATGTTTCCAGAAATAGAAAACTAATTAAAAAAAATATTATGTCGTCTTATCAAAGTTCATTTCTTCCCTTTTAAAGCCTTAGCACGGTGTTCACTGACAACCGTAGGGTTAAAGAAAAGAAATGCTTTGAGAGAGAGATTCAATTTGCATGACTTCTTCCCGCAAAGAATTACTGTTATAGACAGTATGTAACTTGAATAAGAACATCATAATATAATGCTCAAAATCATTAATATTACGAATATTACACAAGCTAAAGATGAAATCACAATACCATAATATTCAATGAGTAGTTACGAATAAAAAAAACAATCATCTTTAGACAAAAGAAGAAATATCCATTAAATGAACATTAAAAAAAACAATCAAAATATATTTCAAATTAGCATGATGAATAATCGTATAAGTCAAAAGATGACATAAATTGATCTATGCTATTGAATCTCACAATCGACAAGATAGATCAACATATGCTACCTTTTGTGAAAATATAAAGAGAGAATATTATCCATCAAATCTAAAATCCAAAATCCATCAGATAACAATTACAACTAGATCTCAATAAATCTTTAGTTTATAAAGCATTGATCAATCTTGGGTTAGCTGTAGAGGTACTGTCCCAGCTAACGGAGGTTTATTGGGGAACACTTAAGTACCGCTTCGCTTCGACCGTAGTCGTGGTGACAGACAGACCCTTTGTAGGCTTGTACCCAAAACAAATCTCCTCTTTAATAACCGAGGATTTAAGAAGAATTAGTGCAATATAAAAAAAATATTTTATGGACTTAAAAATCTTAGAACATTGTAGCATACGACATAAGATGTATGAATTACATTTATCGATATGTGCTACAAAATCATTGGGTAACAATAAAGTATAAAATATTTGTAAATCAAAGTGTATGACCTAGATACGTTGATGTATTCTGGAATCTAGGGGACTGGGTTCAGTACCTTGGATCCAGAACTAGATAATAGTTGCATTTAGACCTTAATAAATCTTTAGCATATAAAGTATTGGTCACTTTGAGTAAGCTGTAGGGGCCGGTTCCCAGCTAGCGGTAGTCCGAAGACTACTGCACCGTGTCGCTTCAGGCTATTTACACCTGTATGACAGAAGGACCCTTTCGGCTTGTTCCCAAAATAATCTCTACTCTTAAAAGCTTAGATTCAAAGGAATATATGCAGTATCATCGAGCAACATCGAAATCCAGAATCCTTAAAAGTAAATACCCAAGGAATGGTTTATCAAGATCAAAATATTAAAAATATCATGTATCCAAAACGTCAACCAAAAAGCCAAGAAAATAAAAACATTACTAAAAGAGGCTTTGAGGAAGAAGCTAATAAAAAGAAATACATAAATTTGTTTTTAAAAAAATCAATAGCTTAAGTATGAGATAAGCACAAGTTTAAAAACTACTTTTCAAAATAATATAATATAGAACTTGAACTTAACTCATATATCCCTAAAGATATTTATACAAAAATATATGAGCAATATATAAATGAAAATGAATTATGTATCCTTAATAAGCATAATAAAATATTATCACAAGATCAAAAACATGCATAAATATGCTTATCAGACAAAGATTTAATTGATTCATAAGAAGTCAATCACAATAAAATTTGAGAATCAATAGTAAAGTATATTATGCAAGCACAAGGTTAACATAAAAATATATGTATATACTTTTCAAGTAAATAGAAGACTTGTGCTAAACATACATATCAAAAATACTGATCAAAGTAAATATGACATGTTAAAGACAAATCGATAAGAAGTGACCATTAAAAATATTAAAGGCGAAGAGTCAAAAACATATTCACCAAAAAAATCAACTCCTATGCATGCTTCAAGAATAAAGATTAAAAGTAAAGAGCATACATAGACAAATGTGTCATACTAATATAAAATAAACACTATATAGTGTGAACTAAACATTTAAGCTAAACAGCTAGTCAAGCTAGGATTATGTCTCACATTGATTCAAAAATAATAAACACTTAAAAAAGATATAAATGAGAGCTAGTAGCAAGACATCAAAAAGAACATGCTAGATATTAAGAACTATTTAGAAAGCATGTTACCGAAGTGGTTCTAGTGACCACGCTTATGTTGGTGCAATTGCTTGGAAGATAACCTTTGTAGCTTTGCAATCACCAACATGTTCCATGGTTCTATTTGATATGCGAAGTTTCACCTGCAATATTGGGTGAAGACCTTGGTATCCAATACCTGGATCCATATTTGTTAGCTTTGGGAACCCATTTGCACAAGTTCATATCAACAAGTTTTCTAATCTGACAACGATTAGAAACGTGTCCATTCAAACCACAATAATGACAGAAAGAATTAATATTAGTACTATGTGCAGCAGTATGAGATCGTGCAGTAGTGTGATATGATGTGCGTGGATACTTGTAATAGAAAACATGGTTATGTGAAGCTTTAGCTTTGCTTGCTTCCTTTCTAGATGATCTGTCGTGTGTGACTTTGTGATGTGCTAAGTGTCTTGTGTTAGACTGAGTCGTAGGTTGTACTACCTGCTTTTTCAGTCTAATCTCTAACTTTTTAGAGTTAGTACAGATCTCATCATATTTAGCAGAAAGAGCATCAGTTCTACATGAAGCAATAGAATACTTCTTCTTTTTTGATTCTAGTTCCTCCTTAAGTTTAGCATTTTCTTGAGTGCTTTTCTCAATGCAATCAAGTGCCTCATGCAATCTAAACTTCAGTGTGAAAATCTCAGTAGAATTATCAGAAGTAGAAGTATCTCTAGCATCATTCAATAAGCAAGTAAGCTTTTCAATCTCACGCTTATAGGATAGAATATCCTTTCTAGCTTGCTTATATTTATCTAATACTTTCTTATGTTCTTCTAACAGATCACTGAAAGTATCAGATAAATCATCATAAGAAAATTCACTCTCTCCAAAAAAAGAATTATTTTGTACCTCATTAGATAATGCCATTGAGCATAAATTTACAACTTGATAAGGTCTCTCTTCTTCTTTTTCTTCATCATCTTCTTCTTCTTCTTCTTCTTCTTTAGAATTGCTTGCTTCGTTTTCACACCATATGCTCGTGCTAGTGTACTTGTGAGATGATAATCTTTGTTCGTAGTAACTCTCCTTCCTAGCAGTAGTACAATCTTCTTGGATGTGGCCTGTCTTCTTGCAATTGTCACATACAAGCTCTTCTTCATATAAGGGATTGTGTCGTATCTTAAATCCTAATTTCGTCATGTACATATTTGCATCATTATGAAGACTATCCTTCTCTCTGGAGTTGCTAGCTTTGCTTTCATACCTGCACTCATATGTAGCTTCTAGAACTTTCCAAATTTTATGAGATGTTGTGCAAGTATTAATAAGATTAAAAACATTTATGTCTACAGCACAAAAAAAAATATGCATAGCTTTTGTATCAAGGCTAGCTAACTTCTTCTCTTCATCCGTGTAACTATAATAAGGCTTATTGATTATAGAGGATGTGAGAATAGAAGTGATAGTAGGCTTCTTGTAGCCATTGATAACAATTGACCATAAGTCAAAATCTAGAGACTTCAAGTAGAAGCTCATCCGTGTCTTCCAATAGCTATAGTTTGTTCCATCAAATAGTGGGAGTCTATTTGAGGATTGCTCTTCAGTTGTGAAGTACATACTTGCTATATGTGATATTGTGATCTATGTAACATCAGTTATATAATAAGAATATAATAGCAATGTTACCTCACTTTACCTGTATAACCCGCTCTGATACCAATTGTAGGACCGATTGTAGGAACGAGTTGTAAAGCGTAATACTCTAGAGGGGGTGATAGAGTAGGCAGCGGAAATTAACTAATTAAAAAGTTAGTAACAAGATCACGGATAATATATCACAGATATGTAAATAAAAAGTAGAGTGTAGAGAGCAAACGCAAACACAAGGATGTATACTGGTTTTTCTCTTGTGAGGACTAGTCCAGTCGGAAGAACTCTAGCTTCCAGTTGAATCCACTATAGAAAATTACCACAAGTTTTCATCTGAAGTTCTTGCAACTTCTACAACGCAAGCTTTGATCCGAAGTACTCGACCAACTTCAATTGTGAAGTGTGTACCTTCAGTCAAGCCTCTGATTACAATCACTCTTAAACTTCTAGACCGTACCGCACTGGCAAATCGACTAGGGATTGTAACTAGCTTAGGATTTGAAAATGAATAGCTCAGAATACTTTGGAAGAAGTAGTAGGCTTATAGAGAAGAGATATGAAAGTGAATGAGTGAGTTGAAATGATCGAAATCCTTCTCTATTTATAGGAATTCCAAAGATAGAATTCTGACAGAATTCGGGCAGAATTCGGGCAGAACTCTATGAGAAAATCTCGGTGGGATCCGTAACTGCAGGGAGACCAAGTTCAAAAAGTAACGTTCACTAACCGAACTCTGGCCGAACTCTGGCCGAATTCTGTCCGAGTTCTGTTGGAGTTCTGTCAGGGTTTTTGTAAATTGGTTTTTGAGCTTTTTGAAAAGTCAAGCAGTTAGGAAGTAGTTTGGGCTTTTGTAAGTGGGCTTGTTTTCAAAATGAAAGGGTATTTTAAAAATATTTCTTGGGTAGCCTATTTGCCAGTACGATGCAGTGTACATCGTATTCCTAGACTCAATAAATATGCAAAATATATTGACGAAATAGGAAAACCAAGATCCCTTTGATGACTCCTTTCTTCAAATATTTGAGCAGACTTGAAGATGCCTTTTTCACTTGACGGCGGTCATCCAAAGATAAACAGATCTGGAAATCTGAATACCTTTCGGGAGATTCTCCCCCGAACCCCTGACGGGGGGCGCTGCCCCCTCGACCCCTGTCCGTTGAATAGGTCGTTAGGCGGTTCAGAGAAATCTTCTTATATGACGCCGTCGTTGGCCCATCAATAATTCTTTATTATATGTGTCCTGGTTTTGATACAGCTTGATCATGCATATTGCATGTCTATAAGAACATGTTAGACGAACAAAACAATATGATACAAGCATAGCAATATGATATAGAACATTAGGACAATGCTAACATAAGGACAATGCTAAGTTTAAGTAGCAACATGATAGTGATTACATGAATATTAGTGATGTCATTATATTAAACTTAATTGATTAGCCATATTCAAAAACATGATATAATCATTGGGCTAACAATATATATATATATATATATATATATATATATGAATATGTGAATGTGAATAATATATATACATTACATGACTAAGTTTGTGTGCCTTGTTAGCTTATGGTTTAGTTTTGTGCTTGGTTTAGCAAGTGACTTAGGCTATGAGTTAGTAGCTATCTTGGATACTTGATTTGCATAGACTTAGTTTGTTTAGACCTAAAATTGACTAACCTGGACTAGTTGACCATTGTTGACCCAACCCTAGCTAGTTTGACCACAGTTAACTAGAGTTGACCTAGTTTGACTTTATAGTTGACCAGAGTTGACCAAGAGTTGACTTTGACTTAGATGGACTTAGACTCATGTTGATTGCATTATAATTTCAATTACCATATAAATTGAACTCTTTATAACCTGTGTTGCTCTAACTAGGACTCTGTGACTCCAGTTGGCCATCTTTTCATATCAGCTATTCAGGGTATCAGGAGAGTACATTCTATGACCGTTTCATATTTGCTAGGACTTATATTCTTGTTCTAGATTACTTTACTTGATGCTGTCACGATGGTAACATGGATTAGTACTATACGGATCTTTTCATGCGATGTTATCCCCCTCGGGAGCATCGGATACATCATGTCATGTGCATTTCACTTTCATCATGTATTCTTGTGCTTTAACTATTCATGAGCACTCTCATGATTCATATACTCTCATGTTCACGGAGCCCCCATGTTTACATTCATGTGCACCCATTTATGGGCCCCCATGTGATAACATGTAAAATAACATAACTTGAATGGATCCTTGTGTATTGATTAGGAATGGAGGAGTAGAAATGGTCATGTGAATATTTCCAAAGTAGTGTAGCCATGTACAAACTCTCATGTTTATTATCAAGCCGTTCACATGTTTATCTTGTACTTTAAATTACTAGTTCACTGTTAGTTCTTTACTTATAGTAGATATTTCTATTACAGTCATCTATTTATTTTATGTCCTTTCTTTCAGCGATTCATATATTTTACTCTATTGCATGCTTTATATTCCTGTTATGATATGAACTGCGTGAGATGTACTGCGCTCGCTCCCGTCCTGACGGAACCTGTTGATAAATTTTACAGATAGCTTGGAGGTTATCTGCTAGCCTAGAGGAGACACGGTAGTGGTTGGAGTAGATGGCTAGAGTTTTTCTTATTTTATTTTCGGTTATCTTGAGTTGTATTTATTTTATGCTTGTTTGAGTTGGTATTGATAACACCAAGATTTATTTCTCTCTGTTGTACTTCTCTTATCGATTCATAGTTATCTTATCGTGCTACTTCTAGTTTTGGTGATTGAGTTGTATCCTGCTGTGATTGACCTCCGTACGGAGAGTATATTATATTGTATTTAGTTTTAATTGTGACCTAGAATAACGTTCTACCGCCGACACTGCGGCATAGGCTGGACGTACCCACTTCTCGTGCCCTACACTGGTTGCGGGTTGTGACACCGAGTTATATCAGTTATATAGGTATGGCATGATTGGTATAGCAACAAGTAAGGAGAAAAAGCAGTAGAGGCATGGGGGCCAACTGCAGTAGCTGGGGATGGCTTGACTGAACCTATGCATACATATGTAATGGTAAGACTACAAATAGGGAAGGCAAGGTTTAGATTTTGTGTGCACGAGTTAGAGGATTAACAGTGGTCAGTCCATCTAGAGAGAGTTTGGGACATTAGAAAGGACAAGTAAATAGGAGATGGAGTGTCAGGAGTTGGGGGGGTTTAGTAAGAAGAAGGTAGGTGTCCTCCCCTATGCAATAGGCAGGTCAGTGGGGACCTTAGAGTCCTACAAGCAGGAGGTTTGATTCCTGTTAGGGCAGCAGTAGTAAGTTCGCAAATAGGCAAGGTTCAGTAGCCAAGTATGGACAATGAGATGGGGGCTTTGGATAAATCAGTAACTGAAGGTGAAGAGGGCCTTGATACTTTGTGTATATAGAAGTTGATAATGGGGGAGGGGGGAATGTAATGGAGGCCATATAGCAGTAGGATATTAGAGTGTTAAATGTTAGATAGGTACAAGGGTTATGAGGTCATATGTAGAGGATAAATATGGGAATATGTATACAGATGAGTACATAGGAAAGAAGAGTGTCTCTAATAGATTTATTTATGCAAGTTGCAACATAGGTAGGTGATTGACCCTAGGTTACAGGTGGTAGAGCTAACCCCACAATTACAAGAGACATGGGGTTATATGACATATAGGTGAAGTTAGGAAGAATACAAACCATAAGCCTAATCTAAGATAGATATGGGTAATTTTTCCTGACCTACAATTTATTTAGTTTGTAAGGTATCCTATATGAGTATCAGATTCCCTTGCAGGGCAGAGCTATGGGTGTAGGCAATAGCCTATGTTTTATAGGATAATATGTGAAGTTGAAGGGTATGCAAGGTAATGGTAGGGGTCTAAGGTATATCAGTTAGAGGCAGTGCATATACATTATAGGGTAGGTACATAGGGTATTGATCTAGTTTTACTTTTCTGACCTAGAAGAGACCTAGAAGTATATAATTAATGTATTTTAATATATTGTTTACTCTATAACGCCAAATAACTCTATATATATCATATATAGGTTTTTGTGACACCACTTTGGATATCGATCCATATTTACTGCTAGGACCGCAGGCGAGTACATTCTCTGATGATTATTATGATTCAACTTCTAGTATAGTATTATCTGATTCTCTGATATAACACGGATTAGTATTTCTGGATTCATTCACGTGCGACACATGCATCTTACCTGTCTAGCCTCTATTTTTGGAATCACCCATTGGAACAACCTACTGGAAATACCACATTAATCATGCTGGAATCACCCCTACTGGTCTAATCTGGAAAGATAGCCATCGCACACTTGTCAAGTGTACGATATGCCGTATTTACTACAGGACTAATCTGGAAAGATAGCCGTTGCACAGTTGTCAAGTGTGCGATTTGCCGTAGTTACGACTGGTCTAACCTGAAAAGATAGCCGCGTACACTTGTCAAGTGTGCGATGTGCCATATTTACTACTAGTCTAATCTGGAAAGATAGTCGTTGTACACTTGCCAAGTGTACGATGAACCGTATTTACCCCCTAGCCATTTATATGTCAAAAGCGGTATTTTAAAACACACTAGTTTAATGCTTTCTACTGGGTTCACATTATATTTACTAGACTTACATTCTACTGTCTGGACTCACATTACATATGTTCTAATTTAGTTATCTTGATTTACAGCCTTCATTACTGTAACACCCTATTTTCTAAAATTGGGGTATTTTTGAAAATTTATTATTTTTATTATTTATTAGTGGTATTTTAGTCATGGTATGATTTTCTGGTGATTTTAGTTAAGTTAAACCATTTCTAAAGTCATGCTAAGTCATGACTTATGACTTTGTGATTTTGGTTAGTATAACTTAGTGTAAACCCTAGTTTTCTCTAACCTAGAAGTTGCCATGACCATGAGAGCCTAGCCATAGGCTTAGAACACCAAATTAGTGATTTTTAGCCTAAAGGATATTTTGGTAATTTTCTAGGAATTATTTGGAATTATTTGGATTATGTGATTTATTATTATTTAATTAGTTGATTAGTGTCATGTTAGCTTCTAACCTAGTTTAGCACTAATCTAGAGGTTAGTTACTAACCAAGAATGATAAGGGGATAGATATTAGTCATAGGATAAAGTGAGATAAATATCTAGTTTACCTTTATTTGATATTTTGCTTAAACCATGCAAAATATCAAGCCTTTACCATGAAAGTCCTCGCCTTAACCTAGAAGCAAGCCTAGGACACCCCCCCTTGCTATGGCCGGCCAAGGACCCCCCCTTGGCAGCCCACCATCCTATATTAACCCCATTGCTTTCATTCATGGCCATTTACATGAAATTAAACCTAGAAAAATTCTATTTCTTCAAACCTACACAACTTGATCAATTATGATCTAAATCACCTCTAGTTTCTTGCATTGGACTCCCCTACACTAGAGGGTACTAGTAGGGCCTGCTATCAAGGAAATTAAAGGGCTTTGGGCATCACCAAGTGGAAGAACACCCCCCCTACTTGGGTGTTTTCTTGATTTTTCACCAAATAGGTAAATGTCCATAAACCATGTTAATTTTGTGTTTTCTGTTCATATTTGCATGCATCTAGGTACTAGAGTACTGTAGGACAAATTTGGTGAAGGTTTGAGTTGGTTTGGTGTCCGTATCGGACACGTATCCTAGACTATAAAACTGTGTTTGTTGAAATGCCACAAAGAACTGGTTTTTATTAAAATATGAAACAAAATATGTTTTTGGGTAGCCCTAGACACCTTGGTCACAACCCCACTGGACTGAACACAAAATTGGGTCGTGTTCGTGTCCAAATCGGATACGAACCCACTGCACGAGGCCCTCGTGCAGTGTCCTGCTACCACCCCCTTAGTTCTCACTGTACAGACCACTAGGACACACCAAAATTGGTGGACACGAGGGGACAGTATTTGCGCACATGCCCCCAAAATTTTAGGACACCTCGTGTCGTATCGAGGACACGAGGACACGTGCACTGGTCGTACACTGTCGTGCACGCGCACAGTCCAGTCGAAAGTTCGACTTGGACACGGCCTTCGTATCGCATGGACACGAGTCGAGGACACCTCGTGTTTGCACGAGTGTGTAGCCCTATACCTGGGCTACACGTGGACATGACCACGAGGCCCCACGTGGCTCGTGTCGTGTCCACGAGGCGCGTGACTCACTGCACGATGCGGTGCCAAACGCACGTATCAGTCGTGTTTTTACGACTGATACGGCTCTCGTGTCAACACTGTGAGACACGTGGACACGGTGCAGGGTGTTGGACACGTGCCCAACCCCTAGGCGCACCTTCGTGCACGAGCACGAGACACGGGTGCAAGTGTGTCGTGTCCTAGAGTTAAGTGCACACGTACACGACACTGAGTGTGTGTGTGCGTATCTTGATTTACCCGATTGGGTTTTTGGGCGGTTGGACACGTTGTGTCGTGTCGTGGTGGACTCCTAGGGACACTAGACACTAGAGGACACCTAGGGGCTCAGTTACCAACCCTTCAATTCGGGTCTTAGCTCGATTTCGTGTGTGAATTTGGAATTACCCTATCTCGAGTTCACTATTCTCAGTTTCCTGTTTTTGGGTTATTTTACCAGTTTTTAAATTCAAGTTTCAAACCTAATTTTGATGTGAATTATACATGTATATATGTATTTTCAGTGTATAAATATGTAGTATATATGTATGTGTGTGTGTAGGTGAGGTTTGAGAGTAATTGGTTGAGTGTATAGGTAGTTGTGTGTGTGTGTATACATATATGTATATATGTAGTGTGTGTGTGTGTATTTAGGTTGGAGGGACTGTTTCCTGTTCCCAGGAAACTGGAAAATCCCCCCCATTTCTGTTGTCTCTCATTCTCTCTCTCTCTCACTCCAAGTCTCTCTCTCTCAATCTAAGTCTCTCTCTCTATGTCTATATATATATATATATATATATATATATATATATATATATATATATATATATATATATGTAATATATCTAGTTTTTATATATATATATATATATATATATATATATATATATATATATATATATATATATATTTGTATATATATATATATATATATATGATATATATGTATATGTTTGTACTAGTTTACATTAGGTCATTATATATAAATATGTGAGTGTGGGTTGATTTATATTTAGTATTCATATATGGGTATGTAGGTAGTATATAGATGTATATATATATATATATATATATATATATATATAAAATATATATATATATATATATATATATATATATATATATATAACTTCTAGTTATAGGTTCTATGAAACCCTATGACTAGCCCATGGCCTATGGCCAAGATTATTAGCCTATGGCTTGAGGGTTAGCCCTAATGGCCCAAAACCCAACTTGTTAACCTTTGTTGACTAAAGGTTAACCAAAGTCAACCTTAGGTCAAACCTTGACCTAATTGACCTAGAATTGACTAGGATTGACCTACAATGACTAGTTTAACTAGTTTGACTAAAACCCTAACTAGTTGACTAAGGTTGGCCTAACTATGACTAGTTTGACTAGTCTGACCATGTTTAACCTATTTACCTTGCTGACTGGTCTTTGTTTGACCAATACCTTAGTTGGTCTAAGTTTGACCTAGACTTGATCCAGATTGATCATGTTGACTAGTATTTGACTTGTTTGACCTTGTTTGACCTTATTGACTTAGTTTGACTTCCTGTGACCTAGTTTGACTATTAGAGTTGACCAAGAGTTGACTTTTGACCAGATTGACCTAGAATCATGTAGTATGCATTGTATACTTTATTTTTACCATTGTGGATATATTGTGACTTGTATTGCTCTGATTAGGAGCCATACACCTCTCCTCAGACAGTATATCCTCTTCAGACATTCAGTTATCAGGCGAGTACATTCTTTGACCGTTTCATATTTGCCAGGATTTATATTCTTGCTCTAGATTACTTTACTTGATGCTGACACAATTGTTATCACGAATTAGTACTATATGGATCTTTTCATGAGATGTTATCCCCCTCGGGAGCATCAGATACAGCATGTTTATGCTTTTCACGAATTATCATGTATCTCTATGCTTTCATAGATTCACGAATCGCTTGTGACTCATGTACTCTCATGATTCACAGAGTCTCTCATGAATCTCCCATTTATGGGCTTATCACGAATCTTAACATAACTTGAACGGATCCTTGTGTATTGATTGGGGATGGGGGAGTGGAAATAGTCATGTGGATATTATCCCAGTAGCTGTAGTCATGAATCACTCCTAGCTGTAGTCATGAATCTCCTATGCTATTTCACATGTCTATATTTTACTCTGACTCACTAGACACTGCTAGTTCTCTATTATAGTAGATATTTCATTACATTTATCTCTTTTGCTACATGTATCTTCTTTCAGCATTTCCTGTATTTTACTCTATTGCATGCTTTATATTTCCTATCATACTATGCACTGCGTGAGATGTATTGTGCTCGTTCCTGTCCTGATTGGACCTGTTGGAAATATTACAGAGGATGAGGATGAGGCCCTGGTGTCTACCTATTATGGAGCAGGACTAGATGACTCTTATGTTGTGGACCCTCAGTAGGATCCACCTGCAGCTGAGGTTGTTGCCCCAGTAGTCTAGGCTAGTTTAGCTAGACAGTCTTTTCTGTATTATCTTTTTGTCTCACATTCTGAGTTGTATTTTGAGATGTGGAGATGTATAGACTCTTAGACTTATTGTATTATGAGTTGACATTCTGATGTTATGTTATCCTAGACACTTGGACTTATTTCATCTATTCTACTGTTCTCTTTGAGTTACTGTCTATCTATCTATCTTTCATTCTTCTACCTAGATGTGATTGAGATTATTTTCTGTTTGTCACCTCCATTTGGAGAGTATAAACTGTACAGGTACTTTATATTGTTAGATGATTGACCTAGGACAGCGTTCTACCGCCGACACTGCGACGTAGGCTGGACGTACCCACTTCTCGTGCCCTTACTCTAGGGTGTGGGTCGTGACACATTTTTAGTGGTAGCCCACGCAGGTCCTGTTTATGTAGTGGTATTCGAACTAGAGTACCACTACAGCCTGTGATAGGATTTAAGGAATAGGCTTAGAGAGAGTGGATACTCAATCACAATTAGGAAATTTCTATGGATTTGAATCTACTGACTTTTGTTCAAATCTATATAATCTATTTCATATTGTCCTTCTTGATACTATCATCCTTGTACCGTTATTACTTCCTTATTGATCTGTCTTCAGGATGGTGGAGACACGATCACAGTGTCTCGATCCAGGTGACACCACTGAGAGGTCTGCCACCTCTCGTCCAGCTCACCAGGACCCGGGGACTGCAGCTCCCCTTACTCCAGCTCATGTGGGAGCTTCTGCCACATTTGGGGGTACACCTCTACGTATTCGGGGGACCATCCCAGCTACCCCAGACATCCCTCCCTCGCAGTTTCGTCAGCCACAGTTTCAGCAGCACCAGCAGCAGTTCCAGCCGTCGATGCCATCTGGATTAGTGGATGCTGCACAGATGTTTTCATACTTCCAGCATTTCCTAGAGACGCAGCAGGCCCAGCAGCAGCGTCATACGACGGAGTTTACCAGAGGCATAGACCAGGTCCATCAGCTGGCTAGAGCGACGGTGGAGAGGTTGGTTGTCCAGCCACAGGGAGGATTGGGACAGCCGCGACAGCAGAGGATTCCGGGCATTCAGGACTTTAAGAAGATGAACCCCAGGGACTTCTTGGGGACATAGGGGATTTTTTATGTTGATGACTGGATTGAGCACATTGAGAAGATCTTCCGACTGGCGGAGATACCAGCCGGACTCTAGATAGAGGCAGCAGCCAGCCAGATACGGGATCTTGCCCGTACCTGGTATCAGACGGACCCGAGAGTAGGCACTCCAGGGCAGACATGGAGAGTTTTCAAGGAGCTCTTCAAGGGGAAGTTTTTCCTGGATCAGGCAGTCGGTGCTTTGGAGACCCAGTTCGAGAACCTGGTTCAGGGGAACCAGACTGTAGAGGAGTACTCCGGTGAGTTTTGCCGGTTGAGCAGATTCGTGGAGGGCCTTAGCGAGACAGCGAAGGCGAGGAGGTTCAGGAAAGGCTTGGTCAAGGAGGTCAAGTCCTTGACCAAGAGTGACAGGAGTGCCACCTTTGAGGAGATCCTAGTAGGAGCGATGGCAGCTGAGGATGATCTTGAGCTGAAGCTCAAGAGGGGCCGTGATACACAGGGAGCATGCAGCAGTGGAGGTCAGACCAAGAGGCCTCACTATCAACATCAGCAGAGGCAGCCACAGCAGTATCAACAGCCGAGGCAGCAGCAGCAGGCCCCGAGACAGCAGACTACCAGTTGTCCCTACTGTAAGAAATTGGGACATGGATGGCGAGAGTGCAGGAAGAGGTTGGACTGGTGCCTACTATGTGGGGCAGCAGACCACCAGCTGAGGGAGTGTTCCCAGTACACAGGCAGAGTAGCACAGGGAGTAGCACCAGGAGCAGGATCCAAGGCTCCGGTAGGGCAGCAGCAGAGAGGACCATTACAGCCACAGCAGCAGAGATTTATGCAGTTTCAGCAGTAGGTTGGAAGAGGTCAGCAGGGGCGTGCTTACGCCATGACAGTTGAGGATGCTCAGGCAGTTGGCGATGTGCTTGCAGGTTCTGTTCTTCTAAATTCTATTCCCACCTTGCTTTATTTATCTATCTTGAAATCCAACTCCATCTGCTCCTACCTGTTCTTTATTAGTGATCAGTTTTGACATGGTAGTTCTTTTGATTTTGTCGATTGTTTGTTTGTTTCTTCATCTCTTACTTAGGAGTAGGAGTAGGAGTAGCTTTAGTTATTAATATAATTCCTTGAATAACTTCTTTTCTCAAGGATCTTCTCTTAAATAAATTAGTGTATATGCTATACCTTTTTGATAGAGTAGCTCTGACCATAGAATGGTAACCCTTTTAGCCCTGTGATTTATTGTTTCCTTATCTTCCTAGTCTATACCTATGACCAGGACTGTCCCACCTAACCTGTCCTTTACACTACTATTTCATCATGATTTTTGGTTCAATTTAGGCCATAGACTTTTCCCACTCTGAATTATGATCATCGTAGACACATTACCGTGACTTTTAAATTTGGAGCACAAGACTAGTTGTTTTTTCAAAACTGACTTCACATACATGACCTAGACATGACATACTACACCCATGACCTTAGTGTCCCACTCAGGCATACCATCGTGTGCTTCATTTGCTTAGTACGATTTCCTGACCCGAGACTCCATCCTGATTACCCCATGGTGTTACTTTTGGCTTCGATTTGAATTCAGGACACCTTATGACCTGAAACTGCCAGCCAATTTTTGGACATGACCCAGTATAGGTCTACTACCCATATTTTGCTTGTTGACCTTGTATGTTGCCTAGGTAGTGGCTTCGTCCTTGATTGTTGGAGGTTTGACCTAGAAGGAGTACGACCATCTAAATTTCGAGGACGAAATTATTTTAAGGTGGGTAGACTTGTAACACCCTGTTTTCTGAAATTAGGATATTTTTGAAAATTTATTATTTTTATTATTTATTAGTGGTATTTTAGTCATGGTATGATTTTCTGGTGATTTTAGTTAAGTTAAACCATTTCTAAAGTCATGCTAAGTCATGACTTATGACTTTGTGATTTTGGTTAGTATAACTTAGTGTAAACC
Source organism: Iris pallida (assembly GCA_029216955.1). Taxonomy (NCBI): domain Eukaryota; kingdom Viridiplantae; phylum Streptophyta; class Magnoliopsida; order Asparagales; family Iridaceae; genus Iris; species Iris pallida. The sequence goes on from JANAVB010038194.1 coordinate 27,822, forward strand.
CTAGTTTTCTCTAACGTAGAAGTTGCCATGACCATGAGAGCCTAGCCATAGGCTTAGAACACCAAATTAGTGATTTTTAGCCTAAAGGGTATTTTGGTAATTTTTTAGAAATTATTTGGAATTATTTGGATTATGTGATTTATTATTATTTAATTAGTTGATTAGTGTCATGTTAGCTTCTAACCTAGTTTAGCACTAATCTAGAGGTTAGTTACTAACCTAGAATGATAAGGGGATAGATATTAGTCATAGGATAAAGTGAGATAAATATCTAGTTTACCTTTATTTGATATTTTGCTTAAACCATGCAAAATATCAAGCCTTTACCATGAAAGTCCTTGCCTTAACCTAGAAGCAAGCCTAGGACCCCCCCTTGCTATGGCCGGCCAAGGACCCCCCCCTTGGCAGCCCACCATGCTATATTAACCCCATTGCTTTCATTCATGGCCATTTACATGAAATTAAACCTAGAAAAATCCTATTTCTTCAAACCTACACAACTTGATCAATTTTGATCTAAATCACCTCTAGTTTCTTGCATTGGACTCCCCTACACTAGAGGGTACTAGTTAGGGCCTGCTATCAAGGAAATTGAAGGGCTTTGGGCATCACCAAGTGGAAGAACACCCCCCCTACTTGGGTATTTTCTTAATTTTTCACCAAATAGGTAAATGTCCATAAACCATGTTAATTTTGTGTTTTCTCTTCATATTTGCATGCATCTAGGTACTAGGGTACTGTAGGACAAATTTGGTGAAGGTTTGAGTTGGTTTGGTGTCCGTATCGGACACGTATCCTAGACTACGAAACTGTGTTTGTTGAAATGCCACAAAGAACTGGTTTTTATTAAAATGTGAAACAAAATATGTTTTTGGGTAGCCCTAGACACCTAGGTCACAACCCCACTGGACTGAACACAAAATTGGGTCGTGTTCGTGTCCAAATCGGACACGAACCCACTGCACGAGGCCCTCGTGCAGTGCCCTGCTACCACCCCCTTAGTTCTCACTGTACAGACCACTAGGACACACCAAAATTGGTGGACACGAGGGGGCAGTGTCTGCGCACATGCCTCCAAAATTTTAGGATACCTCGTGTCGTATCGAGGAAACGAGGACACGTGCACTGGTCGTACACTGTCGTGCACGCGTACAGTCTAGTCGAAAGTTCGACTTGGACACGGCCTTCGTATCGCATGGACACGAGTCGAGGACACCTCATGTTTGCACGAGTGTGTAGCCCTATACCTGGGCTACACATGGACATGACCACGAGGCCCCACGTGGCTCGTGTCGTGTCCACGAGGCGCGTGACTCACTGCACGACGCGGTGCCAAACGTGCGCATCAGTCATGTTTTCACGACTGATACGGCTCTCGTGTCGACAATGTGAGACACGTGGACACGGTACAGGGTGTTGGACACGTGCCCAACCCCTAGGCGCACCTCCGTGCACGAGCACGAGACACGGGTGCAAGTGTGTCGTGTCCTAGAGTTAAGTGCATACGTGCACGACACTGAGTGTGTGTGTGCGTATCTTGATTTACCCGATTGGGTTTTTGGGCGGTTGGACACGTTGTGTCGTGTCGTGGTGGACTCCTAGGGACACTAGACACTAGAGGACACCTAGGGGCTCAGTTACCAACCCTTCGATTCGGGTCTTAGCTTGATTTCGTGTGTGAATTTGGAATTACCCTATCTCGAGTTCACTATTCTCAGTTTCCTGTTTTTGGGTTATTTTACCAGTTTTTAAATTCAAGTTTCAAACCTAATTTTGATGTGAATTATACATGTATATATGTATTTTCAGTGTATAAATATGTAGTATATATGTATGTGTGTGTGTAGGTGAGGTTTGAGAGTAATTGGTTGAGTGTATAGGTAGTTGTGTGTGTGTGTATACATATATGTATATATGTAGTGTGTGTGTGTGTGTATTTAGGTTGGGGGGACTGTTTCCTGTTCCCAGGAAACTGGAAAATCCCCCCCATTTCTGTTGTCTCTCATTCTCTCTCTCTCTCTCACTCCAAGTCTCTCTCTCTCAATCTAAGTCTCTCTCTCTATGTCTCTATATATATATATATGTAATATATCTAGTTTATATATATATATATATATATATATATATATATATATATATATATATATATGATATATATGTATATGTTTGTACTAGTTTACATTAGGTCATTATATATATATATATGTGAGTGTGGGTTGATTTATATTTAGTATTCATATATGGGTATGTAGGTAGTATATATATATATATATATATATATATATATATATATATATATATATATATATATATATATAACTTCTAGTTATAGGTTCTATGAAACCCTATGACTAGCCCATGGCCTATGGCCAAGATTATTAGCCTATGGCTTGAGGGTTAGCCCTAATGGCCCAAAACCCAACTTGTTAACCTTTGTTGACTAAAGGTTGACCAAAGTCAACCTTAGGTCAAACCTTGACCTAATTGACCTAGAATTGACTAGGATTGACCTACAATGACTAGTTTAACTAGTTTGACTAAAACCCTAACTAGTTGACTAAGGTTGGCCTAACTTTGACTAGTTTGACTAGTCTGACCATGTTTGACCTATTTACCTTGCTGACTGGTCTTTGTTTGACCAATACCTTAGTTGGTCTAAGTTTGACCTAGACTTGATCCAGATTGATCATGTTGACTAGTATTTGACTTGTTTGACCTTGTTTGACCTTATTGACTTAGTTTGACTTCCTGTGACCTAGTTTGACTATTAGAGTTGACCAAGAGTTGAATTTTGACCAGATTGACCTAGAATCATGTAGTATGCATTGTATACTTTATTTTTACCATTGTAGATACATTGTGACTTGTATTGCTCTGATTAGGAGCCATACACCTCTCCTCAGACAGTATATCCTCTTCAGACATTCAGTTATCAGGCGAGTACATTCTCTGACCGTTTCATATTTGCCAGGATTTATATTCTTGCTCTAGATTACTTTACTTGATGCTGACACGATTGTTATCAGGGATTAGTACTATATGGATCTTTTCATAAGATGTTATCCCCCTCGGGAGCATCAGATACAGCATATTTGTGCTTTTTACGAATCATCATGTATCTCTTTGCTTTCATAGATTCACGAATCGCTTGTGACTCATGTACTCTCATGATTCACAGAGTCTCTCATGAATCTCCCATTTATGGGCTTATCACGAATCTTAACATAACTTGAACGGATCCTTGTGTATTGATTGGGGATGGAGGAGTGGAAATAGTCATGTGGATATTACCCCAGTAGCTGTAGTCATGAATCACCCCTAGCTGTAGTCATGAATCTCCTATGCTATTTCACATGTCTATATTTTACTCTGACTCACTAGACACTGCTAGTTCTCTATTATAGTAGATATTTCATTACAGTTATCTCTTTTGCTACATGTATCTTCTTTCAGCGTTTCCTGTATTTTACTCTATTGCATGCTTTATATTTCCTATCATACTATGCACTGCGTGAGATGTATTGTGCTCGTTCCTGTCCTGATTGGACCTGTTGAAAATATTACAGAGGATGAGGATGAGGCCCTGGTGTCTACCTATTATGGAGCAGGACTAGATGACTCTTATGTTGTGGACCCTCAGCAGGATCCACCTGCAGCTGAGGATGTTGCCCCAGTAGTCTAGGCTAGTTTAGCTAGACAGTCTTTTCTGTATTATCTTTTTGTCTCACATTCTTAGTTGTATTTTGAGATGTGGAGATGTATAGACTCTTAGACTTATTGTATTATGAGTTGACATTCTGATGTTATGTTATCCTAGACACTTGGACTTATTTCATCTATTCTACTGTTCTCTTTGAGTTACTGTCTATCTATCTATCTTTCATTCTTCTACCTAGATTTGATTGAGATTATTTTCTGTTTGTCACCTCCATTTGGAGAGTATAAACTGTACAGGTACTTTATATTGTTAGATGATTGACCTAGGACAGCGTTCTACCGCCGACACTGCGGCGTAGGCTGGACGTACCCACTTCTCGTGCCCTTACTCTAGGGTACGGGTCGTGACAATTACCATGTTCTTCTAGTTCTCCCATATTTACTTTCCTTGTATTTTAGTTAACTGTTGTTCTATTCCATTTTTTGACTCATTCTTCCCATGTTCATCAAGTATTACTTACTATAACTGTTTTATAGCCTTTGTCATTTAATTGGAATTGCTAGAGGAGATGTGCTCATTCCATCCTGACTGGATATATTTTTGCAGATGACTGCTCAGGGACTTGTGTCCCACATTCTATGGATCTGAGGAGGGGATAGCAACTATGGGTCCTGATACTCAGGAGTGATTACTGAAAGACTTAGTTACTAGTTTTAACTTGTGTTAGATTCACTGTTAGAACTCTTGGCATGTATATATAGAGGGGAATTTTTTATTATTTCTGAGACTAGGATTTTGATATTGTATTAGAAGTTATTGATCTTTTAGACTTTGTAGTTGATTAGACTTCTTTGATATCTTGTCGTGCTTTAGATTGTGGTTGAGTATTCAGTATTATCATTTATACTTGTACTCTAATCGGAGTTGAGATCTATGATAGGTACATTATATCATTGTGTGAGATTGATAGTTAGTGTCCTAGACAGCATTCTACCGTCGATGTTGCGGTGTAGGCTGGGCGCTGTCACGCACACGTGCCCCTATATTGGGTGCAGGTCGTGACAATATGTTTGGAATGGACCCGAAGAATAATAGAGGTCCAGTAAAACTAGGCTATGACAGCAAGACATAAATAAATAGTACAAAGGACGTGAAAGTGATAATAAAAAATACGACAAACCGTACATGAACTCTACAGAACACATCATGATAACTTCATGTCGGAAGTCCACTAACACCTGGAGAGATCACCAGGTCCTCAGAGGGACGTAACATGATACAACAACTAGCCACTACATAAACAGTAAAAGTAATATATATGAACATGAATATAACTGACATGGTAAAGTATCCATCTAAGTATAATGTACTTTGTAATGCCCCAGTCCCAAAATACGTAGGACTAGGAACGTAGACATGCCAGCTGTATTTATACGAAGTATACTCTAATATATGGAAGCCTCGTATAAATACATAAGCTGTAAAATGCAGTAGAACCATAACTAATCTCATCCACAAGAATAAAAGATATTATATAATCAACTATGAATTTGTCGTGATACAATATGTTGGGCGGAGACAAATCCACTACCAACAAGTAAAGGAAAAAAATACATAAGAAAAGATAATAAATTTTGGCGAGCGAAGCGAAGACGATCCAAATGCAATCATCCTCGAGAAATAACAATGAACACGGCTAGAGCTAGAACACCTACGAAAGACAATAGCACACACCTGGCAAGACAACCAGGTCATCAGAGGGACGTAACAAGACATATCATAGCATGCCATATAAACTGAATAAATATTGCTCAAATAAATAAGTAAATCGAATTATAACATGTTCCAATACGCCCCTACTGAACGAGCGTACCATCCCCCCAACCAAACAAGGACAGGAGATGGTAAACTAATTTACGGCGGCGTATCTTTCCATGCTAAGAATCCGATATGGTATCCGGACCCCAACAAGGTTCAATACCTTCTCATCGAAGTAGTAAGTCACACCTACAACCAAACAAGGACAAGATGTGACGAACTAATCTGCGATAAGTTATTGTTCCAAGTCACGGTCAGATACAAGTACCCAAACCAAAAGTACTCGTACCTAATGGATAGGGTAGTCTACCGTTCTAAGTGAAATGTTGTTAAGAACAATCCTTCCTACGCATGGGTCCTGGCTGAATAGGATCGGCATAGTCCCCCTTTGGGCACCAGAGGCCCCATCAGGAAGAGCATGACGTTCTGCAGAATCGTCAGTGGCCGTCAGTAATCTTGGGTCATCAACCCCGTATCTCCAGCGGAGAGTCCGGGTCACAAGGGAAGTGCATCGAAGCCCATACGCCAAGGAATTTTTCTCCCCGCCTAATGCCTATTATGTTGTATCCACAACATTGACCTCTATAACCGCTAAGTCAAACTAGCATGCAACCTCTATTAGCGGTTATTCCTATCGCACGGCTTGTACGTACTGGTGGCCAGCCAATCATGCACTTCCGTGTTCTACATGCGACACACATCTTCGTGGTACAACGTGTCAAGGCCAATGAATGCAACACACAAGGTGGTCCCTTAAATCTAGGTTTAAATTGAAAAAAATAATACATAGCAGGAAAATAAATGAACAGTAAGTTCTAACAGTTATGCCATGTATCACAGTTTATTTTGCATAAAGAAAATAATGAACATGCATGAAATATGAGCTAAAATAAATAAACAGCTAATGGCAAGGTGTCTTGCCTGGTAGGACGCCTGGTATGCTGCGGTGTTCAAGGTGGCACGATCTGCAACTTTGGTGTAACAACTACACAAAGGGACCTCTGTTGGTGGTACAGACCGGTACATCGGGTCCAGAACGGTCAATTTAGTTAGGGTGGACCTAAGGTAGGCTCGAAATGGGCGAAGGAATAGGAACAATAGGACTTGGATACGGACACGAGTAATATAAAGAAATGGATAAATAAATATTTATATATATATACGAATTTTAGAAAATATTTTCACGAGTCAAAATATTTATAGAAAGTTCTTTAAAGTCAATAAACCATTTTCGGCAAAACTCTAAGTTCTGTCAAAATATTACTTCTAACTAGAAACTATATTTTTAATAATAAAATACTTCTAGATAATTATTTGAAAATACTTAGAAATTTACTCCACAATTTGGAACCTATATTTTTCTTATTCATAAATATTTTATATAAGTATATAAAATCTTAAAAATTATTTTACGGCTAATACTCCGCTTTGAAAATAGATATAGGGTCCAAGCCAAATATTACATTTTGCTACAAATATAACTTAGAAATATTAATAGTAATAATATGAATAATAATACCAAAATATATTTAAATAATACTTATGATAATAGTAACCATCACAATGATAATAATAATAATAATAATAATAATAATAATAATAATAATAATAATAATAATAATAATAATAATAATAATAATAACAATAATAATAATAATAATATTAATAAGAAGAATAATAAAAATAATTATTAATAATAATAAATAATAATAAATAATAATCAAAACTTAAACGAAAACACACAAAAAAACAAACACAAAAATCAAAGTCGAAATTTTTACAAAAAAACAAAAACTGGTGTGGTTCTCCTGGGGAGAACCACTCGTCTACAGTAGTGACAAGAAAAAAACAAAAAGAAAAAAAAAAGCATGAAGAGGCAGATGAAGGAGAGGAGTGAGATGAGAGAGGAAGGAAGGGGGAGATGGAGAGAGCGGAGTGAAGTCGGAAGGGGGAGCGAGAGGAAGGGTCGAGGGCTCGGAATGGGGGAGCGGTGGTCGGAGTGGGTTTTGGGGAAGATCGCGGTGGCGGAGCTACGGAGAAAATAACGGCGGTGGCCGTTCGTGGCTGGTCTTGCGAGCGCGCCAAGGCGGGACGCGGCGGCTCTGGGCTGTTCGTGGGGCGGCGTCGCTGCTCTGGTCGCGGCGACGGCTAGGGTGGTCTCGGTGGAGTGAAGGGGAAGGTCGGAGAGGGTCGGGGCTTGGGTCACTGGCGTCGGCACGCGATGGCGGTCCTGGCGAAGTGACGGCGGGACGGCGAATCCGCGGGCGGGGGGTTTCGGCTCCGGGGGTTGGCTGCTAGGAGGAGGAGGACGGTGATGGACGGAGCGCACGCCGGAGGACATGGCGCACGATGCTTGGCCGGGTCTGCGACGCGTCCGGTCACTTGGCGGAGGCGCGCTTGGGTGGTCGGGGAAGGAGACGTTGCTGCGATGAAGATGCCCTCCCCAGTGCTGGATCGAGGTCGGGGCTTGTCGGTCGGGAGACTAGAGGTGAAGGCGGATCAAGGCTGCGGGAGGGTTCAGGAAGGGTGGCGGAGGGCAGAGCTGCGCGTCGAGGGCACGCCGACAGCGGAGCGCTCGCCTGGGTCGAGGTAAGGATGGTTTCAATTTGTGATATTGATGGTGGTGTTGATGGGTTTTTGCGGGGGCTGTCGGGATGACGAAGGTGGTGGTGCGTCGGTGTTTAATTTTAGGGTTTTATTTTGGGGGGTAATGTTACTGATGTTGGTGGCGGACTGCCGGGGATGATCGGCCACTGGCCTGGTACCGCGGTCGTGGTGGTGACGTAAAACGGTGAGAATTTGGCAGGGCGGCAATGGGTGTGGTGGTGATCCATTGCTGGATTGGATTGTGGCTGTATTGGGGCTTGTGGAGAGGTGGCGGAGGGCGCTCACCGGGATCGAGGTTGTGGGTTTTCTAGAGTTAGGTTTTTGGGTTAGGACTAGGTGTTGGAGAAGGAGGATGACGTGTCTGTGTGTGGACACGAAGATGGTGACAATGTATATGTAAAAATAGATTGGAATAAGATTGGAATGACACCCGGGGTCGGATCCGAGGTCGTCACGGCTGACACGGAAGAGATGGACACCGACACGAGGCACGTACACGTTGTGGAAATTTTGTGGAGGAATTTGTGGAGGATAAAAGTTTATGGAGGAGTACCTGCCTATTTATAGGATGTGGGAATTCCCATTAGGATAGGATTATGATCTATTTAAAACCCAAAGTAGATAAATCATCAATTTAATTAAAACCAATCAAATTCAAATCCAAATCAAATCTAAATTTAAATCTAATTCCAAATCCAAATCAAATCTAAATCCAATTAAATCTAATTAAATTCTTGGTTTAAATCAATGGAATAAAGCAAAATTTTAAATATTTCACTATTTAAATAAATACATAAATTCAAATCAAGGTTTAAATTGTCATGAAAATTTCAAAATATGGTTTCCAAAATTACTATAATATTAATTTCGAAAATACACTTATTTATTTAAAATAACTAATAAATAATTACAAAAAAATATATGTTTGTACAAATAATATTTACATAGATATACTTTTCTAATACACCATTTTATAGGAGAAATTTATTTATTATTATAACTATATGAATGAAAAGCTTTTCATAATTAAAGTCATAAACTTGAAAATAATAGCTAGAAATAATTATTACCTATATTATTTTGAAACCATAAAAATAGGAAAAATATGTTTTTCTAAAAATATGTATGCTCGCACATATTCGCACTCGTCGAGCAATTTCAAAAAAAGAAATAGAAGGTCGTACGCGACGTATAATACGACTACGCGACATATATCACAAAAATTTAAATCAGTACTAAATTTAATAAAAAAATATAGTAGAAATTTAGGGATTTTACATCCTACCCAACTTAAAAGAATTTCGTCCTCGAAATTAAGAATTTGTAGGGGGGTGAGAGGACACAAGGGGGCATCAATGGGGATCCAACGATGACAATGTTTTCATAAAATCACGTCGTAAGAAATTGCGATCTAGATCGTAGAAAGACAATACGGTATGGTCACGGGTAATGAATGAGGGTCACGATGAAATAGATTCGCTTAAATTAAGCGATTGAAGGGTCTTGATAGGGCCGAGTAGTTTGGGATGAAGATATAGCAACATTGAGTGAGAATGGTCATAGCCGATGGGAAGGTTAGAGAAAGTTCTAGTATGACGCTTTCTTCCTCCTAAAATAGGTGAGGGCGAAGCAATATAGAGTTTGAAGGAGGCGTTATCGAATACGAATACGTGATTCAAAGGCGACCGAAAAATTTCAAAAAGAATTTTCAAGGCAGTCGTGGATGGGACTCTAGAGGACAAGTTTAGCTATGTCCCCATCCACGTAGAACGAATGATTAAAAGCGAACCAAAGTACACTCGGTTGATCAGACCATTATGCACCGGTTCTGATAGACAATATGTTAGTGGGGTACCTCCATTAACATATATGTCACGAACAAGCTTGGTAAAAGGTTAAGCTTGCAAAAACTAGGCTACATTAGCATCATTAGTCTAGATAGTAAAAAAAAAATATAGGCACGATAATAGATGAAATAGGAGCCAATATGAATGGTCTAAGAGTCATAAGAATCTAAATCTTGTTTATTCCTATAGAACAATTCTACGATTTTATTTACCAAGGCTTGGTTGACCAAATGGGTTAACTTCCTCTAGTCTCTATGGTATAGATAATACCATTTGTATTCCCTTAATGGTCAAGGGTGTGTGGGGTATTCTACCCAACTTAAAAGAATAAGCTAAGGGTGTTTTAGGACATCTAACTAGTAGGGTCACTCTCAGATAAGCACGAAGGAAAGATAAGAATAGGGATGGAAGGAAGGAAGCAAGATGCAATTGATGAGTCAAACGGTAGATAAAATCAAGGAAAGAGGTCAAGTATGTGGATGAGATCCTAGACTTCTAATCCTATACGCAGGCTTGCTTGGTACGGTAAAGTAACCAAACAATTTATCTTGACCTGCATGGGCCACCACAAAAACATGTAGCGCTCCAGTCCCAAAATACGTAGGACTAGGAACATAGACATGCCAGCTGTATTTATACGAAGTATACTCTAATATATGGAAGCCTCGTATAAATACATAAGCTGTAAAATACAGTAGAACCATAACTAATCTCATCCACAAGAATAAAAGATATTATATAATCAACTATGAATTTGTCTTGATACAATATGTTGGGCGGAGACAAATCCACTACCAACAAGTAAAGGAAAAAAATACATAAGAAAAGATAAAAAAATTTGGCGAGCGAAGCGAAGACGATCCAAATGCAATCATCCTCGAGAAATAGCAATGAACACGGCTAGAGCTAGAACACCTGCGAAAGATAATAGCACACACCTGGCAAGACAACCAGGTCCTCAGAGGGACGTAACAAGACACATCATAGCATGCCATATAAACTGAATAAATATTGCTCAAATAAATAAGTAAATCGAATTATAACATGTTCCAATACGCCCCTACTGAACGAGCGTACCATCCCCCCAACCAAACAAGGACAGGAGATGGTAAACTAATTCACGGCGACGTATCTTTCCATGCTAAGAATCCGATATGGTATCCGGACCCCAACAAGGTTCAATACCTTCTCATCGAAGTAGTAAGTCACACCTACAACCAAACAAGGACAAGATGTGACGAACAAATCTGCGACAAGTTATTGTTCCAAGTCACGGTCAGATACAAGTACCCAAACCAAAAGTACTCGTACCTAACGGATAGGGTAGTCTACCGTTCTAAGTGAAATGTTGTTAAGAACAATCCTTCCTACGCATGGGCCCTGGCTGAATAGGATCGGCGTAGTCCCCCTTTGGGCACCAGAGGCCCCATCAAGAAGAGCATGACGTTCCGCAGAATCGTCAGTGGCCGTCAGTAATCTTGGGTCATCAATCCCGTATCTCCAGCGAAGAGTCCGGGTCACAAGGGAAGTGCATCGAAGCCCATACGCTAAGGAATTTTCCTCCCCGCCCAATGCCTATTATGTTGTATCCACAACATTGACCTCTATAACCGCTAAGTCAAACTAGCATGCAACCTCTATTAGCGGTTATTCCTATCGCACGGCTTGTACGTACTGGTGGCCAGCCAATCACGCACTTCTGTATTCTACATGCGATACACATCTTCGTGGTACAACGTGTCAAGGCCAATAAATGCAACACACAAGGTGGTCCCTTAAATCTAGGTTTAAATTGAGAAAAATAATACATAGCAGGAAAATAAATAAACAGTAAGTTCTAACAGTTATGCCATGTATCACAGTTTATTTTGCATAAAGAAAATAATGAACATGCATGAAATATGAGCTAAAATAAATAAACAGCTAATGGCAAGGTGTCTTGCCTGGTAGGACGCCTGGTGTGCTGCGGTGATCAAGGTGGCACGATCTGCAACTTTGGTGTAACAACTACACAAAGGGACCTCTGTTGGTGGTACAGACCGGTGCATCGGGTCCAGAACGGTCAATTTAGTTAGGGTGGACCTAAGGTAGGCTCGAAATGGACGAAGGAATAGGAACAATAGGACTTGGATACGGACACGAGTAATATAAAGAAATGGATAAATAAATATTTATATATATATACAAATTTTAGAAAATATTTTCACGAGTCAAAATATTTATAGAAAGTTCTTTAAAGTCAAGAAACCGTTTTCGGCAAAACTCTAAGTTCTGTCAAAATATTACTTCTAACTAGAAACTATATTTTTAATAATAAAATACTTCTAGATAATTATTTGAAAATACTTAGAAATTTACTCCACAATTTGGAACCTATATTTTTCTTATTCATAAATATTTTATATAAGTATATAAAATCTTAAAAATTATTTTACGGCTAATACTCCGCTTTGAAAATAGATATAGGGTCCAAGCCAAATATTACATTTTGCTACAAATATAACTTAGAAATATTAATAGTAATAATATGAATATTAATACCAAAATATATTTAAATAATACTTATGATAATAGTAACCATCACAATGATAATAATAATAATAATAATAATAATAATAATAATAATAACAATAATAATAATAATAATAATAATAATAATAATAATAATAATAAATAAATAAATAATAGTCAAAACTTAAACGAAAACACACAAAAAAACAAACACAAAAATCAAAGTCGAAATTTTTACAAAAAAACAAAAACTGGTGTGGTTCTCCTGGGGAGAACCACTCGTCTACAGTAGTGACGAGAAAAAACCAAAAAGAAAAAAAAGCATGAAGAGGCAGATGAAGGAAAGGAGTGAGATGAGAGAGGAAGGAAGGGGGAGATGGAGAGAGCGGAGTAAAGTCGGAAGGGGGAGCGAGAGGAAGGGTCGAGGGCTCGGAATGGGGGTGCGGTGGTCGGAGTGGGTTTTGGGGAAGATCGCGGTGGCGGAGCTACGGAGAAAAGGACGGCGGTGGCCGCGCCAAGGCGGGGCGCGGCGGCGCTGGGCTGTTCGTGGGGCGGCGCCGCTGCTCTGGTCGCGGCGACGGCTAGGGTGGTCTCGGCGGATTGAAGGGGAAGATCGGAGAGGGTCGGGGCTTGGGTCACTGGCGTCGGCATGCGGTGGCGGTCCTGGCGAAGTGACGGCGGGACGGCGAATCCGCGGGCGGAGGGTTTCGGCTCCGGGGGTTGGCTGCTAGGAGGAGGAGGACGGTGATGGGCGGAGCGCACGCCGGAGGACATGGCGCACGATGCTTGGCCGGGTCTGCGACGCGTCCGGTCACTTGGCGGAGGCGCGCTTGGGTGGTCGGGGAAGGAGACGTTGCTGCGATGAAGATGCCCTCCCCAGTGCTGGATCGAGGTCGGGGCTTGTCGGTCGGGAGACTAGAGGTGAAGGCGGATCAAGGCTGCGGGAGGGTTCAGGAAGGGTGGCGGAGGGCGGAGCTGCGCGTCGAGGGCACGCCGACAGCGGAACGCTCGCCTGGGTCGAGGTAAGGATGGTTTCAATTTGTGATATTGATGGTGGTGTTGATGGGTTTTTGCGGGGGCTGTCGGGATGACGAAGGTGGTGGTGCGTCGGTGTTTAATTTTAGGGTTTTATTTTGGGGGGTGATGTTACTGATGTTGGTGGCAGACTGCCAGGGATGATCGGCCACTGGCCTGGTACCGCGGTCGTGGTGGTGACATAAAACGGTAAGAATTTGGTAGGGCGGCAATGGGTGTGGTGGTGATCCGTGGCTGGATTGGATTGTGGCTGTATTGGGGCTTGTGGAGAGGTGGCGGAGGGCGCTCACCGGGATCGAGGTTGTGGGTTTTCTTGAGTTAGGTTTTTGGGTTAGGACTAGGTGTTGGAGAAGGAGGATGACGTGTCCGAAGATAGTGACAATGTATATGTAAAAATAGATTGGAATAAGATTGGAATGACACCCGGGGTCGGACCCGAGGCCGTCACGGCTGACACGGAAGAGATGGACACCGACACGAGGCACGTACACGTTGTGGAAATTTTGTGGAGGAATTTGTGGAGGATAAAAGTATATGGAGGAGTACCTGCCTATTTATAGGATGTGGGAATTCCCATTAGGATAGGATTATGATCTATTTAAAACCCAAAGTAGATAAATCATCAATTTAATTAAAACCAATCAAATTCAAATCCAAATCAAATCTAAATTTAAATCTAATTCCAAATCCAAATCAAATCTAAATCCAATTAAATCTAATTAAATTCTTGCTTTAAATCAATGGAATAAAGCAAAATTTCAAATATTTCACTATTTAAATAAGTACATAAATTCAAATCAAGGTTTAAATTGTCATGAAAATTTCAAAATATGGTTTCCAAAATTACTATAATATTAATTTCGAAAATACACTTATTTATTTAAAATAACTAATAAATAATTACAAAAAATATATGTTTGTACAAATAATATTTACATAGATATACTTTTCTAATACACCATTTTATAGGAGAAATTTATTTATTATTATAACTATATGAATGAAAAGCTTTTCATAATTAAAGTCATAAACTTGAAAATAATAGCTAGAAATAATTATTACCTATATTATTTTGAAACCATAAAAATAGGAAAAATATGTTTTTCTAAAAATATGTACGCTCGCACATATTCGCACTCGTCGAGCAATTTCAAAAAAAAGAAATAGAAGGTCGTGCGCGACGTATAATACGACTACGCGACATATATCACAAAAATTTAAATCAGTACTAAATTTAATAAAAAAAATATAGTAGAAATTTAGGGGTTTTACACACTTGAAGACTATTTTATTACGTATGAGTAGTTGAAGGAATAAAGCATAGCATCCGCTAGAGGCTTTCGCATGAACTAGTATACATCCGGACCGTATCTGATGCGCAGTCAGGGCCAATGAATGGATATATCCCCTAGTCATACTTTGCACCACTAGCATACCTCCCGACCGTATTCTCATGCGCGGTCAGCGGCCGCTGTCGGATATATCCTCTAATGACACACCCATAACTGGAAAACTATGAACCCATAACTGGACAACTATGAGGCTAAAAAGGTGGATATCTCATACGCCTACTAATAGTCTTCCCCGCCCAGGAGTATTACAAGATCATGTCCATGATCCGTATGACTCGTATCTCACATGCAAATCTTCTAACTAATACAACTAGTCATATATGATCCATCATATGAACCTCTTGTACCAGCCAAGTACAGGGTGCATGCTAATATCAATGTAACTCTCACTCTAAGTGTCGTGTCATGAGTCGTGTCCAACTCATAGAAGTCATTAAAAATGAACTTCAACTCGAGGAAGTCTACTAGCACACTAGGTCACACACACACCCACTATATCTAACACTACTAAAACTTGTCAAATCAGCGACGCCAGAGGACGTCACTAACTAGGGAAAATACGTCGCTAAATCCAATTGGCGACGTATTTAGCGACGGTTGGACGTAGTCGCGATTTACCTAGTCGCTAAACACGATGACGTCGCAATATGTCGCTATTGCGACGACAATTAGCGACGCAGCCGCATCGCTAATTTAGCGACTATAAATGACGTAAAACAACTACATTTGTCGACGTCAGCTAGCGACGTTACATACATCGATGCTGACCTGGCTTGTGAGCCAAATGGCGACGTTCTGCGACATTATATGTCGCTATAGTGCCGTCACATAGCGATGTTTAGCGACGTGTATTTAGCGACGTTTAGTGACGATCAGCGACGGGATGAATCATAGTTAGCGACGTTCCGATACTTGCTTAGCAACGTTAACGTTCGTCACTGGACGTCGCTAAACGTCGTTGAACATCGCTAAATTTGGTAAAAAATTAAAAAAAATACAGCATTTACAGCAGCACCTAAAGCAGCATTTCCCTGGGTTCGTCGACCCCTTCGGTGGAACACTACTCAACACCGGCTGATCAGGAGGAGCATCACAAACACAAAGTATCAAACAATATGAAACACAATCACGAACACGTTTGAAACACAATCTCATCAATCAACACAGATATATGAAAATTTTCAACAATTGTGTCAAACATAATGAAACACAATAACAATGTATGTATAAACACATAAAAGACCCAACAATGGGCCATCACATAACAATATATATATGTCGACTACGGCTGATCAGGAGGAGCATCACCGCTCCTGCAAAGAAGGTAAGCATACTACTCCGGTGTAAGAACCACCAACGATGATGAAGGAGGAGGCAATGCAATCGCTGTAGAAGGAGGCAGTGTAACCGCTGGAGAAGGAGGCAGTGTAACCGCTGGAGATGAGTGCGTCCGTGTCTCCTCTAGGGCTAGCAGTCTGGTGCTGCATTGCTTCATGCAAGCCGCTATCCTAGTAACGGTGCCGTGAATGGACTCCTGCGTCCCCTGTACGTCCCTCACGGTACGCTCGAGCTCGTCAAAGTGTACGATGACCGACGCAGTGTCCCCTTGCGCCTGAGACCCTGACTGTTCAGAAATCCTCCTCAGCATATCGTCGCACAGCTCAGCAATCTAGCGGGCAATGGTATCCTCGACTCGGGACAACTCGGCCTGTGATGGCTGTGAATGCGCACTAGCAGAGGGAGCCCTGGATGCCTGTGTCGCAACAAATGTGCTGTAGGACCCCGTACCGTAGTACGTACCTCTATGAAGACCACCAACGGAGGTCTTCCAGAGCTCGTCCTCCGACTGAGCTGGAGAGGGCGGCGATGTACCAACCCCTCCTTCTGCCGGTACACTAGCACTCGCATGCTCACGTAGCCTAACAAACTCGTCATAGAAATCATTGTGCATCTCTATAAATCAGTACTTACCTAAATTAGCCTAATAAACGTCTAAAGTATTTAATTATTATTAACTATATGGTTATCTGTATATTCTTCAAGTTGTGTTAAAAATTAACAAAATTTAAATTAGTACTTACATAGCTCTGAGTAGCCCGGTCGTCGATGAGCTTTCCGTCCTTCCGATGGGTGGCCAGGAAGACGATCACCATGTTTGCGTCCTCACCCTCTGTACCTGCATATTTGTTATATTTTATTCTTTAGTAAAATAAAAAATTATATACTTTTACTATCAATAAAATCTTATATATTGCAAATACCATACAACGAAAATGCTCCGTCATAGGAATCGATCCACTACACCACTTTTCGGCCCTCGTCCTAGCCGCCTTCACCTTCTTCGACTGCTCTCTGTACCGGGGCTCCTCAAATCGAGCCCTCATCGTGGTCCACTGGTCAAGCGTGATCCAACCAGCAATCGGCTTTCCGGAGCGCTGACGAGCTTTCTGATCGTCAATTGCATCACGGATCAACTTGGCGGCGACGGCTGGAACTTGCCTCTTAATCTGCTCGGCCCGGTGTGGTGGACAAAAATAAGTCCTCTACAAGAATTACAAATTAAAATAATAAGTTCTAAAAATGCATAAATTATATTAATCGTACTAAATTAACTATCTTTAATTACCTTGAAGTGGGCAAACCAGAATGCCTTCCTCTTTTCCGAAGCACCCGAGTAGTTGATCCACGGACCCCCATAGTTGGACCTTAGAAAGGAGCCCAACGCTCTCTGTACCGACGAGGGACGATCTCTGTATACAACGATAATTATATATATATATATATATATATATATATATATATATATATATATATATATATATATATATTCATTTAACTTACTTCGTAGGACCGTCGGCCCAAATCTCCATCCTCGTCTCGTCCTGAGGTGCGCATGGAGGGTCACTCTGGTATGGATCCGCCCGGGCGGGAGTATGGACTACCTCCTCCACCTGCTCCCTGTAGCCCCCCTTCCCGAATTTTTTTAGAATATTTTGTTATTTTATTTATTTGATTAAATGGTGAATTATGATTTTATAAATAATTATTTAGTTGATTATTACGGTAGATGACTTTAGCCATAGTGGAGTTTTGGAGTACGAGACGACTAGGAATCATGGCACAGATAGTGCAAGTGGCGTGCTTTGACTAGTGTATTAGCCATGCCAAGGAAGGCCGAGCCATAGTGATGTCCTAACTAAGAAAACCATGCCAAGTTACGACTTAACCCTATAGAACATTTTAATTATTTATTAATTATATTATTGACCTGTATGAGACCGTTTGTGTGATTTAGCCCGAGTTGGGCCCGAACCGAATCCAAGCCTTCGTAAATATGTAGCGAGATCAAATACACCCATGTAGACATATTTCAAGTAGATGCAATGCCTAGTATAGGTATATTAAATTTCGTTATTATTATTATCTTTATTGGGATTATTATTTAATATTATTTTTTTATTGGTTATATTATTCTATTGTCAAATAAATATATATATGCATGCATGTATATAGATGAATATATATATAGAGATATGTATATATAAATATATACATTATACATGTATATATATATATATATATATATATATATATATATATATATATATATATATATATATATATATATATATATATATGTGTGTGTGTGTGTGTGTGTGTGTGTGTGTGTGTGTATGGATATAAAAAATATATATATATAAATATATTATATATGTGTGTATGGATATACATATATATAAATAGATATTATATACTTGTATATGTGTTTGTATATATAAATATATATAATATGTGTGTGTATGTATAAATATAAATGTATATGTGTGTAAACGTATATATATATATATATATATATATATATATATATATATATATATATATATATATATATATATATGTAAGTATTTATATATATACACAGATGTGTGTAAATATAAATGTATAGGTATATATGAACCTTAAAAAAAAAAAAAAAAAAGAAAAAGAAAAAAAAAAAAAATATATATATATAATATATATATATATATATATATCTATATATATATATATATCTATATATATATATATATATATATATAAGTATATAATATATACTTTAAAAAAAAATATAGTATATATACTTAAAAAAATATATGTATATATATATATATATATATATATATATATATATATATATATATATATATATATATATGTAAGTATTTATATATATACATAGATGTGTGTAAATATAAATGTATAGGTATATATGAACCTAGGCCTATATATATATGTAGAGAGTTTACAAAGAAAAAGGAAATAGAAAGTGTAATAATAATAATAAAAAAAACCTGCCAGGCCCATACCCGAGCTCAGCCCGAGCTCCCAAAGCCTGAGCCCCGAAGCCCAGCTACAGGTGGCCCAAAATTTTCCCAAAGCAACCAGAGCCGAGCCAAGCCCGACCTCCCCTAACCGGCTCTGTTTAGAAACAGCGTGTATAAATTCGTGAGATCGGGAGAAGACATAAATCCTGAACCCGATCCCTTAACACCCCCAGGCGACCCCAGCCACCTGGGCGCCCCCCCTCCCGACGGCCGCGCACCGCCGCGAGGCACCACCAGCGGCCAGGGAGGCGCGCGTGCGTGCGAAGAGCGCAAAGAACGCGGAGAACGACAGCAGCAGCACTGCTGCGGAGTAGACTTTGTGGCACTATTCCCGTCGCATCGCTGCACCGTTTCGCGTGTCGTCTTCGTAGGTATATCGTCAACATAACCGAGTGTGAATTCCATAAAGTAGATTGTCAAATAGTTATCAAACCTCGTCGTGAATCGATGCCAAAACCGATCGAAACCTGTTCACAACAGGGGATCGAGCAGTCCCAACACCCCAGTTGGAAGGCGAATTCCAGCCAAACCATTGACTTATTCAGAATTCTATTTGAACAGACCTAATGACCCCTATAGAGAAGGAAACCCCATTATTGGTTTTAATTTCTAGTTGGTATTCAGTAAAGGAAACCCTAGGAAATCTAAAAAAAACCCATAAAAATAGTTTAGAAATTATGAAAATCCTTCCACACGACGTGCGTCCCGCCATTCCGGGCGACGTGTCGGGCACCGTAGGCATCGAAAGATGCATAACAGCATCGTGGTCGTGTGGGCTTTGACGAAATTCAAATTGGTCGCGTGTGCGCGACGAATTGATGCGTATTCGTCGAAATTTACCGTATCGGCCTCTGTGCAAATTCTCAAATCACTACTACAAAAATGGATAACAATGACGGCTAAATATGTTAATTGGTGACATTTGTTTGGTCGTCATCTATGAAGGGTCATCTTTATTATTAGAAATCAATGACAACTCAATGCACGTCATCTTTATTTATAAAAGATGACTTTTATGTATCATCTTTATTTAGAAAAGATGACTTTTATATGTCATCGTTATTTACAAAAGATGACTTCTATCGTGAGACAACAATGACAGCTCAACACACGTCATCTTTGTTTATGAAGATGACTTTAATGCGTCATCTTCATTTACTAACGATGACTTATATACGTCATCGTTATCTATAAAATATGACTTTTATCGTGGAAATCAATGACAGCTCAACACACGTCATTATTATTAACAAATAATGACTTATATACGTCATTGTTATTTACAAAAGATGACTTATATGCGTCATCTACATATACAAACGATGACTTATAAAAGATGACTTTTAACATTTGAAAACAATGACAGCCCAACACACATCATTATTATAAAAAGATGACTTTTATCGATCGTACAATAATGACGGCTTAAAACAATGAAATGTATATACAATATCTCGTTGAAGAAAACAAAGAAGAAGAAAACTATTATGTAATACCAACAAAAAATATTTCATTTCATAATTATTCAAAGTCATGACATTGAACTAAACAATATCCTTCATTCTCACATACTTCAAAACATAAATAATAATACTTCCAAAATTTTCTTAATACATATTGACTTCATTAACAATATCCTGATAAATTTGGCCAGCTCTCCTATCATTTCATTCATTTCTTTGATGGAGTAGTCCTTTCTCCCAGCAAACTACAAAAAATAAACACAAAATCAACTATTACGTTAATGGCGTCATGTTATACCAATATAACCAAAATTGCATCAATAACATCATCTTAACATCTAACTTACCACTTTTTCTAATTTGGTAGTAGAAAGTTGAAATATGTCCTTCATATATTTTATTACATAGTAACCATTTTCAGTATTGTTTGGTTGTTTAGGACATTGAATTATAAAGTGAAAATTATAGGAGCAGGAAAAAAAAATGAAACATAAATTAAAACTTACATTCACACAATTCCATGTTAGGCTTTTCCACTTCATCCCCTTTTAGCGAGCCATATCTTAAAAACCCTACAATAAAAAAAATGTGACATAGAGAAATTCCTAAATGATAAAGAATTCTATTAATAGCTACAAAAATGTTAACTGCAAATCTAAAAAAACAAATCAAAGTACAGTTTTCAGTAATGTTAACTGCATGTTCAACAAATGAGAAACTAAAGATAAAAGTGATGATATACGAAGAGACCAATCCAAACAGTACACTAAAAGCTGGCAATTCCACAACAGTGGAAGTGAAGGACTTGAAACTACTAGAGTTTACTTGATCTTCTTCTTTGGCCGCAGCGGCAAAGCAAAATTAGATAGTTTTGTTGGTGATAAATGTCTGTAGTTCATATGCGATACATATGTATATCTTAATTTAGTTCACCAGATACTTGATAAAATAGTACTTTTAGCACATAAAATATAGAGAAAGAAACCTGGTTGCTGTGGCCACATTTCTTTTTACGATAGTTGACAGGTCAGTGCAGACAAGCATTGCACCTACAGGATGAGGTACCATTTAATCAGCATTGTATTTATACTATGATAATGTTAATTCTAATTTTTAGAAGAAAATAAATATATGATAACATAATTCGGTTTCTCGTTAATGGAGGTTACTTACGATGAAATATGAAAGGCATGACCTATCAGTTTTATAGCATGTAATTTAATTTAATTTTTAGGGTCTGTAATTTGAGACAAGGTGGAGAATCGACAACCACCACCTATTTTTGCCAATTGATTCTTCTTTGGTAGATACCATACAATGCTAAAGTGTTTTCTTCCCTAAATTTTTTTGTTTGGTCTACAGAAGTTGGGGACAAAAGCATAAACTGAACTAGAAGGCCCAAACCCTTTACATCAGGAATACCCAATACTATTGGATACAAATAATTTTCTATTAACTTTTTTTACATGGCTACAGAGCTATAGGATACAAAACTTATTATACTCCTTTTGCATCATCAACTTTTGAAAGCAATCTTTCTGCTCCCACTTTCACTTTTTAATAAGTGGAAGTAATCCCAAACCAAAGCCTAAGTGCACTTCCTATTCTAGCATAACATATAATTCCAGGTCAATGGAGTCCTAGTACATCCTGGTTATGTGGGACTAGAATTTCGGCCCTCTTCAGTGCATAATTTAAAAGTATCCGTAGATTCTGATCCAATACGGCCGATACCGTTAACAGTTTGGCTTGTCCCAATCCGATACCGACCGCTATCGATATTGATCGATACCAACGTTGGATGTCTATTTTCCAGTCAATTTGGTAGAGAAAATTGAATAAAAAAAGACCAATAACAAACGTGTAAAAGCATAGTAAGGTTGTAAAAGCATATAAATGAAAAGAAAAAATTATTGCAGGTAAACCAATTAGTAAGGGTGATGCGAACCTTGGTTCAGTAGTGAAGGGACAAATAACAAGGTTGCCTATCATAATGTACCATTAGCATGTAGATTGTGAAAAAAAAAATTGTATGTTAATCCTTGTGAAGCCTTCCATAGTTATTAGCGTGCTGTAGATTGTGAAGGTGAAGCTTTTACTGGAACTTCTATAATTTATGGAGATCATGCTGTACTTGTATGCTAATATAGTTTTCCATATTACCTGCAGTAGATGAGTTTTTGTCAGCATGTATATTGGGTGAAGAAGCTGCAGATAATGTAGAATTTGAAAAATTGATGCCAAGATTTCCACAATAAGCCCCAGTAGAGCCTACAAATCCAAATTCTCTTATTAGTACTTTAAAAAGTGCACAATTGTAGTAATATTTTTTCATACTTCATAGTCTATAATTATCGAAGAAAAAGACACACAATTGCTCAACTGGTAATCCGTCCGTCCATATTTAGTATTGTAGACCCCTTATCACAGTTATCTTTCCTTTTCCTTTTACTGGAACTAATAAATGCAATGCTTCCTTCTAAAATAAATCGATTAAGGTCCATCAATCTCTCTTTCAAGCTACCAAAAAAAGCTATACCGCTCCTCCATGGGTTCGAATGCATAGGCATTTTGGGGCTTCTTCAAGTGTTGTCTTTTCTTTTTCTTTCCCCTATATTAATGTAATTGTTTAAGGCTTGTTCATTTTTTAGTTCTATGTTGACTATTTTGAAGCTGTATTGACTTGGCAGTGGCCATTATACGCCAGGCTAGGCTCCTAGTATTCCTTATTTTTGTCCCTGACTGCTTGTGCTAAATTGCACATACTCTACTTATGCTAATCAGTATCCCATTGACAGCTATTCCATAAACTGGATGCTTGTCTATTATAGATTGATATGAACTAATCCAGAAAATAGTCCAACTCAAGTATTTACATGTTCAGACTTCCTCCACTCGGTATACTATCAATATTTAGATTTCCACATGCACTCCAAATTACACTAGGGAACAGTAAAATAGGTGCCGAATCTTGTGTTGTAGCGGTGGCTATGCAACATAAACCAAGTAACAGAATAAACTAACCATATTGATACCGGCATTAACTCCAGCAAGAACAGAGTAAGTGTAATTTGTACAAGCTGGAGTGGTCATCCTATCAATTCCGTGCCAATCTCATATGACAAAGCCCTAAAAAAATCCATCAAACAAGATTTGATCAGCTACAAAACTATGAAAACAAGAACTCTCTAATTATGTGCATTGTTTCATCCCTTACTCTAAAACAAAATTTGTTCTTGATCAGGAAACCAGAGAAGAGCTCGATTGGCATGCATCTTGACTCCGTTCCAACTCGAGTAAGAAACTATGACAGTGGAGATACCCTTGATGATGGAGTTACAGTAAGAAAATGAAGTCAGAAAATGGAGTTATAGTTACAAAGTCAAAGAAACTAATGTGGAGTAGCTGGCCATGCTAGAGACAGTTGCAACCATATTTGACTAACAAGCAAGAAAATGAAGTCAGAAACAAGGGATTAAGTTACACAGGCATTGAAGGTACAAGTTACAACCATATATTTGACTAACAATACCAACTTTACATAAATAAACTTTTAACTATATAGGATTTGGAATTACTATTTCCATCTTTCCAACTTTACATATTAATTATACTTTCGCCTTGTTGCTTGCAGTTACATCTTTCTGGTATACATATATAAATACATATGGGATACAAGAACATAGGAAATACTTTAAAAACATCAAGGACCAAGTAGTTTGTGCAAGTTATCTTACCTATTCATCAGGTGCTTACATGATGAAAAATAAGGATACGGTGAAATTGTGTCCGAGAGCAGCAGTAAGAAACTAAAAATACCAGGTTGGAGAACACTACTTATGAACCCAAAACATCAGATTCGTACATTTCAACATTTCTGAAAAATGCACCATATTCTTTGTGGATTCAGCCAATATTTCAACATTTATGAAAAAATGCATCATGTTCTTCTATTTAGCCAAAATGTTGGGTATACAGGATCATGTTTTGTTCTTAAGAACATATCATGCCACAACTTTTCACATTAGTTTCGGGTAGGAGTCTTGATGCTTAAATTCATATGCCTATTCAAAGAGCCTTAATATAGTGTGAAGAATATATCATCCCTCACTTCTTAAACTTTAGTTGTTTCACGTCGATACAATTTAGTTCTTAAAAAACATCTTTGAGTTAGCAAAATAAAAAATGTAATAGAACCATAAAAAATAACAGAACCATATAAAAAAGTAATATCACCAAATCAACTATTGAAACTTTGATACTATGAGGATGATAGTTAGAGTAAATATGGAGTTTGCATAATAGTTGAAGAAGCACGCATCTGAGGGCTATATACTTAAGTTTATTCATACCAATTTGATGTGGTGTAAGTTTCCTCTAGATTACAAAGTAATATCACCAAAACACTAGGACAAACCCAAAATTAGTGGTGTTTATCTCACCATATCATGTCATCTTATTTGTGTCCTTGCAACATATAACAAATTCACTTCTTATAATTATTTATGTATTGAAGAGTGAAAAATGACGTATGTCAATATAAAATGTATACAAATCATATCAGACATGTAGACAACAAAATTGCTTCTCCAACAATTTTAAGATTTGAATGGGGATATAATAAAGCTGAATATCTAACTCAAAAATAAATGGATTATGTAAAAAACTTGAACTTATTGTGGCAGAGCTTGAATTTTTGCATTGATCTACATCCACTAGCAAGGGGCCTTATTGCAAGGTCATTCAACTGTACCAAGTTTCAAATGTACACAACTTAGAGCAATTTTCTCCAATAGCTCTCATGGAAGTGGTGGTTAATTTGCTCGTTGGTATGCAGAGTCATCACATATGCAACCGAATGAATGATTTTCAATTAGATACATATAGCTAAAAAGAAAATCTTGCTAAAAAGTATACCTCGCTAAAGCTCGTTGGAGTACGAACTCCTTGCCAAAGCAACCTACACAATTGGAGATATCAGTTAAATAAAAATCATACTAGTAATGGTATTTTTATATTGAACCGGAATTCTTTATTACTAACTACAGACATAGTTACCTGGAAACCATTCTTAGGGAGTTGTACATATAAGTTTTACCACATATCGTAGCACGAAAATTCCCAAAACCTCCATCATTCTACAACCTATTCTATGGTGGAGGAGGTCATTAATAAACCAGTACATAAAATTTTCAACTAAAGCACTAAAGTTATAAGAAATTGCACAAGAAGAAAAGTTTGTAAGAATTAGTGAGAAGGAATCGCCCCTCTTCGTCGCCCATGTACCAGTTCTGCACCATCGATTACCTGATCAGCCTCCCAAATGTCACCATTGGAAGACTTGGGACTTCTAAAATACGTTTTTCAGGGTTTTTGATACGAAAAAATAAAATAAATTAGGCTCGAGCAGAACTGCATTCTTAGTCATTGGGACTAGTCTCACTTTTGTTTATGATCGATCGAACTTATGAGAACAGCTTGGTATCATATTGTTTTGACAATCACTTTGACTTGTCTCAGTCATACATATTAAAAACATTGCAATAGTGAACCTTTCAGTTTGATGTCTAATACAAATGAAGATACTTAATTAGTACCAAAAACCCTCCATTTTTAATATAAATACCTCTCATTTGGGAACCTACACCTGGACATAATTCTCGACCATTCCTATCCTTTTTAAAGTGTAATTGTCTCTGAGTTGTGCACTAATTTGCACGCTCATTACCTATCTAATTTAAAACCACCATGGGCTAAGGCTCACTCAGTGCTACAGATGTTACAACTGACACTTTGCCAATAAAACTCAGTTTTGAGTCAGTCGGATATTCGAGAAGAAGCAAAGGAAGGTGAACAATCAACTTCAACAAGCGCACCAAGGTGCCCAGGTGTGTGCTCGACAACCTGAACTCTGGAATATAAAGTGGCATATACACGATGACGGCACGATCACGACACGATGGATACGATAAGATGTATCATAGGGTTAAAAGCTAGAGACGTGGTAAAAAAGGAGGAACACCTCGATCTACCCAGTACTCCTTTTTTTTCCTGCCCTTTAGGGCAGCCTAGGAAAATTGTGGACTACTTCCATGCTTTCTCAGAGGGAATGATTGGTTGGCTTTGAGTAATGCACACAAAGTAGCAATAGAGGGGGATAGCATGGCCATGCATCAACAAATCAAACCACCCTCTCCCAATGAGAAAATCGTAGCCACCTTTGTTCAAAGTGTAAATTGACCTCACCAACCATGCTTTCTTATCTCTCTCCACACTGCTTTAGTGCTCGTCCCTTTCAATCCAAGACGGCTTCTTCAGTATGATTTAGGTTTTAGAAAAAAAAATGTAGATGGAAGAATCTATAACCTGCTTGAGTTCGGAGAGGGAAAGCTTGGAGCCCAAGAGAAGACTTCTTCAACCTCTCCGTGACGGTCAGGAACTCATGTGTCCGGTCCCGATATGAGGGTTATCCTGATCTCGATCTCTGAAACCCTAACTATCTCCCAATTTCCATAATATTGGGGATTTTGTTGCTACAAAACTAGGGCTGAAGGGATTACTCAGACTAGGAAAAAAGATGAGAGAAATGGAGAAGGAAAGGGTTTTTGAGAGAAGGGGGAATTTCTGAGTGGAAAGAGAGGGTTTTTCGAGTGGATGGAGATTTTTGAGGGAGGAAGAGGGTTTTCCTCCATAGCAATTGAAAGTTTGGTCTCTGGTTCTTGGATAAAAAAGAACAATCAACCGTCAACAAATATAAAAATTTGAAAAAATTACTATAATGCATCTGAAAAAATTGTGCAATTTTTTTCTCACATATTAGTTGACTGCTATCACAATCCGTCAATAAAAAAAAGATATTTTTTAACGGATTCTCTAAAACCATCAACTATTATGGTAAAAATTTGATAAATTGACAAAAAAATACGCTTTTTTGACGTATGCCTAAAACCATCAAGATAACCCCTTTTCTTGATGGTTTTTCACGACCGTCAAGAAATAAACCGTGAAGAAAAGTCATTTTCTTGTGTAGTGTTGTTGCTGTAAACGGGAGCCCACCCCTCTCTCTCTATCTCGGGTGTGTTGATAGAAGAAAGAGGGAAGGGGAAGGGAAGGGAAAGGAGAAGGGGAAAAACGGGCTTAGGAGTTTTGGATCGTTTGGGTTTGGATTTGGTATACATGACTATATTGTGAACTAAGAGCTTTGGACTAATTCAAAAGAATGGATTAAACGAAAGGCTAATAGATGTGGTTTAAACAAATGAATAGTTGGAAAATAAAATGAAAAATAAAATAGGAATACAAAAATTAGTATTAGGATTAAGATTGGAAAATCGGAAAAAAATAATATGAATTTGGATTTAAGACTAGGAAGAGAATAGAAGGAAGGAATCTAATCAAACACTTGTCAATATATCATTTTTAATCCATATTTATGACACTTGGTCTCCCTCATGTTCACAGTAAATATGATCCTTGATATTAGTGTGTTATTCTTAGTCTCATCTCTATTTTTTACACACAAAATATGACATTTATAGATTTAATGTTATCTTAGTCGTGACGTTTATAGATTTAATGTATCTTTCGTGACGCTATTTTTTTAATGTCATTGAAAGAGTTATTAATGACGATCATTAAATTTGTCTATGTCATTGTTTAAACTAAATATGACTTAATATTACTGTGTTATTGTTAGTCTCACGTCTTTTCTTTAATACACAAAAGATGACATCCATAAAAATAATTTACGACCCTTATCTTTTTCGTCATCTTAGTGCACTTTTCATGACATCAAATTTTTTAGTCTTTGATTAAGTTATTAATGACGATCGTCCAATAAGCTGATAAAAGTACCATTAATGATATTTTTTTATGAGTGTCATCTATAAAGTGTCATTGTTAACGATTTTTGTAGTAGTGAATTACTTCGTGCACGCTCGTCAGATCGAGACGAAACTTTTGCCAACAGGACCGTATCATTTTTCTGGTCCTGTATGCCAAGTTTGGTCCAATTCTTAGATAGTTGAATCGGACGCCGTTTTGTGGGTCCCACGGTCCGACTCAACGGGCGATTTTGTGTACGGCCCGCCGAAATCCAACTTAAGACTTACGGTTGGGTTCGTATCGGAAAATTGGATCCGTAGACATGTAGTTTGACGACTTTAGAGACCGTTGACTCTGGCACGCTTTTCGGTGCAAAGCGGGTCCAACGACGAAATATTTTGGCCCAAAATTACCGTTTTGCCCCTGTGTCCAGAATTGGACTTAAGGACAGGCAATCCTAGCTAATTTGACTATTCTGAGAATATTGGTAATGTTTATTTCAGCTTCTTGGGACTGTTGTACGGGTTTTGACTATTGTGGTGCATTGAGTAGTTCAGACTGTCGGTTTCACCAGCAGAGGACCACAGGCGAGTACAGTTTATTGTCTATATTTCGATATTAATTTTTACTATATTTCATTGATTGGCCATTGGTTATGTGATTATTTTCTATTATAAATTATTGAGTCGGGAATGAGAAGTACCAAGGATGTGTGATCTGACCTTAGACAGTGTAGATAGTGATTTATTATTGCAAAGTAGACAGTATAGACAGTGATTTATTTATTGCAAAGTAAATAGTGTAGACCGTGATTATTATTGTATTTAAACTGTGTAGTTCATGATTATTATTTTGTAGACAGTGTTTTTATTGCAATATTAACTGTAGATCGTGTAACTGTAGACCGTGTAACTTTAGACAGTGTAGACAGTGTAACTTTAGACAGTGTAGACAGTGTAACTTTAGACAGTGTAGACAGTCTCGCATAATTGTCCCGAGACCGATCACATATCAAAGGTACTTCTAACAGTTGGGGAAATTATTTTGTGTCTATTTATTGATATTGGTTTTTCGTATTTACTGTTATTTTTAAAATTCATGATTGATGTCTAACCTTTGTTTTATAGTTATTTTCTTTATTGAAATTGCATTCAGTGAATTGTGCTCGTTCCATTCCTGACTGGAAACCAACATTTTCAGGTTAGCCATGGATTCACTTATCTTGGGGGAGTGACGGGAATATTGCAGACAAAAGCCTAGAGACTAGCTAGATAGTTGAGTTGTAGTCATTCATTTATTTGTACAAGTTTATATTTCCTACAAGTGTAAAACTTGTGAATATTGTAAGTTAAATTAATTATGTGAATGAGAATTATTTATGTTTGATCTTCATGGCCGTGACAGTGTTCTACCACCGACACTGCGGCGTAGGCTGGCTTGGACACGTCTCGTATCCATTTTAAAAAAAATGGGTGTGGGTCGTGACAAATTTTTGTGGTGGCCCATGCAGGTCTGTCTTCGCAAATCATGCGAACTCGTGATAGTACTTAAGTTAGTTGTACTATTGTGAGCCTGCGACTAGAACATGCTCATTCACGAACAAGGATTAATTTAATTGAATGACAAGGACTAGGAGTCCCTTATACAAATTTACCGATGGGTAGTCTAGGCCATGCAGTGTAGATAAGGGTTATTGATTTTGATAGTTGTCATATCTCCATAAGTACACTATTTCCTCTAGATAGGACGGTATGATCCAATGTAGATAGACTATTCGCTTGGTGAGACAGGGCTTCATAGAATTAATGATCTAACCTTGATAAATGGTGCAATTCCTTCTCCTTGCCCTTTGGATATCATCCTCACATCTTAGTCAAATTGCCTATTTAGTTCCTATTTTTGCCCTAAGAATTGTTATTTTTATGTTATCCATAGATGAACCTCAAGTTAGTTTCGATTCAAGTTTTCCTCAAAGGCTTGAATACACATGGAATTGTTAGAATGTTTGTATTTCTTTGTCCATTATTTCTCCCTGTTCAATCCTTTATTTTATGGGTTGTGACTGATAGGACAAATGTTTACGCTTTATTTCATAGTCAACTTGTTTGAATCTATAGAAGCCCATGAAGTTTTACAGATATAGTTAAAAGAATATTAGTTGACTCATAATGGCAGGACAGCAGCGCACTGTCGCCATTTATTTGAATTATGGAGACTATGGACTCACTGTAGCCAGCAGCGCACTGGCGAGACACGACCCTAGAGTTGAAATTTGTAAGGAAATTATAGGTTATAGAATATTCCTAAAACTATGGCTAGTGGTCCTCTTTGATCATAGTTACCCGGGTGTCGAGATAAGGTAGAGTATCTGATAGCATATCATATCTGAATCACAGAACCAAGAGTTTACCATCGCCCGAGTATACGGACGAGGCATAATCCTCGGTGTTACAAGTTTAGGGTACAATAGAGGATATGACTGTGCCATGTATGTCCCATAAGATCCAAAGCCAATAGTAGTGGAAGTTTGTAAGTTTGGTAGCATGTCTCCCGACCTAGCACTCCGTATGATCCTCGTGATCTATTGATGAGAAAATTGACTAACACTAATAGGTTACCTAGAATATAGAATTCAGAAGTCCATAAACCATTAGTCGACCAAGGCCTTAAGGATAAGATGATAGTGGGATGTCTATAGAAGCAAGAACACAGGTGAAGTTTGATTCCCTCTAAACTCGAACTACTTGTGCCTCTTTTCAAAAAATCTCGCGTACTTGTATCTTGACTATCTTGACCAACGCTGCTATTACAGCCTAGTTTTTGCAAGCTTACTCTGTTCTCGAGCTTGATTCGAGGCATATATAGTGGGAATGCCTACTAACATATCGTCTAATCAGAATTGATATTACGGTCTGATCAGCCGTAGTACACTCGGTTCGCTTCCCTCTTATTAACCTACGTGGATTGAGATGTAGATGTCTCTAGGATCTCATCCGCGACTGCTTTGACAATCCCTCTTGAATTATACATTCGCCTTTGAATCACGAATTTGTATTCAGTGATATCTTATTGACCTCTTTATTCGTTTTTGTCTTTCACTGATTTGGAAAGACGAAAGCTCGTAATTGGTAGAGAGGTACAAAGTATCTTCCATGACTATGATAGTTGTATACACAAGTGTAGCTACCATCGGCCAGTCATGTGAATAAGTTACTCGTTCTCCTCTCGTCCCTTAAACTACTTTTGGGACTTTCAAGCCCTCTGAATTTGAGAACGATTAGGGTTCTACCCTTAGTCAAAATGCCAACCTAGGAGACCGTCTCTTCGCAAGAAACCAAATGTTGTGAGTCTCTAATTATTTGCTTGAAGCTCGCTTTAACTAGCAACCCTTAAGCCTTAACCCAACCTTTCTTCGACCAAAACCCACAGTTAGACATGAGATGAGTGGACAATAGGGTAATCATTTACCGTGACACTCATCCCGAGATTGGTTTCCAACAAATATTACTCTAGTTATGTAAATTTATTATTAAGACCTAACTAGTGTTGGAACACCACAGTCACTAGCTTAGCCAATACCATAGCTTAAATACCCTGTCACACTATGACCTACCAGTTGTCAACAGCATACCTGATTACTACAAACCTTGTGACCATAGTCTGGCAGGTTTGACACAAATAGAATTCTTGACTCAGTTGTTAGAAATCTTTTCTTATGTTGTGCCTTGGAGTTGGTTACCTCATCGGAAACTCTCGTATACTGCGGACGAGTAGGTCATTCTATTTTATCGACCGTGTGTCATTATACACGCTCGTTTTCTATTTATTGAGAAACAATCCTTGACTTGACTATACCTACCGTATCCCGATATGCCATACCTTATTCCCTATTAACAAAGAGTCGAGGTAAAGTATTCGGACTTTGGGAACCCTATAACCTCAATATTCCTAAAACCATGTCTTAGCTTCTAAGGTGGGTAGACTGTAAGCTTCCTAAAAAATTTTAGGATATACCAGGATTACCGAGTGATTAGAATAACTTCCATTAGGATGATGATTAGTGCCCTTGGACTCCCACTTTCCATTTAGATCATTTTGTGTCTCCGGCCGTGCCATTAGTATTCGGATCACGAGACCAGCTGTTACCTTCCAAACAAATTTTATATATAAGATATAGACGAGTCCACCTTCATCTAGGTATATCATGTCCCACTCAAACACACTTGTACTCTATTTTTATGGTACGACTTTCAGGTAAAAAGGACTAGCTATAACCTTTACCATAGTACCGATAAAACTTACCGACTACAATTAGAGACTCAACCTCGACTCATACCTTTTGGCCCAGTATATGATTGTGATCTAATCGACGCCCACTACGCACATGTCACTAGTGTGCTACTCAATCGTGTCTTTTTCATGCTACTTAAACACAAAAGTCACGGAAGACGTATTTTTGGGCTTTAGGGACCTAGCTAACCAACCAGACTGGCAACTAGCTCGACCACTTGGGTGAAAACCTATTCTAGGTTACCCTAACCTAGTAGAAATAGTTTATCATTGGGACCTTGTTCAATCATTATAGATTGAAATCCAAGGTTCATACAACCAACGATTGATGTCCAATTAGGAAATCCATTAATGCCCAGTAAGAACCCATCCATGCATACCCCTATTCGACTATAAAGCCGAACCATTTGAAATAGGTCCTTATACCTATTATATAATCTTCACCTCTTAGAGTGTGAAGTCATTTGTAACCCTTATTCCATCTACCTAGAAGTTGTAATACGATCTGTATTGTATTTTATCTCTTGCTTGTGTATTTAAATAACTACGGAAAAGATTACAATCTTGATTTTTCCAATTCTGTTCTATTTTGGAACCTTGTTTAGATTAATTTCGAGAATAGAATTTTTGTATTACATGGATTGTAAGACCCTCTAAGGAATAAAGGATTCTTGATTTAGCAAGTGACTGGACTAGAGTAGCCAATATAGTAGAATAGGTCAATGGCTCATAAACCTTCTTTCTGTCTGCATCATTGAATACTCTCTACCACTTTGAAAACTTCATTTTGTGCTCTCATTTACTTTCTTATCTTCTTGTCCTTCTTATTTCAGAGCGCGAGTGGTCATGCTTATTGGACTTTACCAATATTTCTTAGCTACTTGTGTAAATTGTTGCATGTTAGATTTTGGGTGGTTTGATAAATAGGAGAGGATTATTGTGGCCATAAATAGTAGATATCTATTGGTAGCAATTTTAGCAATTAGTTGGATGATTATAAGTTTAGTGACATGAGATGATGAGGGAGTAGAGTGACCAAAGGTGAGTAGAAGTCTTCGAGATTTTTGTAGTTGCCAAAATGGCTAATAAGAAGGATATAAACTATTTCTGAGGAATTAAATTTAAGGATATTAAGGTAATAGTTGATCTCCTTTTGAATTTTAAGTAGTTACGAATTAAATTTCGAGGATTTGTAGTATGAAATGACCGTGAGAATAAATGATAACCAATGGAAACCGCATTCTATCATAGAGGATGGACACTTTCCTTAAATTTCGAGGAGAAATTATTTTTAAGGTGGGTAGATTTGTGGCCCTCCTTCCCAAATTTTTTTGGAATATTTTATATTTTATTTATTTGATTAAATGGTGAATTATGATTTTATAAATAATTATTTAGTTGATTATTACGGTAGATGACTTTAGCCATAGTGGAGTTTTGGAGTACGAGACGACTAGGAATCATGGCACAGATAGTGCAGTGGCGTGCTTTGACTAGTGTATTAGCCATGCCAAGGAAGGCCGGGCCATAGTGATGTCCTAACTAAGAAAACCAGGCCAAGTTGCGACTTAACCCTATAGAACATTTTAATATTTATTAATATAGTATTGACCTGTAGGAGACCGTTTGTGTCGATTTAGCCCGAGTTGGGCCCGAACCGAATCCAAGCCTTCGTAGGTATGTAGCGAGATCAAATACACCATGTAGACATATTTCAAGTAGATGCAATGCCTAGTATTGGTATATTAAATTTTGTTATTATTATTTCTTTATTGGGATTATTTAATATTATTATTTTATTGGTTATATTATTCTATTGTCAAATAAATATATATATGCATGCATGTATATAGATGAATATATATAGAGATATGTATATAATATATACATATACGTGATATGTGTTTATTATATATAATATATCTATATATATATATATATATATATATATATATATATTTATATATATATATATATTATATATTATATATAATATATATATATATATATATATATTATATATATGTATAGATATAAAATATATATATAATATATATATATATATATATATATATATATTATAATTATATATATATGCATGCATGTATATAGATGAATATATATATATATATATTATATATTATATATATATATATATATATAGATATATATATATATATTATAATATATATATATTAATATATACATGTGTGTATGGATATACGAATATAAATAGATATTATATACTTGTATAAGGGTTGTATATATAAATATATAATATGTGTGTGTATGTATAAATATAATGTATATGTGTGTAACGTATAATATATATATATATATATATATATATATATATATATATATAATATATATCTATATATATATATATATATATATATAATATATATATATATATCTATATTATATACTTGTATAGTGTTGTATATATAAATATATATAATATGTGTGTATGTATAAATATAATGTATATGTCTGTAAACGTATATATATATATATATATATATATATATAATATATATCTATATATATTATATATAATATATATAGAATAATATATATATATCTATATATTTATATATTTATATATATATATATATATATATATATATATATATATAATTAATATATATATTATATATATATATTATATATATAATTATATAATATATATATTAATATATATATATATATATATATATATTTAATACTATAATTTATTATATATATAATAGATATATATATATATATATATATATATATATATATTATATCGTAAGTATTTATATATACGTAGATGTGTGTAAATATACATGTATTGGTGTATAACCTAGGCCTAATATATGTAGAGGGCTTACAAAAGAAAATGAAATAGAAAGAGTAATAAAAAAAAACAAAACAAAAAAAAAACCTGGCCAGGCCCATACCGAGCTCAGCCCGAGCTCCCAAAGCCTGAGCCCAAAGCCCAGCTACAGGCGGCCCAAAATTTTCCTAAAAGCAACTAGAGCCGAGCCAAGCCCGACCTCCCTAACCGGCTCTGTTTAAACAACGTGTACAAATTCGTGAGATCGGGAGAAGACATAAAACCTAAACCCGATCCCTTAACACCCCAGGCGACCCCAGCCACCGGGCGGCCCCCCCTTCCGACGGCCGCGCACCATCGCAAGGCACCGTCGGTGGCCAGGGAGGCGCGCGTACGTGCGAAGAGCACGAAGAACGCGGAGAACGACAGCAGCAACTGCTGCGGAGTGGACTTTGTGGCGCTATTTCCGTCGCCTCGCTGTACCGTTTTGCGTGTCATCTCGTTGGTATATCGTCAACATAACGAGTGTGATTCATAAAGTAGATTGTCAAATAGTTATAAAACGTCGTCGTGAATCGATGCCAAAAACGATCAAAAACCTGTTCACAACAGGGGATCGAGCAGTCCCAACACCCCAGTTGGAAGGCGAATTCCAGCCAAACCATTGACTTATTCAGAATTCTATTGAACAGACCTAAAACAACTATAGGAGAAGGAAACCCATTATTGGTTTAATTTCTAGTTGTGTATTCAGTAAAGGAAACCCTAGGAAAGATCTAGAAAAAACCGATAAAAATAGTTTAGAAATTATGAAAATCCTTCCACACGACGTGCGTTCCACCATTTCAGGCGACGTGGTCGTGCACCGTCGGCATAGAAAGTTGCGTAACGGCTTCGGGTCGTGTGGCTTTGACGGAATTCAAATTGGTCGCGTGTGTGCGCGACGAATTTGATGCGTATCCGTCGAAATTTACTGTATCGGCCTTTGTGCAAATTCTCCAATTACTTCATGCACGCTCGTCAGATCTAGACGAAACTTGCGCCAACAAGACCGTATCATTTTTCTGGTCCTGTATGCCAAGTTTGGTCCAATTTGAGACAGTTGAATCGGATGCGTTTTGTGGGTCCGGTCCGACTCAACGGGGATTTTGTGCACGGCCGGAAATACAACATAGGACATACGGTTGGATCGTATCGGAAAACTGGATCCGTAAACATGTAGTTTAACGACTTTAGAGACCGTTGACTCTGGCACGCTTTTCGGTGTAAAGCGGGTCCAACGGCGGACACGTTTTGGTCCGAAATACCGTTTTGTCCCTGTGTCCAGAATTGGACTTAAGGACAGGCAATCCTAGCTAATTTGACTATTCTAAGAATATGGGTAATGTTATTTCAGCTTCCGGGGATTTGTACGGGTTTTGACTATTGTGGCACATTGAGTAGTTCAGACTGTCGGTTTCACCAGCAGAGGACCACAGGCGAGTATAGTTATTGTCTGCATTTCGATATTGATTTTACTATATTTCATGATTGGCCATTGGTTATGTGATTATTTTCTATTATAAATTGTTGAGTCGGGAATGAGAAGTACCAAGGATGGTGTGATTGACCTTAGACAGTGTAGACGGTGATTATTATTACAAAGTAGACAGTGTAGACAGTGATTTATTATTGCAAAGTAGACAGTGTAGACAGTGATTTATTTATTGTATTAAACTGTGTAGTTCGTGATTATTATTTGTAGCAGTTTTTCTTATTGTAATATTAATTGTAGGACGTGAACTGTAGACGTGTAGCTGTAGACCGTGTAACTTTAGACAGTGTAGACAGTGTAACTTTAGACAGTGTTAGACAATGTAACTTTAGACAGTGGTAGACAGTGTCGTATAATTATTCGAGACGATCACATATCAAAGGTACTTCTAACAGTTGGGAAAAGTATTTTGTGTCTATTTATTGATATTGGTTTTTTCGTATTTACTATTTATTTTCAAAATCATGATTGATGTCTAACCTTTGTTTTATAGTCATTTTATTTATTGAAATTGCATTCAGTGAATTGTGTTCCTCTCCAGTCCTGACTGGAAACCAATATTTTAGGTTAGCCATTGATTCACTTAGCTTGGGGGAGTGACGGGAATATTGCAGACAAAAGCTAGAGACTAGCTAGATAGTTGAGTGTAGTCATTCATTTATTTGTACAAGTTTATATTTTCCTACAAGTGTAAAACTTGTGAATATTGTAAGTTAAAAATTATGTGAATGAGCATTATTTGTGATTTTGATCTTCATGGTCGTGACAGCGTTCTACCGCCGACTGTGGTGTAGGCTTGGCTTGGACGCGTTCGTATCCGTTTTAAAACAAAAAAAGGGTGGGGGTCGTGACATCCCACCCGCCATGCTGCTGTCAGCGGTAGGAAGGCTAGGGAAAGGAGTATCAGCAAGCCTGGAACTCCTTGTTCCAGGTGTACTGCCACCGGACCTATGACGTATGGTACAATGGACGTGATCGGGTCAGATGATGGTCCAGAGCCATCCTTTGGTAATGGAGCTCTCTGCCCACCTAAGGACACGGCTGTCCTGACCTATTCGCGTCGTCCTGATATGCTCCGCATTATCCTGCCATGCTGATAATAACTTATGATTAAAAATATAAATAAATACAATGACAGTTAGAAATATCTGCATACATGGGAGTTAATTTAAGTTTACAAAAATCTGAATACTGATAGAATGATAATAGTTCATAATTTAAGATTACATAAATATGAATAACTAAAATCACAGTTTCTCAATCATCCTCTGAAAATTCATCTTCTTCGTTTGCTCCTCTTCCTCCTCATCGTCACTAGCATCTCCTTAATCTTCCCTTCGGATACTTGTACCTCTTCTACACAAGTAGATATGAAATGGAGAACTTCTGCTGAGTCGACATCAACTGTATTGGTATAAGAGGCAGCTCACCTCCTGATAAGCCACTCGTCGAGCGTAGGTATTTCTGGCTTTAGTCTTGCATACTGCCACCAGTCGTACCTCGTTGTTCTTCGTCTAGGATATATTGTAAAATATACGAGTTGAGTTGACTTGCTAGGATAAATGGTTCGTATCCTTGGTATCGACGATGGTAGTTAATATTCACAAGACCATGCTTGTCAATTTTATCCTTGATCTTGTATCGGATCGAACCAATCAACTTGAATAACACGATCTTGGCAGGCTCTATGCCATAGTTGTACGTCAATTCCACGATC
>JANAVB010038195.1:0-79759 GCA_029216955.1 Iris pallida
GGTTTTCTACCCAAATCTCTTATTACTCTGATTTCTAAACTTCGATCATAGATTTTCTACACATCCCAACATTCATCGCACGGGATCTGTCATTCCAGCAAGCTACATACGATGACATTTTCAACCATTCCTCGACATATCATCACTCGTTCATCAAGCTATTTGTATAGCCTATCTCTTCGAACACGTTCGACATAATCCGCCTATCATCCTTCCAAGTCAAGCACACTATGACACAATTTGTTGCTAAACCATAATTCACATTTCATATTTTCTAAGTCGTTTATCACAATTCACGTATTCAATCATAAGGTTGTCTAGCTTAACAATATGTTGTGCCCCGATCTCACGCGAGTCAGATCTCGGTGGGCATAAATCACCATGCACGCTCCCGCGGAATAATCATCCTCATCGAGACGTAACTCTTATTTTGTGTCTAGACTAACTCATTCTTGATACGTAGATTGGATCTATTCAATCCTCAAGTTTACTCAATCATCAATCGCAAGTCCAAACATCCTCGAATTTTTCTTCGCATCAAACCAACAAGTCGAGACAATCAAAGTTGTCGTGTCCTAATTTTCTGAGTTCGATCATTCCCGCGACATGAATCACCATGTCAACGCTCATGCGGAACGATCGCCCCAAATCCGACGTGACGTATGTGTGAGGCTAGAGTTGCGCTCGCACAAGACATGAATGTCGACGTTGTGGTTATCCGCGTAACCATCAAGATATTCTGTTTTCATCCATATTTATTCTAATCAAAATCCTAAGTATAGCATCCGTCAGAACAATAACACTTGCACGATCGACATCACTCGAATTAGAGTGCCCCCGAGTTATCGCATATCGATCTTTGATACGCCTCAATACCATCGATGATATGCGTAACCTGACGATCTTCCTTTGAACGAATTTCAAGTCGTACGAATGATGCTATTGTCCGACTGGATAATCTCCTCGACATTCAAATTCAAGTTCGATCATTATCCCTCGAATCATTTCAACATCAATTTTCTCAAACCCAAATTCGCGTATTGTTCATCCGTCTATCTTAAGTCATCGAACAATATTTTTCTTCAAATCATCTAGCAACATCCATCCCGATTCCTTAAAGTTATTCTTAAAAAAATATTTGAATCATTTCCATACATGCTATCATCTGATCGTGCTAACTTTTCGTATACGATTCTTATCGATTTCCTCGATCGAGTCATCCATTCACATACCTTAACTTTTTTCTATTCAGTTTCACCTACTCAATCATTTTGTACTTCATACTCGTGCAATCCTCAATCCCGTGCACGTTCTGTTCGTATCAATTTCTAGGTTGTTCGAATCAACTCGTCAAATCTCAAGACTATAATATTCAACGATACTCAATATACGACTTTGCATACATGCGACGCCTGCTGATAGACTCATTGACACCCCGTATCCTCAATCGATCGATCGACATCCCTGAGGCTATCGCATACACCACTCAGGAATGAAGTCATTCAACAAATCCTCAACTTATCATTCAATTTACAATCTATTTCCTCGTATTTTTGTCCGAACGATTCCTTAAATTTCAAGCACGCTCATCTATATTGCACCGATGTTATCGTCGCTCGATAGTATCCCTATCGATAGTCATCGTACTTACTCAATCGATTCCAAACTCATTGTCAATCCGAGATGGATCGAATCTCGTACTAGACTCTTCTAAGGTCGACACAAGTTTGGTATATATGTCTAGCCTGACTTAGCCAACCGTGCTTCACATGAACCATCTTTTGTTTCTTGTCAAAAATTATTTTCCTATTTTGCAAATTATATCGACTTATTGTATGGACATCCGTGGGACATTTGAGAGAGAGCGTACCAACGATATCAATTTACGGAAGCAACATTCAGAGTTTGCAGAAACATCGAGTTGAAGAATTCAATCGAAAGTCCAAGGACGTAAAGCCGTGCTCTGATACCATTATGTCACGCCCGCTCCCGTAGGAGCGATCGTCCTCGCTAAGGCGTGATGCCGCGTGAGCCTAAATTGCACTCACACAAGGCAGGTCCATAACGGTCGATTACAGGCTAAGCGACGGGAGTCGTCGCACAGAAGTCCCAAGCAGAAATATTAAATAGTTAGCAGCAAAATTTGAAGCAAAACACAAGTCATGCAAAATACTCTTTTATTGATATTGAACAAAGATTACAAGGTGGCACGAGGCCAAATTATAAGTCTCTCAAGCTCACTTTTCTCTCATATTACAAGTCACTCTGCTCTCTCTTATTCTCGATACAAGCTTCAAGGTGATGAGTGGGGATTCTGCAGAATTGTGATGTCCACAAATGAAGTCCTGTATAAGTTCTGACTCCATGCGGCCGTACGCCTCGAATCGCCAAGGAACTCCGTGCCTCGACGCATCCAAGTGAGCTCCGCACCATGAGCTTCTACCTGTGCTTACACATAAAACTGTATGGGTGTCAGTACTCAACTGTACTGGTGGAATAAGCTCCTCGCCCACCCTTACAAAACCAACACGATCATTTACTTTGTGCAAATAACCCTTTTGATTATCCTTCTACTCTTGTCGTAGGATCAGTTTTAGGACCGACGCCTTGGCTTATTTTGTGTCCCTAGACCATCCCGTGCTCGCAACAACAACGTTAACTTATACTTTGCCTCTAGACCTTCACGTACCAATATCGTTAACCTATCAAGTCGTGCTTGCCTTTCGGCCCATAATCAGAGACACAACTACGCGGTAGTACCCAATTTCCACATGACTGTGCTACAAGTCCATTGTGTCGTGCCTCACAAACCCAGTGTGACTTAACCATATCGGCGCCTTGCGACCCTTGCTACTTTAATCACCAACTAACCCAAATCAAGACTTGTGGACTAAGTGCTACTCGACCGACTATGCCTTGCGACGTTTTTTGAGTTAAATCAAGATGACTCAAATCCAACTTATGTAACGTATATGCCAACAACTTAAGACTCGACGCCACATCTCGTACAGAAGCACGTCGCCTATGTTGCACCCAAATCTTAGGTCCAATATTTTTTTCTAGTTGTACGCACATCAACTCGACTAAATCCAAAGGCCACACGCGGATTGTCGCCATGCTGACCCATATATATGAAAGGTCACTAGTATCACAAGCTATCATGGACGTATAATTTTGTTAATTGGGATCCTTTCAACGCAAGTAGGTAGCCCCATTGCAAGTTTCCCCTTAACCTGTGCTAAAATCTTATGCACGACTATACCCTGTTTCCTCGTAGGCCGAGTCGGTCCCGTGGCCCCGGGTTGTCGCTCGAGGAACCATCGTCCTTGTCGACAAGTTGTTCATGACCATACAAGACTCGAATTGACGTCTCATCCAATTATTCTTCTTCTAATGTTACCATCCTTTCAGGACCAAGTTCAAGACTTTTAACATTTGAGACCGCCTCGACGACCCATGGTCACGAGCATTCTTCCTTGTTGCCCGATCATTTTACTCAACTCAGGAACGCCTATTTAATAGCCCTTTTTCCAACTCATCTTGAACCTATCATGGTTCGTACCTTAAACACTAAGTCCGTGACATCGTGCTTTAAGCCAACTTATGTTCTGTGTGATACTACCGCACAACACATACTCCATATGACTAGCTTTGAGACCGTAGGACTTCGTGGCTATATCCAGCCATAGAACTCATGGGACCGTGCTCGCTACTTCTCCGACAGCCTAACATAACTTTGCCTAACTTAATTGTGCAACAACTTGACGAGCAAAGACTGTATCAAGCCTTGCATCGCAGAAACATACCGTGCATGCGTTCGACTTTGAACGACCAAGTCATCTGGGTGCCTCGATTTATGCCACAAATCGTGCAATACAGCTTAACCTGAGGGACGAGCCAAGGCTATGCCAAGCCTTGGACGATGGGACCGTGCATGCTTTATGAAGCATTTATGCTGGCGACGCCTATAACTTAGACTAACTCTTAGCTTTGTGGCGAATACTAACTTTCCTTCTCCCAAGCAACGGGATGAAGGATCGAGTGTAATTTTCAAAGCATGTCGTGCGCCAACTCTAAGCCGGCCGTTGGACCTTTCCATATTCTAACTCAATCGACCCAACTTGGGATTATTTCCTTAGCTATGTGGATGCGTCTCTTTTTTATCAAGCCTACTCGTATATTTGAAAACTTTCGTTTATTAGTACGAAGGCCAAGCTGAGGCAAGTTCACCGAAGCCACCCACTTGAGCGAGGATTCATCTCGACCGAGCAGGCCTTCGAGTCATCGTTTCATGGCTAAGTCTGAACGTCGTTGGCATTTCGATTCCTTCGATTGACTGAGCGAGACGGGGCACTACAACAACAACTCAAAGATTAAGAAGTGATCGAGGTGTAGAGTATCGGTCTCATAAATTTGCATCGTTCTGCAAAGAACATTGAATCATCATCAAGACTACTTCTCCGTATTCTCCTCAATCTAACAGAGTAGCAGAAAGGAAGAACAAAACGTCGACATGAATGATAAACTCAATGATGTTAACTGCGGGTCTTCCAAAATGCTATTGCATTGGCGGCTACATTTATTCTGAATAGAGTGCCATATACAACTTCTGACATCACTCCTCACAAACTCTGGTTCAAAGTCAAAGCTAACTTGAATATCATTCGAGTGGGGGGTTTCTGGCATATATAAAGCTTCCAGATCTGAAGATTCAGAAGCTCGAGACAAGGACTACGTAAACGATATACATACACACAAAAACAGTCATTTCCTAACGACTATAAGTGTTACAAAAAAATTATCCTAACGCTTTTTTACCGTTGGTAGTTGGGCGTGGGAATTTTCCTAACAGTTTCTTATCGTTAGAATTATTTTTTCCTAACGGTAAAAAACTGTTGGGATGGAAATTTTCTAATGGTAAAACCCATTGGGAATGGAATTTTTCTAACGGTAAAACACCGTTGGGAATGAAAAATTGGTAACAGTTTGTTAGTGTTAGGAATATTTTATTCCTAACAATTTTTTAACGTTAGAAAAATTCCACTCCCAACAGTTTTTATACGGTTAAAAAAATTACATTCCTAACGGATTTTTTCATTACAAATGTCTTATTCCCGATAGTTTTTTAATGTTACAAATGTATACAAAATATTAGAAAGAAATTGCTAGCTCTATTGAGCCCGAACTGAATTATCAACCGCAGATATAATGACATAACAAAATACTAGCAACATTGCACAAAACTTTTGAGATAATACATTAATGATGATTTATCATAAATAAA
The DNA here is from genome assembly GCA_029216955.1 of Iris pallida. Lineage (NCBI taxonomy): Eukaryota > Viridiplantae > Streptophyta > Magnoliopsida > Asparagales > Iridaceae > Iris > Iris pallida. The sequence continues at coordinate 5,285 of JANAVB010038195.1, forward strand.
ATGGCAACCGAAAATACCAGTTGCAATATTACACAGTACATTTTTGTTCAACTTCATACATAGGCAATAAAGAAAAGAATATTTTCTATAGAATCTAGCCAACATCTCATTCTAGTGTATAGGAGAAAAATTTTGTGTTATCATGTCAATCCACCACCAGACTCCCAACTCCCAATATAATTCGAGTGTTGGTATGGGTCGATATGAGTCGTCTAGCTATTTGTCATGACCATATACATCTGAAAGGTTAGAATGTAAAAATTAGCTTATATATAATAATTATATATATATTATATATATATTTATATATATATTATATTATATTATATATATATATATATATATATTATATATATATATTATATAAAGGATCTCTAATATTATGGAACTACTTTACATGATATCAGACTTGCATTATTTATGTAATTTCCATGAGATGGAATGTAGTTATAAAAAGCCCATACCAAACAATGTGGAACTTTAATCTTGGCAACACTTCTGCACACACAAAGTAGAGTGATCAGATAAAGAACAAAAATCCTATCTTGACCATGCTTGTTGAAAAAGGTATCATTAATCAAATTACATATATAATATAAAGACTCAAGTTTGGAATCAAATAATGGAGTAACTGCATCCAGAGAAATAAGAAGGAAAGTTCACCGGTCTCTAATCATGTCACATGACAAATAGAACATAGTACTATACTACAAGCATAGTGCTAGCATGATGTGCAAATTCACAAAGAGAGTGCAAATGCACCTGAGTTTCATATCCATCACCTTCAAAAGAGAATTTTACGTCAATATAAGCAATACTTCTTCTATACTATAGATACGAAGTTGCATAAAGATGGATGACAGGGCAAGGACTTAGATAACTTAAGGAAATATCTACAAACAGGGATGGTTGAAAATATACCCACTTCTCGCTCTCCCTAGCTGATATCTCTAACTTAAGTGACAACCACAAGACACTACAAAAAATTGGGGTTTTAGCAGCAAAAAATTGGAGTTTTCCTTCTGAAGGAGATGACACCAGCCCGGCAACCGAATTGTCCAAATCAAATTCTTATATATTAAACTATCCAAAATCCTCAGCAGTATTCCCATGAACTACAAGTGTAAGACTGCGATAACATCCCCTCACTACTAAATGATTTGTAATTACAGCCTGAATTACATCAAACATGCAGGTTAATGAATTTGGATTTTAATATAATATTTCCTAACAACATTAACAGAATATAACACACATAAAACATAGCCAGGTTTCCACATTCAAAGTGTAAAGAACAGTTTTCCATGTTAACAGGACAAGTTTTTTAGAAGTTTAGTACTCAACATAATAAAATAAAAGTTTAATATAAAGCCAACAGGTTACAACAATAATAATTTGCGAGATAGCACCTCAGTGATAGACTGCATACTGCATTTCCATTTTCAGAATTATAAGTAAAAAAAGGGCATCTCAATGCTAAGACGCTCTGGCTCACGCTTCAGAATTATAAGTCAGGAAGAAAATCTTAATCAAGAAAAATCAGAAGCACTTACCATGCGCATCATATGAAGTTGATATTGCACGTAACATGAAATGAATTATCAATTCAAACTGGTGAACGGGAAGAGTGTAAAGGAGAAGCAAATGGAAAGGCAAACAGGTAGGGCAGGAATTCTTCACTCCAAGGAGAATATTTTATAAAGAATAACCTATGAGTTAAGAACACCATTCTAAGATCAAATGTCTAAAGACACCAAAGCCAACTGTCTAAGAAAAGAACTTCATGTCAACCTAAACGTTAATCAAAGACGAGGATATTCCTAAACAATCATGATATCTGGTCCCACAAAGGCCTAAATAACCAAATACCATTATTTACTTCATATAGTCCTCAAAAGGATGTCCATCATGTTAAGACAAGCTATGGGCCCTCATATATAACCACTGCCTACCATAAGTCCAGCCTTGATAAGATATGTAGCATCGTCATCAAGTGTAGGGAAACAGTAGCAAAATAAATCACATGGCATCCCACCATAAGTCTTAAGCTCTTTTCAAATATTTTTTCCTTCAAATGTTTAATTCAGTATTTCATGAGTCATGATGTTACAGGACGTATCACCTAAAGCCTTGAAACCGTACATGCATAAATAAACAATACCATGATTACCTGACCATTCCACAAATTTCCCAAACTATAAACATCATGGGTCTGGAGAACTGAAGTTAGGACAAGTTACCTGTGAACAGGAAGCACCAAGATACATTACCAAATTATAGACTAAAAACACTCTTAACTCAGTTCCAACTAAATCCCCTAACCCTATAATTTATCAAAGGGAACGGCCCACTAGAAGGAACTTTACAATAACAGAAAAAAGTACACCATTGCATATAAAGCTTTTTAGGTTTCTATACTACTACTTCTAAGAAAGCTCTAGAAAAGGGATAATATAGAAGTTTATATAAAAAAATATGTCTCCATTTCCGCGATGATTGTAATTGCTCATGTTCCAGTCAGATAGAAATATATCCAAAGGTCCCTAATGAATCTACTTTGTGTTGATCTCCTAACCTAAATCAGTTTACATAGTATGCCAACAAGTAGCCTCTCATCCCTTTGCTAGCTATAATTGGTCTAGCACAATCAGAACGAGACTTGATAAAACTTGCGGAAGGGGTAGAGTTGATATCACTAGGCTGAGTCCAACTTCCCCAAAAATGTAATTTAATCAAGTTAAAATGTCCATCTAGATTTAAGATATATAACTCAAAGGTCAAATTATCAGATATGTCGAATGTAAAATGGGTCAATCCATCTATGGAGGTAAAGTCAGATATAGTGAGAACAAAGATTGTGGTGTTTGATAGACCTATTGTGGAGAAGGTTGTGGTCTCTAATACGAATGGAAGGAATCTATGGAAGAAAACACTTCAACAAAGCAATTTTCTCCAATTCCTGGGATACAAAAAAATGTTGTAGTCACCATAATAATATACTAGAGAAGCTAGTGAGGGTATGGGATCCAAGAATAAAGCTTCAGTGACAAGTGCTCACTGTAGGTTCTCTTATGGGATCCAGGATTAGTGAGGACTAGTTAATGAAGCTTTATGCAAGGAAGAAACACCAATACCAGTTGCCTAATTCTATAAGAGTGAGCTTGTAAGTCCATAGACTAAGTTGATTGAATTATACACTAACAAGGATCCAAATATGAATAATATTCCAGTGAGTGATAACAGGAAAAGACTAAAATAAACACCAAAATAAATTAAGGTTATCAAAGATGGGTTCAATAGAATGCAAGAAATGTAATTTGTAGGTCCAAAGCATGAAAGAGAAAGAAAATATTAAAACACATTATGGAAAAATATTATATTTATTCATGAACTATATAAACACACAAACTAAAATGATTCCATTTTAGTTAAGAACATAGAATTACAGTCGTCTGTCATCTACCGGTCAATCACTTGTTAGGTACTATCAATCGTTTCTCCCAAAGGCTAAAGCACAATATCATAGGGAGCCAAGTTACATTCCAGCTTTCTAATGGCAACCATACCACATTTATTTTATGACCATTAATTTTTAGCCTGAAGACCAAATCTCTATCTAGTCTTTTCAAAACAAGAAGTCCCAATTTATCATAGATATGAAATTTAACATATATTAATTCAACGTACATTAAACATTTAAATAACGAAAGTTTATGAAGACTAATATAGTCCATGTGTAGAAAAGAAAGTGCAACTTTGCAAAGGTTATCCAGAGAACAGATAAATAAGTCCAACTTTTCAAATATGTACCTCTTCAAGTCACAACCATGAGGCTGCCACCGCCACTTCTGATACTCCATATCCGGGTGGCCATCCTTCGTATATGCCAACTGGTCAGACATGTATGGACACCCTGCTTCATCGTATAATAGGTGTGATACATCATCATACACCCATCTTCCTGAGAACAAATCACACATTTTCTTCTGGTGCTCGATACTATCACCCTTCGTTGCAATGTGGAGCTATGTTGGCCATTGTACTTCAGGGTGAAAGAACATGCCTTCGTCCAATCCAAAGCATCTAAAACAAATGAAATTGTTTCATCCTTGAGACCAAAACTCCAAATAATATGAACTAACTTGTCTGTTTGGAGCACCACTTCAGTGATTCTAATGATTTGAATCTAAAAGAACTCCCGAGTCCATGAACCACCAAGTAAATCTATATGAAATCAACACTTTAACAACAAGATTTGAATTAAGCCCACATAGTTTAACTTTTTTCTCTTGAAGAGGGACATAGTTTAACTTCATATTGTACTATTATGCAATAAAAGAAACAATGACCCATTTCAGAATATGTGCACATAAAAAAAGCTTTCGGGGGGATCCGACGATAACTTTGGCGACGGAAAGGAGGACCAGCTCCACCTTGAGGTCCTCCTTTGACTTCTCTCAACTCGTGGACCTTAATCTAAGCTACATACATCCAAAAACACAAAATACCAAAAAAAAACTACATCAAAACTAGATCTTCTATTAGGTTTCTTCTGTGCGGCGCTAAGAAAGAAAACCCTAAAATGGATAGATAATGGAATAGTCGGCCCTAAAATTGTGAGAAGATAGCGAAGGAGAGAGAGAAAGGGAAGTTACCTAGGGATCACGTGGAGGTTGCCGCCTTCGCCAGGACACCATCGAGGGAGTAAGACAGAGAGGAGAAGAGGAAGAATGATGGAACCTCTCTAGGGCTCGGGATGGAGAAAGAGAGTCCATGCCTCCATAACACTTTTATCTCACGTGAAAATCACATGGTGACATAATTTCCTTTTTTTTACTTACCTTTATAATTTTACTAACGACTTTAGGTGTTACAAAATAATCAGTATGTGTTACTAAAATAAAATTTTATTTTTAATTATTTATACTAACAGTTTTTTTGGTTTTATAACAGTTTTTTGTCGTTGGTAATTCGTAATGGCAAAAAATGTTAGCAATTGAAAAAATATGTGTTGGAAAATCCCTCTTTTGGTGTAGTATTATTAGGATATGCCGAGAAAAGTGATGCTCGAATTTTTTGATATTGAATCAAATCATATCATTGAATCTGCAACGCAGAATACTTTGAAGATAAATTTGCAAGTCACAAGAACTTTCTTCTTGCGGATAATCCGGAGAACAATGAAGGTGCACAAAAAATTAAAGTTTTCAATGAGAACATAGTCCAAGAAGAAGTTGTTGTTGCCAAAATAATGGTTGAACCAGAACACGCTGAGCCGTCAACTAAGCATTGAGGAGACCGAAAAACTTTGGAGATAACTTTATCACCTATGTAAAGCAGATCCGCTTACCTATGATGAGGAGATGAAGACCAGATTTGCTATTTTATGGAAGGAGGTGATCAACAATGAAATTGATTCAATCACTTCCAATAATACTAGGGTGTTGGTTGATCTTCCCGAAGGAGAAAAATCCATCAAATGTAAATGGATCTTCAAGAAGAAGATAAAAGGAGATGGAAATATTGACAAGTTCAAGACTAGGCTAGTAGCCAAGGGGTTCTCTCAGAAGTAGGGGATCAACTACTTTGACACGTATGCTCTAGTAGCCTAGATGACTAGTATTAGAATATTAATTGCTCTCGTAATAATACATAAGTTGGTGATTCATCAGATGGATAAAAGACAGTATTCCTGAATGGCGAGCTGACCAAAAGATTTATATGCAACAGTCAGAAGGATTTGTCGTCAAGGGCCTTGAAGACAAAGTCTTAAGTTGGTAAAATCCTTGTACAGTCTGAAGCAGGCTCCCAAAATATGGCATGAGAAGTTGGACAAGGTCATAAGGTCAAATGGCTACAAGGTCAGCAAAACGGACAAGAGTGTTTACACGAAGTTCGCGATGGAAGAGGTGTAATCGTTTGTCTGTACGTAGATGACATACTGATCCTAGGAACGGATATAGGCTGTGTCACGGAGACAAATAAGTTCATGTCGACCAAGTTCAGTATAAAGGACTTGGGGGAAGCTGATGTGATCTTGGGCATCAAGATCATCCGGACAGACACTGGACAACGTTGTCACAATCTCATTATATTGAGAAGATGATCACATGTTATGGATATCAGGATCTTTCAGTGATCGATACGCCTTACATGTGTGACCTAAAGCTAAAGTTGAATTCGAGGGAAAGCGTCAGGCAACTGGAGTATGCAAGCGTTCTCGGGAGTTTGATGTACGCTACTACTGCCACTAGGCCTGATATAGCTTTCTTCGTGGGAATGCTGAGTCGATTCATGAGTAACTCGGGCGTTAAGCACTGGAAAACTGTGAAATGGGTAATAAGATATCTCAAGAAGACTCAAACATATGCACTGTACTACAGCAGAGATCTGTAAGTAGTAGAAGGTTTCAGTGATGCGAGCTGGTGCTCAGAGGTGGAGAACGAGAGATGTACAGGTAGATTTATTTTCTCCATGGGTATAGCTGCTACATCGTGGAAGTCGAAGAAGCAAACTATGCTCTCTCGTTCCTCCATAGAATCTGAGTTCTTTGTACTTGATTCCACAGTAGAAGAAGCAAATTAGCTTTGGGAGCTCATATATGATCTTCCATTGGTTGGGGCACAGATACCGATATACTGCGATAACCAGACGACTGCAGTAGTTGTATCGAATGACCTCTTCAACGGAAAAAAGAGAACTGTGCAGCTAAGCACAATGTAGTGCATGACCTTATCAAGAGACGTGTCATTGTAGTGATTGATGTTCAGAGTCAGAAGAACCTAGCGGATCCTTCCATAAAGGGCCTCAAGCGCTAGTTGGTCGAAGATATAGCAAGTAAAATCGACTTGAAGGTTTTCTGATATTATATTATTGTAATCCTACCATAAAGTTTTATGCTATTAGTTCAAAAAAATCTACTAGACATCTAGCTTTTGGTTCAAGGAAGGACCACTAACTAAAAAATATCAGGAACAGTGGGTATATGTCCTCTGTGACATGGAAGGGATTCAGACCCACAACCACTGTTGCCTACTATATATTTTCTATGGAGAACAGATCATGTGGAGAGGATGACTTAAACGCCTTAATGAGTTCATAGGCAGAGTGAATGCCTGTTGTGCTTTACAGAAAGCACGCTAGCAGGGCACTACAAGGAGTATTACAACTCAAGCTATAGTAGGGTGAGTCCACCATGAGGTTTCGAGGTAGGGGTAATGCCTCGGCTTTGTGAGCCAAGTTACAGTGGCGTAGCACCGCATATAGGCAGGTAGCCTAATATTGTATGATAAAATTAAAGAGTTGTAGACAGCACTACAAAGAGGACGATGTCCTCATGTTATAGTGACATGACACCATAAAGAGGTACCCAGGTAGGGGTAAAGCCTCGGCTATGCAAGCCATGTCGTCGTGATGTAACACCGTAAGAAAGTGTAAGGCTTCATGCTGGGTAGTTTGGCACTACAGAGAGGCTTGTGACCTCATGCTACAGTAGTATGACACTACGATAAGGTACCCAGGTAGGGGTAATGCCGCGGCTTTAAGCTATATCATAGCGGCGTAGTACCACAAGGAAGTGTAAGGCTTCATGAAATGTCTCTTTAATAAAGAACTCACCTAGAGTGTATGAACAGAGATAGCAGGCCATCTCTTAAACTTGTAGATGCCTAAAATACATATATCGAAACAAGGCTGGCACATGACCTTTAATGTGCAACCAGAAGCACATGTGACTACATTGTGTGAGTGGAAAGAATTACAGCTATAGTGCAGAATTCAAGGCTTAGTCCATTCTTGTATCATACTTTTGTTTGATCCATACGGAAAGATTCAAGTCATTAGTGACATCTATCCTAATGCATGATGGACAGTCACTGTATGGAACGCTCAACCCATATATAGAGATATGTGGGAGATTGTTGGTGTTTTGGCCTTAGAGACTAGAAAGATAGTCCCACTAGCTATGCCAAATGAGTAGTATCTCTATATAGCTTTTATTGTATTAAGAGATGCACATGAAGTATGGAGAGGCACAAGGGTGCCATGTGGGAGCATTTTTCTAGTGGAAAAAGGCTAACTCCTCAAAAAAGGATTTATGCTTTTTGTCATACTTTTGGAATTAATTCCTTAGGAGCTAAGTCCCACAGGGGCTTAGCAACTCGGACTCGAATTCGAGCTCATGAGGAGTAATGTAGCATTTTGTTGGCGACTTTACGCTTAGCACGTCAACATCGTCGCTAGGCGCATAGTGCACTTTAGTTGCGTGAGCCTCTGCGCTGACGATCGCGCGTCCATTCAAGCGGACCGTTCGTGCATCCAGTTAGCGCAGATCGTTCGCATGGGTTGTTGGCACGGAAAGATGGTGCGGCCAGTTTGTGCGGCCAGATGATGCGGCATTTTTGCAGGCACAGTTGGCACGCAGTTCATGCAGGACGCGTTGTGTACATTATATGCAGGTGCGCGTGGCCGCAGTTGGCACTAATTGCTATAGCGCATACGATGTCGTGTCTGACCACGATCTGAACATTTATGAAATATTCAAAAATGGTTCCTCCTTTCACGCAACACGTCTCAAACGTTTCGTATACTGGACGGTTACTGTGCACGCCTATATAAGTTTCTCTCTTCTCTCTCATTTATACAAGTTCCTTACGAATTTTAGAGAGCAGAGAAGAAAGAAATTCAGAGAGAGTCTATTTAATCCGAGGAGTCAGAAGATCATCTCGACAGTGTTCCATAGTTCGTCTTCGTACTTGCTAGTTCCTGGGAGCTGATCGTCGTGTGGGGCAAATCTAGCTTTGAGCTCTGGTGATTCGTTACCCCAGCAGGCCTCTTCTCTTTTTTCTATCATCTCTTTTCACTTGTAACTCATTTTGAACGAGATCTTCTCTGATCTAATAAAAAAACTTTTTGTGTGCTTTCGTCGTTGCTATTACAAAATTTATTTGTGCCTTCTTCGAAGTGTTATATTTGATTTCGTCTCTCTGAATCCTCCGAGATCTCAGTTGTGTACCTTCCTTGAAGTTTTGTCAAAACCTATTTTTCATCTTAAAATCATGCCTCGACAATAACATATCAACCCATGCTATGCATATCTTGTATGTACACACTCCACAGCAGCCACTTAAATACAAGTGCTTAATTGCTACCTTTCCTCCAATTCACAGCTCACACACACTGTTATGTGCAAGAGTTTATACACATGTACAAGGAATCATTCAATGCATTCTCTTCCTTAAGTACAACACTCTTGGGCATTTGCTCGAACACCCATCCTAACCTCATCAATAAGACATCATCTTTTCCTTACTCCCTTGTATGCCTCCATGCTTAATGTACTCAGTCACCACTCTCCCCACGTTATATTAACATTATTGTATAATTAAAAGAAGTAAACATATATTTTAGATTAGGCAGTGAGCTACGCGAGAGGATAGAGTGCATATATTGTTGGACAGGAGGCTCACCGGAAGACATCGACAGCAGCGTACGTGACCGGTGGTTGTGCGAGATTCCGCCGTGAAGTAGTCATCGTCGACACCTGTGAGGGTTGCGCCTAGCTCTCCTCATGTGTAGGTGAGTCGACTTCCCTGGGGTCGTGTACCTGGCTGCCGCCTCGCCTGTACTCACCCGATATTGTCACGACCCATGCCCGAAAGTTCAGACACGAGTGCGTAGAAGCACGTCCATCCTGCGTCGCAAAGTCGGTGGCAGTAAGCTGCCTAGTCCTCTAGTAAATCCAAATCCAGCAAAAAAATGATATACAAATTCTAACTCAATCACGGATTCTAAAAGATAGATATGAAATGGAAAAGACAAGTCCACAGTGTTTAATATATTAATCCTCTGAAAGAGTACAACTCAGCAAATATTCTGATAACATAAATCTAAACAACATAAAGTAAAAATTAAACTTAACAACCTCCAGTGGTAAGTCTGCTACAGCATATCCTGCATCCTTGGGTGGTTATATCAAAAGTCCAGATAAAACCTAAAATTGTTAACGTATCTAGTCAGGATTGGAGCAAGTACAATTCAAGATCCATTAAACAAAACATGATAGTACTATAAGACATGTAATAGATGTAGAGAGAGCAAAAATGAAGTAACTGTAAACACGATCCGACGAATATGGAAATAGAAGTAAGACTAAACATGGCAGGAGATCAACATGTGACATAAACAATATGAGTGCATAAGTCATTACTACACTAAGTGTGTTTGAAATACCACGTTCTATATGTGATCATCTGAGGGATCTACATGGTCAGGCTCAATCATATGTGTAAGGTATGATTAGCTATCTGGCATGGAATCACATAATCACAGATTTTACAGGATTTTGATCACATATATACTAAGGTATTTCGCGTCCAACTAATAATAATAGATTTATATCATAATGTGAACATGGTAAACATGGAAGCATAGAAATCACGGAAGCATGGAAAATACTGAATCATGATATAGAATCCATAATACTAAACTCGTGTGAGAGTTGTATCGATAGTCAGGGATGAACATCTAAAAGCATAAAATCGAGTAACTATCAGGAAATGAAAGCGATCATCATGAATACTTGCCTCGAGTATTTGAAGTCAACGTGGGCGACACGAACGTGTCGACACGGAACTATCACAATCTATAGACCAGAGAATAATAGTCCCAAATAAGTCACATCGTCCAAATAATATCCAATAGATGTCCCAAATCATATCCAAAATCTAGATATCCAAATAGCAGTCTAATAAGTCCACGAAGCCGATCATAATTTTAAGAGATTGAGTCACAAAGTCACACATTGAAAAGTATGATTAGAAAGTGACTAAAGCTAATAAGAGAAGATAATGATAATATCCTAAATCTGTAACTTATTTATGGAAAATATTTATAAATATTTAAAATGAACTTGTTTAGTCAAAATATTATACATATATATTTTAAAAATAAAATAAATTTTATCTTAGATAAAACATACTAATATAATATACATTTACCAAAATATTATACCAAAACTAACATATCAGCATAAGATGCCTTATTCATGCATCTACTATTATTTAATATATAATCCATTTATATATATCCATACTTCCACAGAACATTTAATACATCTAGGTATATTAAACAGTAAACTTAAATACTATGGTACTTATTATAAAATTGTTTATCCTAATATACTGCCACTAATAGCCAGGAAGAGAGAGTCGTTCATATAGCATAAACCCACATGTTACGGACTTAGCGTTTTGCTAGCACTTCGTCCCGTGCGGCGCACTATCTTCCTACTCGAAGAGTCGTGTAAGCATTCCCGAACTCGCTTAGCTAGATCGCTAAGGCGATATTGAGAACAATGTGGAGCAAAAGAGAGAGTGGAAGATTAAAACTTCACTATACTAGAAAAGACTACAAGTTTGGGTGGTGAGGAACAAATGAGGCCTCCCCCTATTTATAATGGCTTGTAGAGCTTTACGAGGAAACTTCTGGAAAAAATATTCCAGGGATTATTCTTCCTACCATAACTGGAACGGCATATTCCAATATTACTCCCTAAAACATAAAATAAAACTTCTTGGGCAATCCAGAAGGATCTTGGGCCGCCTAGAACGATCTTGGACCTTCCGAAGAGATCCAATATCTTCTAGAGACTTCCACCATCTTCTAGAATATTCTGGAAGCTTTTCACATAACCTCGGTTCGTGGATAGTTATGCAAATCTATCTCGGTGGGGCACAAACTTTTGTGCGTGACATTCTTCCCCACCTATTTCGTCGACGCCCTCGTCGACGGGTGCAACAAGTCCCGAGACGATGTCCACTCTCGTAGGCATGATCGTTGCGCATCGTCCCTTATTTATGTGTCTTGTGTGGCGTTTCCCTTTGCCCATCTTCTCCTCAAGATCGGAAGCAAACTGGTTTGCCGTACCAACTTTGGCTTAGGTCCGTGCCCTCCTCGGCACAGGATGGATCTCGTGTGGGCTGTCGAGTCGCCAATCCCCCTTGTCTCGTGCCTGTACATGGTTTTGCACACCTCTACGTATGCGAGTCCTCTTACAAGCCTGTCGAACCGAATGTCCCTCACGAGCCTTGAGCAACTTCTTACGCGAACTACTCCGCTTCGTCACTTCTGCCTTCGTGCAGCTTGTGACATACTTCTCTGCCTTCGAGCCCAGCCTGGTAGCACGATCCACCTCCCTCGACGGAAGTGGCTCCTCGGGATGCTCCTTTGCAATACCCTTGGTCTCGCATGAAAGGCCTTCCTCCTCGAAGCATTCCTTTCTCTCGAGCACCGCTAGGTATGCCGTCTCCTTTTTGCCGCCTCTCTTGAGCTGAATAGCGGAGATAGCTTTCCCCTTCGAAGGCTTGCCTCGTGCACCTTTTACATGCACGATGAGTCTTTCTCCATAAAATCGATAAGTCCCAAATATGGCATCGGAATCGCTTTAGCCGCGATAAGGAAATCCATGTCCAGTATCATCTTGAAGTCATCCAGCAACGTAACGGTAAAATTGGCAACACCCGACCAATTTCTCACCGCTATGCGGATTCCATTGGCTACCCCTGCATGGGGTGCGCCTCCGCATTGACCGCCTTCATAATGCCCGAATCTTCCTCCAAGGCTAGACCCAAGCGACGCCCGTAATAAAGTTATGAGTGGTGCCCGTGTCAACCAATGCCCGTGTGCTCATGCCATTGGTCCTCACATTAACGTGCATAAGCTCCCTGCTCGGAGTCCTCGACACAACAAATTTGGTATTCATGGTGTTGAGTAAGCGCAACGCTCCCATATGCGCTTCCATGTTGCACTCTTTGTCCTCCACCTCCTCGCTTTAGACGATATTCACACGCATGCTCCTCCTCGGACAATCTCAAGCAAAGTGCTTCTCTCCACATATGAAGCATGAAACAACTCGTTCAGGTTGGGCCTTCTCGTGCTTCTTTCGCTCAGACGAACCCTCCTTAGGAGAGCTCTCCTACTCTCCTCCACCATTCTTCTTGGTGAACTTTGGCTTGGCCTCAGCATCGTTGTCGTTCCATATGTACTCGACGAGCCGCTCAGCTGCTGCCACGGCGGTGTTCAAGTCTTGCACCCTCTGTCGCTATAATTCTTGAGCCCCCCAAGGTTTGAGTCCATCGAGGAAGTAGAACAAACGATCCTCCTCACCCATGCTAGATATCGCGAGCATCAAGCGTATAAACTCCATGACGTACTTCTTGATCGTCCCGGTATGCTTGAGTTGCCGCAAGCTCCGTCTCGCTGCAAACTCCACATTCTCTGGATAGAACTCGAACTTGATCTCCGTCTTGAGATCCTCCCAAGTCTCTATCGAACACAAACCCTTCTCGGCTTCTGTGCACCTTCGACGCCACCACAGCATCGCATCGTCTGTGAAGTAGAGTGGAGAAATATCCACCTTCTCGACGTCATCATTGATGTGCAATGCCTTGAAGTATCGCTCCATGTTCCACAAGAAGTTCTAAACTTCTTTGGCATCACGCACCCCGCTGAAGGATTTTAGCTCAGGGATCTTCCTTCGTCTCGGTGCCTCCTTACTCAAAGGTCCATCGTTCACAACGGCCTTCTCCTAGATGGCAACTTTGGTCTTGAGTTCTCCGCAACTCTCGACCATGATCTTCAGCTCCTCGTGGCCTTGGACCTTCCTACGCAAGTCCTCAATCGCCGTACGATTCCTCTTGAGCTCCTCCTCAAGTGCGAATCGGATCTCTTGGAATTGCTCCTGAAAGATTGCCATGGACGAAGTGACGTCACTCTCCAGCCCATCAAAGTACCATTCTAGCCTCGTGTTGCTTTGCTCTACGGAGCCCATGCGCATCTCCATGTCCCTGGAACCCGTCTCCAAGACCTCAACACGTTCGACAAGATCGACAAGGCTACGCTCTACCGCAGACTCCTTGATCTTGTCCCTCTTGTGCGTCTTGGCGTGCCCCTCCTTAGACGACGTGGGTCCCTCCTGGACGTTCTCGAATGTCGACATAGCACCAACCGACCTTCGCTCTGATACCACTTGTCACGGACTTAGTGTTTTGCTAGCACTTCGTCCCGTGCAACGTACTATCTTCCTACTCGAAGAGTTATGCAAGCACGGTCGACGAAGCTAGGCGGCGGAGGACTGGTGGCTAGGTGATGTAGATCTGGATGATGGGGTGGTGGTGGCGGCCAGTGGTGGTGGTGTGACATCGAGGTAGGGGGTGATGATGGAAGTGGTGGCGGGGTCGAGATGACGCCGGGTGGATGGTCGAGAATGGTAGGGAATGGTGGTGTTTCACCGGAGCACGACTGGAGTGCGGTGGCGCACGACGGAGCAGAGGCTAGGCATGGACAGGAGAGAGAGAACAGGAGAGTGAAAGACTGATGTGATGGCTATAATACAATAATATCCTATAAAGGATTAATTGTGTGCTCTCCAAGGCTAGTGGTATTTCTGTAAGAATTGGCAGACCTGGGGTTAATTTAGTGTGATATTCTAACAGCCTAACTAACCTCAAACTGCTTTTCGTACCTAGCTACTAAATACTACTTAGTACTAATTAATCAATAATTAAGATTAATAATCAATAATTACTTAGTATAAGTCAGCACACCTAAATGTGCTAATATCTGCAACGTAAAACTGCCCCATCATTAGCCAAGTTGGGCTTTACCCAATAAAATCCAAACTACTAACGACCCAGTCCATACGATATGTTAACTATAATCATTACCAGTAAAAACATAAATAATTTAATCTAATCGGAACCTAGATAACTAAATAACTACTTCAGAAATAACTAATTAAATATTAACAAATAAATTTAGAATAAATTTGAAAATGGATTTTCTTTTATAAATTTTCAAAATTAGAAATTCTAAGATTTATAGATGTGGCGTATATAATGGTAGCGCTCTGTTGCCGACCATGGCATCGTCGACGAGGCAGAGTAGGCGGTGGGGCTAAAGATATTGGTGGCTAAGGTTCGTGATAGAGTCCGGTGGTCTTCCACCTCTAGTCAGAGGCTAACTCGCCAGTACTCCAGCCACAAAATAGGCGAGTCATCGACATTGAACGAATGAGAGGGGGTCATGGGTTGGCGGCTGGTTTCTAGGGTTTACAGGTAGACGAAAAAGAGAACACAAGTTATGTTGGTGCTTTCTTTACATGGAGAGAGCTTGCTCTCAACATGCCTTGTAAATTTTAGTCCCACAACGAAAATGCACCATGAGTTATCTCAACATATATACTTGGGTGTGTTGTTGAGAGATGCACATGGGGTGGTAACCCTAAGGAGGGAACCATGTGGGTGATTTTATTAGGAGGTAAGAATAAGGCTCCAAGGATTAAGCATTAATGCTTTTGTCATTCTCTTGGATTAATTCCATTTGGAGCTAAGCCCCGAAGGGGCTTAGCGACTCGGACTCGGACTCGGGCTCGGGCTCGGGCTCGGGCTCATGGGCTCATGAGGCGTAATGTGGCATTTTGTTGGCACACTTTGCACTTAGCGGCCTCATGCGGCTCATGCGGCCATGTGGCCATGTGGCTCATGCGGCTCATGCGGTCCATACGGCTCATGCAGCTCATGTGGTCTTTACGACCCATGCGGTCCTTGCGGCCATGAGGCTCATGCGGCCAGGCTGCTGTTGCTGCTGCCGATGGAGGGCTCCGCTGACTGTGCAGATTACAAGTCAGTTGTGGTAAGGCTGAATCAATGCGATTAATTCAGATCCTATCTTTGTGGGATTTAAATTAATTTCGTTCCTATCTTTGTAGGATTTGAATTAATCTCGTTGCTATCTTTTTGGGATTTGATTCAATCTTTCCATAACTGAAGAGGCGGCTAGGGTTTCCACCCTCTCTCTATAAATACTCTCTTCTGGCCTCCTTTGTGAAAACAACAAAAATATAAGTCAGAAAAGGAGAAAGAGAGAGAGAGCTGCTGCCGCCATTGCAAGTCCATCCTAGAAGTCAGAACAGAGGTGACTTTGAGCGTTCCACAAGTTCTTCAACTTACTGGTTCCTGGAAGCAGATCGTGTGGGGCGAATCTTGCTTTGAGCAACGGTATTTTGACACCCCAGCATTTTTTCTTCTTCTCATCTTTCTCTAGATTATTGTACCTCGTTCTGTCCCAATTGCAACACGTTTGCAAGGAAGAACGAGAGATCTTCTCTTCTTTATTTTCCTTCTCCATATTGTAATCGGATTATTTGGTATTTGTATCATCGTAAATCTCTGTTGCATCTGTTTTACCATCTTTGATCAAGCTCCGGGACTAAAAATCTCAAAGCAAGATCCGTGTAGATGGAAAACATTAATGCTTCGCTACTCCAATCGGACTTCTGCAAGTTGGAAAAGTTCGATGGAGAGCATTATCAAGTCTGGAAGAGAAAGGTTTACCTAACTCTTCAACTAAAAGACGTTGATCATGTTCTGTTGGAGGAAGAACCCTCTGTTCCAGACACTGGATCTATTGTCGCAATCAACGCGGCTACCAAACTCCAGGCCAAGTGGAGAAGGGAAAATAGCATCTGCAGGCTTTTCATCCTGAATGCTATGGAGGATTCCCTGGCAGAATCCTACTCGAAGAAGGAACTTGCCAGAGACATATGGGAGTCTGTAGAAAATCTGTATGAAGAAGACAGGAACATGAACAAGATGTTTGTGGTTGAAAAATATCACAAATTGCTCTTTGAGGACGAAAAGTCCATGCTGCCACAGGTGAAGGAATTTCTAAAGCTGCGTCAGAAACTGGAAGACGAAGAGATGCCCTTTCTCGACAAGTTTGTCGTCAGAGGGATCATCTCAAAACTTCCTGCTGGATGGAGTACCTTTTATGCAAGGATGCACAGAAAGAAGCTAGACATTAGCTTGGGAGATCTACTTCAAGAGATCCATGTTGAGGACGAGATGCGTTCCCAACAGAAGGTGGACACTCTGTCCAAACAGTTGGCTAAAGCCAATCTTGTGCAGACGAGAGATCCCAAGGGGAAGTAGGCGGCTTTTCATTCCAAAAAGAAGGACTTCACTAATCTAAAAGTGAAGGGTCCTTCTTTCAAGCAACAGAAGACTAAGTCCCACATGACTTGTTACAATTGTGGCAAGAAAGGCCAATACAAGAGTGAATACAGATCTAAGCCTAAACAATCAGAGAAAGGTGAGCCTAATAAGGTTTCATTGGTTTCTAACATTGTTGCTATGATCGGACAGGTCACAGCTGTGGGGGTTGACTCTGACTGGTGGATAGACACTAGTGCGACTTGCCATGTCTGTTCTGGCAAGGAATGGTTCGTCACGTACCAGCCGATATCTGAGAAGGTTGTCATGGCGAACCAGGTCCAAGCTGAAGTTCTGGGGATCGGGACCGTGGAACTGAAACTCACTTCTGGGAACACTCTGACGCTTCAAGGTGTGAAGCATGTTCCGGCGATTGCAAAGAACCTGATCTCTAGGAGCCTGCTCTGCAATACAGGCTTGAGGATGGACATCAATGCTGGTCAGATGGTGATGTCCAAGAAAGGAACATACTTCGGGAAGGCTTATCAAACCAAAGGAATATTTAAAATTTAGTTTGTCAACCAGTTTGAAGACATTAATGCAGTTGTATTTTCTGATTATTCTCTTGAGTTGTGGCATAATAGACTAGGACATGTTCATTGTAAAAGAATTAACAAAATATCTGGTCTAGGACTTATCTCCAAATGTGGGGGTAAGGTAAAGAAGTGTGAAGTGTGTGCTCAGACGAAGATCACAAGGAAACCCTTTTATCGGGTCAATCAAAGCACAAATCTTCTGGAGTTGGTGCACTCCGATATCTGTGACTTCAAACATTTCTCCAAGAAGGCCGGGATGAAGTATTTCATAACCTTCATCGACGACTTCTCAAAATACGCGTTCATCTACTTGCTCAAGTCTAAAGATGAAGCCTTCGAGAAGTTCAGAGAGTTCAGGGCCGAAGCTGAACGGCAGACTAGACAACAACTCAAGAGGTTAAGAAGTGATCGAGGTGGGGAGTACAGGTCTCATGAATTTGTATCATTCTGCAAAGAACATGGAATCATATGCGAGACTACTGCTCCATATTCTCCTCAATCCAATGGAGTAGCGGAGAGGAAGAACAGAACATTGACAGAAATGATGAACTCAATGCTGCTAACCGCGGGTCTTCCTAAATGCTACTGGAGAGAAGCTGCATTGACGGCCACTTTTATTCTAAATAGAGTGCCATATGCAACTTCAGACGTAACTCCTCATGAACTCTGGTTCAAAGTCAGACCAAACTTGAATGTCATTCGAGTGTGGGGGTGTCTAGCGTATGTGAAGCTCCCAGATCTGAAGATTCAGAAGCTAGGGACAAGGACTACGAAGGCGATCTTCTTGGGGTATGCCGAGAAGAATGATGCTAGGAGATTTCTTGATATTGAGTCAAATCATATCATCGAATCTTGCGATGCTGAATACTTTGAAGACAAGTTTGCAAAAGACAAAAACATTGTTCTTTCGGACATTCTGGAAAATGATGTAGGTGCAAATGAGGCTGAAATCTCATACGGGCCAGTAGTCCAAGAAGAAGCTATTGTTGATGAAACAACTCTTGTACCAGAACTCGTAGAGCCGTCAGCTAAGCGAGCGAGGAGACCGAAAGACTTCGGAGATGACTTTGTCACCTATCATGTGGAAGCAGATCCGCTTACCTATGATAAGGCGATGAAGACCTGAGATGCTATCTTCTGGAAGGAGGCAGTGAATAACGAGTTTGACTCTATCACCTCCAATAACACATGGGTATTGGTAGATCTACCTGAAGGATAAAAGCCCATCGGATGTAAATGGATCTTCAAGAAGAAGATGAAGGCAGATGGAACTATTGACAAGTTCAAGGCCAGGCTGGTCGCCAAAGGATTTTCTCCGAAACAGGGGATAGACTACTTTGACACGTACGCTCCAGTAGCTCGGATGACCACCATCAGGATGTTAATCGCTCTAGCAGCTATACATAAGTTGGTGATACATCAGATGGATGTAAAGACAGCATTCCTAAATGGGAAGCTGACCGAAGAGATTTACATGCAACAGCCAGATGGATTTGTCGTCAAAGGTCTTGAAGACAAAGTCTGCAAGTTGGTGAAATCATTGTATGGTTTAAAGCAAGCTCCCAAGATGTGGCATGAGAAGTTTGACAAAGTTATTAGGTCAAACGGCTACAGAGTCAGCGAGACGGACAAATGTGTTTACACAAAGTTCGCTGATGGAAGAGGTGTCATCGTTTGTCTATACGTGGACGACATGCTAATCCTAGGTACGGATATAGGCTGTGTCACAGAGACAAAGAAGTTTCTCTCAACCAAGTTCAGTATGAAGGACTTGGGGGATGCAGATGTCATCTTGGACATAAAGATCATCCGGACAGATACTGGAGTAGCACTGTCACAATCTCATTATATTGAGAAGATGCTCACACGCTATGGGTATAAGGATCTTCCAGGGATCGATACGCCATACAGGTGTGATCAGAAGCTGAAGCCAAATTCAAGGAAAAGCGTCAGGCAGCTGGAGTATTCTAGCGTTATCGGAAGTTTGATGTACGTAACCACAACCACAAGGCCTGACATAGCTTTCACCGTGGGAATGCTGAGTCGGTTCACAAGCAATCCAAGGGTTGAGCACTGGAAAGCTGTGAAGCGGGTGATGAGATATCTCAAAATGACTCAGACATATGCACTGCACTACAACGGGTATCCGACAGTAGTGGAAGACTTCAGTGATGCTAGCTGGTGTTCAGAGGTGGAAAGCGAGAGATCCACAGGTGGATATGTCTTTTCCTTGGGTGGAGCTGCTATATCGTGGAAGTCGAAGAAGCAGACTATACTCTCTCGTTCCTCCATGGAATCTGAATTTTATGCACTTGAAACTGCAACAGATGAAGCAGAATGGCTTCGGGAGCTCATGTATGATCTTCCAGTGATTAGGGCTCAGATACTGGCGATACCGATATGCTGTGACAACCAGACGACTGTGACGGTGGCATCAAATGACCTCTTCAACGGAAAGAAGAGGACTGTGCGGTTTGAAGCACAGGACAGTACACGATCTTATCAAAAGAGGTATAATTGCAGTGATTGATGTTCGGAGTCAGGAGAACCTGGAAGATTCGTTCACAAAGGGCCTCAAGCACCAGTTGGTCGATGACACAGCTTGTAAAATAGGCTTGAAGGCATTCTGATAGTGTGTCTTTGTAATCCTACCGTAAAGTTTTATGCTATTAGTTCAAAGAGAAATCTACTAGGCATCTAACTTTTGGTTCAAAGGAGGATCACTGACTGGGAAACTATCAGGTAACAGTGGGTACTTGTTCTCTGGAACATGGAAGGGATACGGACCCATAACCACTGTTGTCTACTATGTATTTTTTCTGCAGAAAAAAACAGATCCTGTGGAAGGTTGGCTTAAACGCCTTAATGAGTTCTCAGGCAGAGTGAATGCCTGGTGTGCTTTACAGGAGGCACGGTAGAGCAGTACTACAAGGAGTGAAACTTCATGCTACAGTAGGATGACTCCACCATGAGGTTTCCAGGTAGGGGTAATGCTTCGGCTTTGCAAGCCAAGTCATAGCGGCGTAGCACCACAAATAGGCAGATAGCCTAATGTTGTATGACGTAATTAAAGAGTTGTAGACAGTACTACAAAGGGGAGGATGGTCCCATGTTACAGTGGCATGACACCACGATGAGGTACCCAGGTAGGGGTAAAGCCTCGATATTGCAAGCCATGTCGTTGCGGCGTAACACCGCAAGGAAGCCTTAGGCTTCATGCTGGGTAGTTTGGCACTACAAAGAGGCTTGTGACCTCATGCTACAATAGTATGACACTACGATGAGGTTCCCAGGTAGGGGTAATGCCTCGGCTTCAGGCCATGTCATAGCGGCGTAGCACCGCAAGGAAGCGCAAGGCTTCATGCCATATCTCTTTAATAAAGAACTCACCTATAGTGTATGGAAAGAGATATCAGGCCGTCTCTTGAGGGTAAACTTGTAGACGCCCAAAAATTATATACTGAAACCAGGCTGGCATATGGCCTTTAATGTGCAGCCAGAAGCACACGTAACTACACTTTGTGAGTGAGAAGAATTACAATTATGGTGCAGAATTCAAGACATAGTCCATTCTTGTATCATATTGTTATTTAACCCATACGGGAAGATTCAAGTCGTCAGTGACATCTATCATAATGCAAAATGGACAGTTACTGTAGGGAACGCTCAACCCTGGACACATATATATGTTGTGATATGTAGGGGATGTTGGTGCTTTCTTTACATGGAGAGAGCTTGCTCACAACATGCCTTGTAAATTTTAGTCCCACATCGAAAATACACCATGAGCTATCTCAACATATATACTTGGGTGTGTTGTTGAGAGATGCACATGGGGTGGTGACCCTAAGGAGGGAACCATGTGGGTATTTTACTAGGAGGTAAGAATAAGGCTCCAAGGATTAAGCATTAATGCTTTTGTCATTCTCTTGGATTAATTCCATTTGGAGCTAAGCCCCGAAGGGGCTTAGCGACTCGGACTCGGGCTCATGGGCTCATGAGACGTAATATGGCATTTTGTTGGCGCACTTTGCACTTAGCGTCAGCAGTCATGCGGCTCATATGCGGCCATGCGGTCTTATGCGGCATGCGGCTCATATGCGGCCTCATGCGGCTCATGCGGCCATGTGGTCCATGCGGCTCATGCGGCCATGCGGCCATGCGGCCATGCGGCTCATGCGGCCATGCGGCTCATACGGCTCATGCGGTCCATGCGGCTCATGCGGCTCATGTGGTCCATGCGGCCCATGCGGTCCTTGCGGCCATGAGGCTCATACGGCCAGGTTGCTGTTGCTGTTGCCGCATGGAGGGCTGCTGACTGTGTAGATTACAAGTCAGTTGTTGGTAAGGCTGAATCAATGCGATTAATTCAGATCCTATCTTTGTGGGATTTGAATTAATTTCGTTCCTATCTTTGTGGATTTAAATTAATCTCGTTGCTATCTTTTTTGGGATTTGATTCAATCTTTCCATAACTGAAGAGGCGGCTAGGGTTTCCACCCTCTCTCTATAAATACTCTCTTCTGGCCTCCTTTGTGAAAACAACAAAAATATAAGTCAGAAAAGGAGAAAGAGAGAGAGCTGTTGCCGCTATTGCAAGTCCATCCGAGGAGACAGAACAGAGGTGACTTTGAGCGTTCCACAAGTTCTTCAACTTGCTGGTTCCTGGAAGTAGATCGTGTGGGGCGAATCTTGCTTTGAGCAACGATATTTGACACCCCAGCATTTTTTTCTTCTCTCATCTTTCTCTAGATTATTGTACCTCGTTCTGTCCCAATTGCAACACGTTTGCAAGGAAAACGAGAGATCTTCTCTTCTCTATTTTTCTCCTCCATATTGTAATCAGATTATTTGGTATTTGTATCATCGTAGATCTCTGTTGTATCTGTTTTACCATCTTTGATTAAGCCCCGGGACTAACAAGTTATACATATATATAGAGGTGGGGGAGAACGGTCGTTCTCTGGCCAGCTGGAGGTGGAGGAAGTCGTACACGCATGCCGGGCCCTCGTCTGCAAGTGGCAAACAGTGCAGAGGCCTGCGCATATGAGATCGATTGGAGAAGATGGTGTACAGTACAGTTTAAACTAAAGGAGGCGGGTCGAGTATTCGAGAGTTTGGGTTGATTTGGACCCGCCCGGCCCAGTCTGATATGAACGGAGCTGGGCGCATTCCAGGTGGGGGTTTGAGCTTAGGGATGGGCTTTGGGTTTAGGTATTTTTAGCTTTAGGGTTTAAAAGAAATTCAATAGGCCTCTAGGTAGATTTAAACATAATTACTTTCTAATACACATATATTCCTATATTTTGTATAATGCTAATACTCTATTTTTAATGATAATAAATAATGATAATAATAATAACAACAATAATATATTCATGATAATAATAATAATAGTTAGGCATATCGATACTTAAGAAAGTTTTAGTTCCTAATTACTATAGGAAAAAATAAGAAATTGATTAATAATAGTATAGGACAACATAATACAATAATATTAATAACTGGAAATTGCTGAAAAACCCAATTTCGGGGTTGGGTTGTATGAAAAACCCACCCGCAAGATGGGTTTTATGAAATGCCCAGAATTATATAATTCTACGTCAAATATTCAAAGATTCCCTTTAGATGCTCTGTATTTACAAAATTAATACCATAACTACCCCTCCGCACAAACTCAGATCTGGATTGCGATTCTTTCTTCTTCTTCTTCTTCTTCACGAGAGATCTAAATTCCATTGCTCTCATCTTCAGCAGAGATCGCTAAGATCGTTCGTAGTTCATCATGCTTTTTTTTAGTCGAACTTCAATCATCGCTCATCTTCTTCTTCTTCTTCTTCTCCGACAATTAGGTCAATTATGGAGAGAAGATCTTTTCTTTTTCCATAAGAGTTAGCATCGTTTTGAAAGAAGAACGAAAACTCTTGAATCTTTATTCATGAAAATTTCTTTCCATAAAACAAAAAAAAAAATAAAAAAATTAGGTTTCTGTCAACTATTCTCCGTCGATATCACACGAAGAATAGTCATTCTCCTGCATTTTTAACAAGGAGAATGCCATTCTCCGTGTTGAATGGCATTCTCCGTGTTTCTAACACGGAGAATGGCCATTCTCCTGTGTTTAACATTTGAATGACCATTCTCCTTGTCATTTAACACGGAGAATGTCATTCTCCGTGTTATTTAGCACGGAGAATGGCCATTCTCCGTGTAATTTAGAAACGGAGAATGCCATTCTCCGTACTAAATTACACGAAGAATGGTCATTCTCTTACATTTTAACACTGGAAATAACCATTCTCCGTGTAAATTAACACGGAGAATGTCTTTCTCCATTTTAATTAATACGAAGAATGCCATTCTTCATTTTATTTAACACGGAGAATGCCATTCTCCGTGTTTTTAACACGAAGAATGGTCATTCTCCTGCGTTTTAACACTGGAATGACCATTCTCTGTGCTAAATTACACGGAGAATGGCCATTTTCGTTTTATTTAACATGGAGAATGGCTTTTTCGTTTTATTTAACACGGATAATGGCATTCTTCGTGTTTCTAATACGGAGAATGGCCATTCTCTGTGCTAAATTACACGAAGAATGACCATTCTCCGTGTAAATTAAGACGGAGAATGACCATTCTCCGTGTAATTTAGCACGGAGAATGCCATTTTTCGTGTTACTAACACAGAGAATGACTATTCTCCGTGTAAATTAAGTCGGAGAATGACATTCTCCGTGTTACTAACACAGAAAATGGCCATCCTCATGCAAATTAACATTTTTCGTGTTCTAACACGAAGAATGACCATTCTCCTGCATTTTATGGTCAGTTGAAACTTTGAAGGGCCATAACTTTTGACTGGGAGATCGAAACGAGGTCCGGTTTGTCCCAAAATGAGCGTATCTTCGAGGAGGCTGAAAGTAACAGCTTCTTTGTTAGACGGCCTTTCAAAATTTTAGAATTGCAAAAAAATGATGTTTGGACCTCCGTTTTAGCACTTTTGCCGTTTGTCTCGGTCTTCCGAAATTTTTTGACGAGTTTTTGAAGATTTTTTAGGAGAAAACCTAGATTTGAAAGTGAGCAGCGTATGGAAGAAGATGAAGTATCGAAACATTTTTTTAAGAGTAGATTCGGGGTGTTTTCAATAAATTAGAAGGAAGGGCAAAAAGGTCATTTGGAACCCTCTTTATATTTTTTGCTAATTTGGGCACGCGATGAAATGTTATTTTGCGGTAGATTTTTCATAAAACTTTTTTGTTTTTTGGGCATTTCATAAATTCCCCCTATTAATAATACTAATACTAGCAATGGTGGTTTTCATGCACTTGGGTTGGGTGGTTTAGGTTAGATTTGGGCTTGGTGCGATCATGACTACAAATTCAGATCAATTATGATCATTGATGAAATAATAGCATGCGGGAGCTCAATTGGATGGCACACAAGTGGCATGTGTCGTAGGCTCAAAATATATCAAAACCATATATTGGGTCGATTAGGTTGGGTCGATGTTGAGCCCCAAAATTAAATTGGAAGTTAGGACAAGTTTTATGGTAGATGGTCAAATGGCCTAAATAGAATAGAAAGTTGTGCAACGTAAATAGAATGCAAGGATAAAAACTGCTTAGCAAAAGTCGAACAAGTAGGTAATGTTGGGGCGAACCAAAAAAGTTTGTGTAGAGCTGGATCAAAGTGTTGGCTAGGTAAGCGTCCTGTAGTAAGAGGAGTAGTTATGAACCATGTAGACCATCCCCATGGGGGCAGTAAAGGGAGAGCCCCAATTGGTAGGAAAAAACCCACAACCCCTTGGGGTTATCCTGTGCTTGGAAGAAGAGTAGGAAAAAGGAAAAAATAGTGATAGTTTTATTCTTCGTCGCCGTAAATAGGAATATTGAAAATCCAATTTTTGGAATTTTAAATAGTAAGTTTGAGTGGGACATGATATATCAAGTGAGGATAATCTTGTCTACTACAAAACTCATGAAGAAGTTTCGAGAGATTGACATCCCTAGCACTCCAAAAATCAATGTCAAAAAAAGGTATATTTAATGATCAAAACTAATCATATATTTAATGAAATAATTCATTTAAATTTTTTTAAAAGAACCCTAAAATCTAGGGGGCTTACAAAACGGTCTAAAAATAATCACTAAAATAGGGGTAAAAGGGTCTTTTTGGCTTCCGGGTCCAATCTGAAACCTAGCCTGGACATGGGGGTCGGGCCGGTCCGGGTCGTTGACCGGGCTTGGGCTGGCCCAAACCGGTTTTGACCGGGCTGGGCTGAGCCGGGGACCTAGCCGCCCGGCCCAAGTTACACCTCGATGTACAACTGTGCAAGGCAAGTCCCCAAACCAATCTGAGCAGCCTGAAAGCATATTCCCAGCATTCACATGCACCAAACCGAGGAACTCATGAGTTTTTTTTATTTTTAAAACTCGACAAATAATAGCCGTTGGATTGATTGCATTTTATCCTTTAATTTTTTTCAAAGACCTAAACAAAAAAATAAGGACCTAAATGCAAAAAATAATACCACGTGTCGTAATCTAATTGTAATTTAATATTTGAGTTTTTGTAGTCCACTCTAAAAATGGTAAGCATTTGACAACAATGGAACGTCCTTAGTCTTTCAAAAAAGTAAGCATACTAAATGCTTCTTAATCAAGACAATAGAGAATTACGACTCCATTTTTCTTTATCCACTAAACCTAGGATAAATATTCACCCTTTCATTTAAGTGTTATCACATGTCAATTTAGTAGTCAAAACTAGCATGAATGTTCACAAAACAAGGGCATATCTGATGTTCCTAAAACGTGTGTACCAAATATGTATATTCTCTATAAAATATGGATTCTACTGAGTGTGGGTGTTATTTTTTAAAGTAATCAGTGGCATCAACATATACAGGAGATGTGATATGTTTGGTACACAGATTTTGAGGATAATAGATCTGCTCTACTCCCAAAAAAATTAGATTAGATAAAAATAAAAAGTGAAAGGATGAACATTTATACTAGTTTTGGTGGGTGAACAAAAATAGACCCTAGAGTTACACTTCGTGAATTTTTTATAGGAATAGTTGCAACATTTTTGCCACCAACAACTAGTAGTAGCCATTTTGGCCACTGTTCTAGTTAGAAATAAATACAATGAACCCCGTATGTTTCATGAGATTACAGGGACTATCCATATTCCAAAAATAATAACATTGACCACCCTTCTTCTTTATAAATTTTATTAAACATAGGGGTAGTCAGTATTATAAGTTTCTATAAAAAATATAAATTGTAGGAATGGTCCGTTTAATTAGTTTCAAAGTAGGAGTGGTCCATGTAATAAGTGTAAAACATAGGGGTAGGTAATACAATTTGACCGTTATAGTCCCCTAGCAAATTTATTTATTTAAATGACACACGTGCCCAAAGGCCAAAATTTTGGTTGCAGGCCTTTTTATTTATTTTTACTTTTAAGTATAAACATGTGGCCCAAATCACAAGGCGAGCATGGAAATGGATTAACATGACACACGTGCCGATGTCAGCACGATAGTCACGTGGTGCATATGTCGTGTCCTGCTCTGGGTAGAGATTTTTGTTGCATGACACTAAGGATGACACCGAGGCAGTTAGGGCCTAGGGGCCATACCCTCCATCTCCGCTTTCAGTAGTGTTCAAATTTTCGTTCCCGTTTCGCCATAGCCTCAGTTCGGATTCAACTTTTTTATCCCATCTTCATCCCCGTTAAACAATGCAACCCCATTCCCGTCCTATTAACACTTCCAGAGCCGGATTTTCCCTCCCTCGCCCCTTAAAAATTTGTCATGGACAATATAAGCTTAATGGTCTGCTTGGCAATTGTAGGGGTAGCGATTATGAGATGTTTTTAGAGTATCGGTTATGAGCGATTATGAGGGGTCCAATTTTGGCTGGTTTTGTAAGTAGCATCTTTTAAACCTCCAATCCATGCTTGGTAATTCACTAACGAGCGGCTCTGAAAGTTTTTTACACGAATAAAATTAAATAGGGAAGGTATTAGTAGTTATAATTATATATTTTTGTGAGGATATAAGTGGAATAATAAAATCTCTCAAAATCTACCGATTTGGGGTGTTTATAAAGCCACCCAAAATTATATTACACTGATTTTGGAAGGTTTTTGAGCCGACCAAAACCAGTGCCTAAAAAAATTAACAAGCAAAAGTTTTCATAAATGGTCGGTTCAAAAATACTCCAAAATCGGTGAAAACACCGTTACCAAACAGACCCTAAAAACTATTTTCATTCAAAAAAATACAAGACATGTTAATAAAACCTAATTTTCATTATATATATATATATATATATATATATATATATATATATATATATAGCATAAAGTCCATATCATATTCTATGTACCACACATATACATATCATATTCTATGTACCACACATATACATATATAGTATCCCATAGGTGAACTCTCTACCTCAAGACCTCTGCAAATAGGGACTCTACTAAAACCATACCAGGGCAGTGGCTTAACTTGTAGGTGTAGTGATACAAGGATAATGAAGTGCATGTATGTAGTGTTCAGGCATGTGCAATAATAAATACAGTAATACAGATGGGTGAATGCTTGGCAAGGTATGTTGTGGTGTCATTTGTAGTGAATGAAGTATACAGTAATGTATATAGTACAGACAGGGCGAATGCAATGGTGGCTAAATGAACTGAACTAGCTCCTAAATCTGATATTAGGATATGAAACTTGGCAATGATCAAATAATTAAACAAATCTGAGTTAAACTCATATACCTGGAATGGGTTAAAAGCGGAATGCAGTCCTTACAAGTCTTTATACATGTTGTATCAGTCTAACATACTATGGATTAAAGATGCAAATGTATGGAGGATAGGTTAAGGCAAGGTGTCTGTGTCCAGAGTATTAGAGCAATTTACAGAGGGTCATAGCGTAACAAGGCAGTGTGAACTAATTCATGGTGTTAGTGTTCAGGCATGTGCAGTACAAGTGTGTGCAGTGTTTGCTGCAGGGCAAAGGGTGCAGTAAAATACAAGCGAGGGGAGTTAATTTACAGGAAAATATTTGCCAGGCAACGTAATGCAGAACCTATCATGAATTGTAGATGGATATGCAAAGCAATGTAATAGAGTATGGTCTGAAACAAAATGAAGGATATGGGCTACACTTCAAAAGGATCAATATCACTCTTATAACAGAACAAGTATCACATCTGATACCTGGCCAAGAAGTAATGTCTGAACCTAGATTTCAAGACATTACATTCAAATAAAACTGAACATAGAGTTATGATTCAAGGGTTGGTCTTAAACTATGAAGGTCAGAACCCAAGTGAGATGTGGGTGGCTAAGCTAGGGTCCGAGCTACAAGTTCAGAGGCTGTACTAAGGAATAGGACTGAACATGACTTCATGTCCAAGTATGAACAACATTCCAAATATATAGGTAGGAATTATGTGGTTGATGTGTTCTCAGTTGGACTGGACAAAGGAAAGTAGGACAGATGGTGTGGTTTGGAC
This sequence comes from Iris pallida, assembly GCA_029216955.1. NCBI lineage: Eukaryota > Viridiplantae > Streptophyta > Magnoliopsida > Asparagales > Iridaceae > Iris > Iris pallida. The sequence continues at coordinate 34,412 of JANAVB010038195.1, forward strand.
AGGAACAAGTGGCTCAATACTACCTGGCTGAACAGGGAAATGGGAATTTAACCTTGATGTCCTCTTACCCATATGATATGTGGACTGAAACTAAAACTAATGCAGGAAAGCCATGCTATGCAGTGAATGAGTGGAGTATATGCAGGACACTTGAAACAAGTGATGAAATAGGAATACAGGAAAGTATACAACATGTCAAGTGAGTGTGGGTGAGAGTAAAAGATAGTGTCACAACAAGTGTCTACAAACAAGTGTGGTATGTAGACATGTGCAAGTGTCTAATAGTGTCAATAGTATGTCAATGAGTATCCTAGTGAATATCAGATAGTGTCACTCAGTGTCAAGTGTCAAACATGTGTCCAAAGGAATGTCATAGAGGTGTTCAAGTGTGTGCAGGTAAGGTGTGTCAAGTATCAATGTAACTAAGTATCTAACATGTGCAAGTGTGTGAACTATAAGTTAAAAGTGTGTCCAATGTGTGTCAGATATCATACAAGGTGTCACAGAGACAAGTGTGAGCAAAACGTGAATGTGTCCATACAAGTGTGTCTAAATGTGTCTAGCCTATGTCACAAAGTGTATCTAAGTGTGTGTCAACAGAGTGTACAGCTAGGTATCAGACAGTATCAGAAACACAAAAGTAAAGTGACAGGTGTGCTCGAGCATGTGAATGTGTGTGTGCATGGCAAACATGTATACAAATGTGTCAGTGTGTCATAGCATACAACTGTGTCGAACAGTAAGGTAATGTGGTATCAGACCATGAACTGCAGTATGCGGCCATGTTCGAGTGTCAAGTGATGTGTCATCATGTGTCAAGTGTCATACAGTGTCAAATGGTGTCAATGTGAGGGTGGCAAGTATCAGAATAGAGAAAATGTGTATGTGCGAATGTCGACAACACTTGTGGGTGAGATAACTTCTCAATAACTCAACCGATCCAACCCAAACTTCGTAGGTGGCGTGTCAGTGATTGCCCCTACCTATACCAACTGGTGGTACATGAAATCGTGTAGTGTCCAAAGAGAACGAACATGACAGCAGTAGAGGAACACTATTTTCCCCTGTGCAGTACACAACACGTATCCCCGTGTCCAATTTGACACAGAAAATAACACAATAGTCGACTCAGTCATCAACAAAATTAATCTACACATATAGGGCTACCCAAATCTATAATTAGTTTAGAAATTTGAGGAAAAATATTCTAAGAGGCATTTCATCGAACACTTGAGTAATCTCTCCGATACGGAGCGATACGCCCATGATACGGATATCAAATGGATTCAATTCCTAACCAAACTTAGCCTAGGGCTAGGGGGACCCTAAATAAATGTATCTATGGTGAGAAATCAAGAGATTAATGGGTTTAAAGGTCATTACCTACTCTATACCAAATTTAATGGCCAAATTGCTCCCAATCCTTGCTAGCTAGCCAATAGAGACTTCTTATACACAAGGGGAGTGTATTGCAAAACATGTATACAAATGTGTCAGTGTGTCATAGCATGCAACTGTGTCGAACAGCAAGGTGATGTGGTATCAGACCATGAACTACAGTATGCGACCATGTTCGAGTGTCAAGTGATGTGTCATCATGTGTCAAGTGTCATACAGTGTCCAATGGTGTCAATGTGAGGGTGGCAAGTATCAGAATAGAGAAATTGTGTATGTGCGAGTGTCGACAACACTTGTGGGTGAGATAACTTCTCAATAACTCAACCGATCCAACCCAAACTTCGTAGGTGGCGTGTCAGTGATTGCCCCTACCTATACCAACTGGTGCACATGAAATCGTGTCGTGTCCAAAGAGAACGAATATGACAGCAGTAGAGGAACACTATTTTCCCCTGTACAGTACACAACACGTATCCCCGTGTCCAATTTGACACAGAAAATAAACACAATAATCGACTCAGTCATCAACAAAATTAATCTATACATATAGGGCTACCCAAATCTATAATTAGTTAGAAATTTGAGGACAAAATATTCTAAGAGGCATTTCATCGAACACTTGAGTAATCTCTCCGATACGGAGCGATACGCCCATGATACGGATATCAAATGGATTCAATTCCTAACCAAACTTAGCCTAGGGCTAGGGGGACCCTAAATATGTATCTATGGTGAGAAATCAAGAGATTAATGGGTTTAAAGGTCATTACCTACTCTATACCAAATTTAATGGCCAAATTGCTCCCAATCCTTGCTAGCTAGCCAATAGAGACTTCTTATACACAAGGGGAGTGTATTGCAATTGATTTGGTTTAATTTGGAGTTAATTTGGTGATAGGGGGCAAATTTGGGGAAGAACACAAATTAGGGTTAGGGTCTGCAACAAAGAGGCAAGAGGGGACTAATGTTCACTTATATAGATGGAAAGGGACCTCTCTTGGCCAGCCATATAGTGGGCTAGGGTTAGGGTTGTTAGGGTTATATACTAAAAGTATCACTTTTGTAGTAACCTTATTTCTTTAAATTTTGAATGAGAATCATATGGGCAAATGTTTGCATATTGTATTGTTGCAAGTGTTAATGTAAATGTCTGATATTCTATATTATAGATAATATGGTGTGTGGTGTCACACAGAAGATCATATTATCAGTTTCCTATAGAGTATATAAATAGTTCACAACCTAGATGGACTTGGACAATCTATTGGAAAGGTTGTAGTGTAATCTGGTATTAGTCTATCTTGACTATAGGTTTACACTAGTACACTTTGTGTGTATTGAACAGGACCACTTGAGGTTGTTCTCTTTGTACTGACAACATAAGAGAATAAACACCTCTGTTATTATGGATGCATGTACTCTTAATCCGGATATAATAACGGACATGTATATGCAATGTGCATTACTTTGACTCATAAAAGAGTGAGATTCATTATGGATCAACAACCTCTATGAATTGGGTAATAACGTTGTATGTATGATGGGTTGTGATTATAAATGGAATCCATGTCCCGATACATCGGGTTGATGATGTCCTCTTAAGGAGCTCATAAGGATTGTCATATAAACCCTGCAAGTGGATTATATCCGACATGGCAAATAAAGTTAAGCGGTACTACTTAAGGATAAAAGATGTCGAATCAATATAGTTGTTAGTAACTTAATTTGATCGACGAACATACGATATCTTAACATGGGGAGCCAAACGAGCATATAATAAAAGGAGCCCACAAACATAATTTGGGATTAGGGAGGTAGTGCAATAATAGCTCATTAGTGGACCGAGCTATTGTTAATGGGCCTGGATTGTGTGTTCGGGCTGAACACGGGATATCCAGATCCGTTAGGAGGCCTAACCCTAATTTCTCCCCATGGTCCCTGCCGTAGCCTATATATATCCTCTATTCTCTGGCCGCCAGATTACTGATCAGAAATCTGAAATTTTCTCTAAATTCGTGATTCATGTAAGGAGAGAAAGAGAGTGCTGTCAAGGAGAAGAAAAAGTTGGAAGATCGTCGCCCACACGACGTCCAACTCAAGGAAGGAATACGTGCAGAAGATCTTGGGGTCGTCCGCTCGAGATTGCCAGGAATTACTTGTCTCCTTTCCGCCGCAGGTATAATTCGTGAACCCTAGTTTCCACCTATGAAGGGTTAGAACACGTATTAGATCTGTTTAACTTTCTATCGATCAATACGCACACCAAAGGAAGGGTCCTGGGAATCCCCAGTTCCATCAAGGGTTAGGTCCAATTGGTTTTTAGGCCATCTCAAGTTGTAAATTCAAGCCTCTTTAGTAAAGGCCCAACTAGATTAGCTTTCCTACAAATATCTTGATCCTAACACAATATCTAGATACTTTAGAACTTAGCTAACTTGTTTAATTCTGCTAACTAAGTGTCTAGGATCATGATCAACATCTAGACTAGGGTAATTCTAGGGTTTTACCTAACATAACACTTAGCACATTATGAATTAAATAAAATTAAAAAATAATTAAATATTCACAAATTACCAGTGTACCCTTATTCTAGAAAGTGGTATTACATTATCTAGTTCTCCATGGTCATGGTTAGTCTCTAGGCTAAGTAATTCTAAGGTTTCACTAGCAAATGACAAAATCACAATACATCAAATTAAATAATATTAAAATAATCAAAAATTCACCAATTTATCATTAACATGATTTAAATCCATTATTTAATAACTAACGTGGTCAATTTTACAAAAGTTCAAATTTATCCACATTTTAGAAAAGTGGTAGTTACAGAGTCTCTATAGTCTTCGAGGCAGTCTGATCCTACTTGTCTGGTCAGTTAAAGTCCCATAACGAAAGTATTATATTTTACCACATTGTTTGAATATGGTTACTCTAGAGAGTATGCATGGTAGATGACCAGATTTTCGGGTGAGATGAATATTATCCCGACTCCTGCCACCATATTGCCCTTAGGTCCTGTCTGTGAGGCCTCATCAAAGGATATTTGCCAGACCTATTGTATTGTGATTGAGTGTGACTCCAATATTTCGTCGGCGATGTTGTCATCCAGCTTCGACGTTTCTGGGACAGAGTGTGCTGCCAAGAAGTTGGCTAGTACCTGGCCCTTCATTGCCTTCTACATGAGGAAGACCATATCGTATGGGGAGAGGAGCATCGCCCATGTGGCTAGATGAGAGTTCAGCGCTCTAGGTTTCGTCAAGAGTACTCGGAGAGGATTGATTCGAAAAATCACATGAATTGTTTGTCCCGTCACGTAATGACGCATATTCAGAATTATGAATACCAAGGCTAGGCATTCCTTCTCGATAGGGTTATACCGATGTTCTATCCCAACCATCATTCCTTTAAGATAGTATATGGCCTGCTCGAGGCCATATCACCTTTTTGAGCCAACAGGGCACCCAGGGAATGATCCATTCCACGTACATAGAGTAAGAAAGGTTTACCGATTATTTGGGCGACCAAGACTGGGGGCCGCATGAGGTATTAATTGATATGTCGAAGGCTTTTTGGCAATCCTCGATCCCGACAAGTGACACGCCCTTCTTCATCAAATTAGTTAATAGTTGGCAGAGGTTTAGAATAAGCCTTCTGATATATGCAAGCCTGCCTTGGAGACCTCGGAGTTCCTGGAGGTTCTTTGTAGGGCTCATGTCGAGGATGGCTCGTATTTTCTCAGGATCTATTTAGATCCCTTTTGACATGATAATGAAGCCCAGAAACTTTTCGCTGGATACCCCTAAGAATGACTTGGTCGGGTTCATCTTCAATTAGTGTGTACGCAATAGCTCGAACATCATTTGAGGTCTTGGAGATGATCGTTCTTATCTCGACTTTTGATGGCGATGTCGTATACTTTGAAGATGGTGCTCATGGCACATTGCTAGGTTGTGCACGCATTCTTCAAGCGAAAGGCATTACTGTATAGCAGTAGACTCCCTACAGAGTCCGAAAGGCTGTGTGTTTCTTGTCAGTCAGAAACATTTTGATCTTGTTGTACCCTTAGAAGCCATCCATGAATGACATCCTCTCGAAGTCGCAGGTGTCATCGATCATTATATCAGCGATAAGTAGTAGGAATTCGTCCTTAGGACAAGTGTCGTTGAGATCCCGATAGTTGATACAGATCCTGATCTTGTCATTTTTTTGTGACAGGAATGATATTTTTCACCCAGTCTAGGTGTTGTTCCTTATGGATGAAGCCGCAAGAGATCATCTTATTAATTTCTTTCTAGATCGTATCCATTACGTCTGGGCGGAATTGACGTTGATGTTTCACCCGTTTGGCATCGGGTTTGATATTTAGTTTATGGAGTGCCGCTTGAGGATCCAATCCAGGCATATTTTCATAACTTTAGGTGAAGACGTCGATATAGTCTTTTACTAATTGGATGATCAATTTTTTATCGTCACTTGTTAAGCTTTGTTGATGAAGATGGTTTTAGAAGTAGTCTTATTGCCCAGGTTGACCTGTACCACCTTGTCTTCTGTGGGAGGATCTTTGTATTTGAAGTGTTGTTCCCATAGTATTTTAAGTCGTCGAGCCCAAGGATCGTCTTCGACAATGTCGAGAGTTTGTTCATCGTCTTTATCTCGCTCGACTGACACCATGTTGGCGAACAATAAATGTGAAACATTTTCTCTATGCTAGTGCCAAGATTCTCCACTGGTTGATTCTATTGAGTATGAGTAGGTTTTAGGTTTATCTCCTGAATTCTCGAGGGTTTTTTTAGTGCTCCATAGCCCAGCACACAGCGGGTGCGGTGGTAGTAGTCTTCCAGTTTCCCCTTCGAAGATTTTAGGAGGATTATCACTACTCAGCACGTATCCCATCTTCTGCTTGATATGCTTTGCCTAGGCCGCATAACATTGTACCTGCGTTCTTCGTTGTCGATGTATTGTACCGTTGGTGAAAGATCCTGGTGTCTCTCAACACTTCCAAAAATGATGGGTTTCTATCTTTCTTTTCTAGAAGCTACGATGACATAAGCATTTTTGGGTAAGTGAGAAAGTTAGTTGAGTAGGCGGATGCCACGGGCATGTAGAATTGGCTCAGATCTCGCTCTAGGAGATGTGTCGGCATTTCATGCGAGTAATTTAAAGATATTTCTTTATTTGAGCAAAGCAAAATGTCCCTTGATGGGATTAGAACTTCTAAGAGTCGCATGTCCTCTCGAGCCATCATGCTTTCTCTAGACCGTTCTTGATGATGCCTCTTTTGCTGAGTTTTTGGAGCTTTACCTACGGGCTCTTTCGGTCTTGTTGACGATGGGCTTGGGTCTTGCCCTGACTACGTCTGGTGTTGATTAGCCGTCGTAACCTTCCCAAGGATCTTGACGACCACAGGGATAGGAATCTTCGGAGCTCGCCCTTTGACTCAGATTTTTAAAGGTTCTTAGGCTGTTTGTCCTCCTTGGTCCCATCGTTTGGAGTGTAACCTTCCATTTGTGTCTCCAGGGGACCAGGGTTTCTCCGGATCCTTTTTCATCTTCGACGTTCTGGAATTCTTCTCGTGACGCCTCTTGATATAGGGCGACAACTGCGTAATATGCTTCAATTCTCTTAAAAGTATCGACGTTGGTGAATTCTATTTTGATGGCACCGTCATTCTCAACGTACTTCAAATACTGATGAAGAGTAGACGATACGATCATGTGCTCATGTATCCATGGTCTCTCGAGTAAGACATTATAGGATACATTTGTGTCTTGACGTAGCAGGTTGCTTTCATTTTTAGATCACCTATCGGTCATTTGAGGTATCTTCTCGAGAGAGTAGCGTCTCCTGGCGTTGAAATCGCTAATGGTTGTGCTAGTAGCTTACAACCGATGTATGGGGATCCTAAGACTTTGGAGGAGGCTCTGCTGGATGATGCTAATAGAGGACCCTGGGTCGATGTGCATCCGGTCCTCCTTGATGGCACCAATGTATCATGTATAATATAGGGGCTGACTGTGCTAGTTATTTTTCAGTAACATGTTATGCTGCGAGAACGTGATGTTCTCTATGCTATCTGTACATTGTGGCATCATTACAACAAAAAAGTGTTTTAACGACACTTGAAAAGTGTCGTTAATGACTTTCCAAGGCATTTTCTTAGTGCAGTCTAGAGGGGGTGTCATAGAAAGTTTTTGACTTTCTACGGTACTCGATAAGTGTCATGGAATAACTTTATGACAATATTTCTGAATGTCATGTAATCCTTATTCCACGGCACTTTACTAATGTCATGTTAGCGTGCTTCAATGTTCGGTTATAAGTGTCATCAAAATTATGACACTTTGTAAATGTCATCTAAAATTATTCTATAACATTAAATAAATGTCATGGATACTTTTCATGGCACCTTTTTAAATGCCAATCCAAGCATCATCATATATATATATATATATATATATATATATATATATAATATATATATATTATATATATATATATATATATATATATATATATATATATATATATATGATATATATATATATATATTGATGCTTGGATTGGCATTTAAAAGGTGCCATGAAAAGTATCCATGACATTTATTTATGTTATAGAATAATTTTAGATGACATTTACAAAGTGTCATAATTTGATGACACTTATAACCGAACATTGAAGCACGCTAACATGACATTAGTAAAGTGCGTGGAATAAGGATTACATGACATTCAGAAATATTGTCATAAAGTTATTCCATGACACTTATCGAGTACCGTAGAAAGTCAAAAACTTTCTATGACACCCCCTCTAGACTGCACTAAGAAAATGCCTTGGAAGTCATTAACGACACTTTTCAAGTGTCGTTAAAACACTTTTTTGTTGTAATGATGCCACAATGTACAGATAGCATAGAGAACATCACGTTCTCGCAGCATAACATGTTACTGAAAAATAACTAGCACAGTCAGCCCCTATATTATACATGATACATTGGTGCCATCAAGGAGGACCGGATGCACATCGACCCAAGGTCCTCTATTAGCATCATCCAGCAGAGCCTCCTCCAAAGTCTTAGGATCCCCATACATCGGTTGTAAGCTACTAGCACAACCATTAGCGATTTCAACGCCAGGAGACGCTACTCTCTCGAAAGATACCCTCAAATGACCGATAGGTGATCTAAAAATGAAAGCAACCTGCTACGTCAAGACACAAATGTATCCTATAATGTCTTACTCGAGAGACCATGGATACATGAGCACATGATCGTCGTCTACTCTTCATCAGTATTGAAGTACGTTGAGAATGACGGTGCCATCAAAATAGAATTCACCAACGTCGATACTTTTAAGAGAATTGAAGCATATTACGCAGTTGTCGCCCTATATCAAGAGGCGTCACGAGAAGAATTCCAGAACGTCGAAGATGAAAAAGGATCCGGAGAAACCCTGGTCCCTTGGAGACACAAATGGAAGGTTACAGTCCAAACGATGGGACCAGAGGAGGACAAACAGCCTAAGAACCTTTAAAAATCTGAGTCAAAGGGCGAGCTCCGAAGATTCCTATCCCTGTGGTCGTCAAGATCCTTGGGAAGGTTACGACGGCTAATCAACACCAGACGTAGTCAGGGCAAGACCCAAGCCCATCGTCAACAAGACGAAAGAGCCCGTAGTGGTAAAGCTCCAAAACTCAGCAAAAGAGGCATCATCAAGAACGGGTCTAGAGAAGCATGATGGCTCGAGAGGACATGCGACTCTTAGAAGTTCTAATCCCATCAAGGGACATTTTGCTTTGCTCAAATAAAGAAATATCTTTAAATTACTCGCATGAAATGCCGACACATCTCCTAGAGCGATCTGAGCCAATTCTACATGCCCGGCATCCGCCTACTCAACTAACTTTCTCACTTACCCAAAAATGCTTATCATCGTAGCTTCTAGAAAAGAAAGATAGAAACCCATCATTTTTGGAAGTGTTGAGAGACACCAGGATCTTTACCAACGGTACAATACATCGACAATGGAAGAACGCAGGTACAATGTTTACGGCCTAGGCAAAGCATATCATGCAGAAGATGGGATACGTGCTGAGTAGTGATAATCCTCCTAAAATCTTCGAAGGGGAAACTGGAAGACTACTACCACCGCACCCGCTGTGTGCTGGGCTATGGAGCACTAAAAAAACCCTCGAGAATTCAGGAGATAAACCCAAAACCTGCTCATACTCAATAGAATCAGCCAGTGGAGAATCTGGCACTAGCATAGAGAAAATGTTTCACAATTATTGTCGCCAATATGGTGTCAGTCGAGCGAGATAAAGACGATGAACAAACTCTCGACATTGTCGAAGACGATCCTTGGGCTCGACGACTTAAAATACTATGGGAACAACACTTCAAATACAAAGATCCTCCCACAGAAGATAAGGTGGTACAGGTCAACCTGGGCAATAAGACTACTTCTAAAACCATCTTCATCAACAAAGCTTAACAAGTGACGATAAAAAATTGATCATCCAATTAGTAAAAGACTATATCGATGTCTTCACCTAAAGTTATGAAAATATGCCTGGATTGGATCCTCAAGCGGCACTCCATAAACTAAATATCAAACCCGATGCCAAACGGGTGAAACATCAACGTCATTTCCGCCCAGACGTAATGGATACGATCTAGAAAGAAGTTAGTAAGATGATCTCTTGCGGTTCATCCATAAGGAACAACACCTAGACTGGGTGAAAAATATCATTCCTGTCACAAAAAAATGACAAGATCAGGATCTGTATCAACTATCGGGATCTCAACGACACTTGTCCTAAGGACGAATTCCTACTACTTATCGCTGATATAATGATCGATGACACCTGCGACTTCGAGAGGATGTCATTCATGGATGGCTTCTAAGGGTACAACAAATCAAAATGTTTTGACTGACAAGAAACACACAGCCTTTCGGACTCCGTAGGGAGTCTACTGCTATACAGTAATGCCTTTCGCTTGAAGAATGCGTGCACAACCTAGCAACGTGCCATGAGCACCATCTTCAAAGTAGACGACATCGCCATCAAAAGTCGAGATAAGAACGATCATCTCCAAGACCTCAAACGATGTTCGAGCTATTGCGTACACACTAATTGAAGATGAACCCGACCAAGTCATTCTTAGGGGTATCCAGCGAAAAGTTTTTGGGCTTCATTATCATGTCAAAAGGGATCTAAATAGATCCTGAGAAAATACGAGCCATCCTCGACATGAGCCCTACAAAGAACCTCCAGGAACTCCGAGGTCTCCAAGGCAGGCTTGCATATATCAGAAGGCTTATTCTAAACCTCTGCCAACTCTTAACTAATTTGATGAAGAAGGGCGTGTCACTTGTCGGGATCGAGGATTGCCAAAAAGCCTTCGACATATCAATTAATACCTCACGCGGCCCCCAGTCTTGGTCGCCCAAATAATCGGTAAACCTTTCTTACTCTATGTACGTGGAATAGATCATTCCCTGGGTGCCCTGTTGGCTCAAAAAGGTGATATGGCCTCGAGCAGGCCATATACTATCTTAAAGGAATGATGGTTGGGATGGAACATCGGTATAACCCTATCGAGAAGGAATGCCTAGCCTTGGTATTCACAATTCTGAATATGCGTCATTACGTGACGGGACAAACAATTCATGTGATTTTTCGAATCAATCCTCTCCGAGTACTCTTGATGAAACCTAGAGCGCTGAACTCTCATCTAGCCACATGGGCGATGCTCCTCTCCCCATACGATATGGTCTTCCTCATGTAGAAGGCAATAAGGGCCAGGTACTAGCCAACTTCTTGGCAGTACACTCTGTCCCAAAACGTCGAAGCTGGATGACAACATCGCCGACGAAATATTGGAGTCACACTCAATCACAATACAATAGGTCTGGCAAATATCCTTTGATGAGGCCTCACAGACAGGACCTAAGGGCAATATGGTGGCAGGAGTCGGGATAATACTCATCTCACCCGAAAATCTGGTCATCTACCATGCATACTCTCTAGAGTAACCATATTCAAACAATGTGGTAAAATATAATACTTTCGTTATGGGACTTTAACTGACCAGACAAGTAGGATCAGACTGCCTCGAAGACTATAGAGACTCTGTAACTACCACTTTTCTAAAATGTGGATAAATTTGAACTTTTGTAAAATTGACCACGTTAGTTATTAAATAATGGATTTAAATCATGTTAATGATAAATTGGTGAATTTTTGATTATTTAATATTATTTAATTTGATGTATTGTGATTTTGTCATTTGCTAGTGAAACCTTAGAATTACTTAGCCTAGAGACTAACCATGACCATGGAGAACTAGATAATGTAATACCACTTTCTAGAATAAGGGTACACTGTAATTTGTGAATATTTAATTAGTTTTTAATTTATTTAATTCATAATGTGCTAAGTGTTATGTTAGGTAAAACCCTAGAATTACCCTAGTCTAGATGTTGATCATGATCCTAGACACTTAGTTAGCAGAATTAAACAAGTTAGCTAAGTTCTAAAGTATCTAGATATTGTGTTAGGATCAAGATATTTGTAGGAAAGCTAATCTAGTTGGGCCTTTACTAAAGAGGCTTGAATTTACAACTTGAGATGCCTAAAAACCAATTGGACCTAACCCTTGATGGAACTGGGGATTCCCAGGACCCTTCCTTTGGTGTGCGTATTGATCGATAGAAATTAAACAGATCTAATACGTGTTCTAACCCTTCATAGGTGGAAACTAGGGTTCACGAATTATACCTGCGGCGGAAAGGAGACAAGTAATTCCTGGCAATCTCGAGCGGACGACCCCAAGATCTTCGCACGTACTTCCTTGAGTTGGACGTCGTGTGGGCGACGATCTCCCAACTTTTCTTCTTTGACAGCACTCTCTTTCTCTCCTTACGTGAATCACGAATTTAGAGAAAATTTCAGATTTCTGATCAGTAATCTGGCGGCCAGAGAATAGAGGATATATAGGCTACGACAGGGACCATGAGGAGAAATTAGGGTTAGGCCTCCTAACGGATCTGGATATCCCGTGTTCAGCCCGAACACACAATCCAGGCCCATTAACAATAGCTCGGTCCACTAATGAGCTATTGTTGCACTACCTCCCTAATCCCAATTATGTTTGTGGGCCTTTTTATATGCTCGTTTGGCTCCCCATGTTAAGATATCGTATGTCCGTCGATCAAATTAAGTTACTGACAACTATATTCGACATCTTTTATCCTTAAGTAGTACCGCAACTTTATTTGTCATGTCGGATAATCCACCTGCAGGGTTTACATGACAATCCTTATGAGCTCCTTAAGAGGACATCATCAACCCGATGTATCGGGACATGGATTCCATTTATAATCAATAACCCATCATACATACAATGTTATTACCCAATTCATAGAGGTTGTTGATCCATAATGAATCTCACTCTTTTATGAGTCAAAGTAATGCACATTGCATATACATGTCCGTTATTATATCCGGATTAAGAGTACAAGCATCCATAATAACAGAGGTTTGTCTCTTATGTAGTCAGTACAAAGAGAACAACCTCAAGTGGTCCTGTTCAATACACACAAAGTGTACTAGTGTAAACCTATAGTCAAGATAGACTAATACCAGATTACACTACAACCTTTCCAATAGATTGTCCAAGTCCATCTAGGTTGTGAACTATTTATATACTCTATAGAAAACTGATAATGATCTTCTGTGTGACACCACACACCATATTATCTACAATATAGAATATCAGACATTTGCATTAACACTTGCAACAAATACAATATGCAAACATTTGCCCATACGATTCTCATTCAAAATTTAAGGAAATAAGGTTACTACAAAAGTGATGCTTTTAGTATATAACCCTAACAACCCTAACCCTAGCCCACTATATGGCTGGCCAAGAGAGGTCCCTTCCCACCTATATAAGTGAACATTAGTCCTCTCTTGCCTCTTTTATTGCAGACCCTAACCCTAATTTGTGTTCTTCCAAATTTGCCCCCTATCACCAAATTAACTCCAAATTGAACCAAATCAATTGCAATATACTCCCCTTGTGTATAAGAAGTCTCTATTGGCTAGCTAGCAAGGATTGGGAGCAATTTGGCCATTAAATTTGGTATAGAGTAGGTAATGACCTTTAAACCCATTAATCTCCTGATTTCTCACCATAGATGCATTTATTTAGGGTCCTCCTAGCCCTAGGCTAAGTTTGGTTAGGAATTGAATCCATTTGATCCGTATCATGGGCGTATCGCTCGTATCGGAGAGATTACTCAAGTGTTCGATGAAATGCCTCTTAGAATATTTTGTCCTCAAATTTCTAAACTAATTATAGATTTGGGTAGCCCTATATGTGTAGATTAATTTTGTTAATGACTGAGTCGATTATTGTGATTTTCTGTGTCAAATTGGACACGGGGATACGTATTGTGTACTGCACAGGGGAAAATAGTGTTCCTCTACTGCTGTCATGTTCGTTCTCTTTGGACACGACACGATTTCATGTGCCACCAGTTGGTATAGGTAGGGGCAATCACTGACACGCCACCTACGAAGTTTGGGTTGGATCGGTTGAGTTATTGAGAAGTTATCTCACCCATAAGTGTTGTCGACACTCGCACATACACATTTTCTCTATTCTGATACTTGCCACCCTCATTGACACCATTGGACACTGTATGACACTTGACACATGATGACACATCACTTGACACTCGAAATGGTCGTATACTGCAGTTCATGGTCTGATACCACATCACCTTGCTGTTCGACACAGTTGCATGCTATGACACACTGACACATTTGTATACATGTTTTGCCATGCACACACACATTCACATGCTCGAGCACACCTGTCACTTTACTTTTGTGTTTCTGATACTGTCTGATACCTAGCTGTACACTCTGTTGACACACACTTAGATACACTTTGTGACATAGGCTAGACACATTTTAGACACACTTGTATGGACACGTTCACGTTTTGCTCACACTTGTCTCTGTGACACCTTGTATGATATCTGACACACATTGGACACACTTTTAACTTATAGTTCACACACTTGCACATGTTAGATACTTAGTTACATTGATACTTGACACACCTTACCTACACACACTTGGACACCTCTATGACATTCCTTTGGACACATGTTTGACACTTGACACTGAGTGACACTATCTGATATTCACTAGGATACTCATTGACACACTATTGACACTATTAGACACTTGCACATGTCTACATACCACACTTGTTTGTAGACACTTGTTGTGACACTATCTTTTACTCTCACCCACACTCACTTGACATGTTGTATACTTTCCTGTATTCCTATTTCATCACTTGGTTCAAGTGTCCTGCATATACTCCACTCATTCACTGCATAGCATGGCTTACCTGCATTAGTTTTAGTTTCAGTCCACATATCATATGGGTAAGTGGACATAAAGGTTAAATTCCCATTTCCCTGTTCAGCCAGGTAGTATTGAGCCACTTGTTCCTGTCCAAACCACACCATTGTCCTACTTTCCTTTGTCCAGTCCAACTGAGAACACATCAACCACTTAATTCCTACCTATATATTTGGAATGTTGTTCATACTTGGACATGAAGTATGTTCAGTCCTATTCCTTAGTACAGCCTCTGAACTTGTAGCTCGGACCCTAGCCTAGCCACCCATCTCACTTGGGTTCTGACCTTCATAGTTTAAGACCAACCCTTGAATCATACTCTCTATTCAGTTTTATTTGAATGTAATGTCTTGAAATCTAGGTTCAGACATTACTTCTTGGCCAGGTATCAGATGTGATACTTGTTCTGTTATAAGAGTGCTATTGATCCTTTTTGAAGTGTAGCCCATATCCTTTATTTTGTTTCAGACCATACTCCATTACATTGCTTTGCATATCCATCTACAATTCATGATAGGTTCTATTACGTTGCCTTGCAAATATTTTCCTGTAAATTAACTCCTCTCACTTGTATTTTACTGCACCCTTTGCCCTGCAGCAAACACTGCACACACTTGCACTGCACATGCCTGAACACTAACACCATGAATTAGTTCACACTGCCTTGTTACGCTATGACCCTCTGTAAATTGCTCTAATACTCTGGACACAGACACCTTGCCTTAACCTATCCTCCATACATTTGCATCTTTAATCCATAGTATGTTAGACTGATACAACATGTATAAAGACTTGTAAGGACTGTATTCCGCTTTTAACCCATTCCAGGTATATGAGTTTAACTCAGATTTGTTTAATTATTTGATCATTGCCAAGGTTCATATCCTAATATCAGATTTAGGAGCTAGTTCAGTTCATTTAGCCACCATTGCATTCGCCCAGTCTGCTATATACATTACTGTAACTTCATTCCTCACTACAAATGACACCACAACATACCTTGCCAAGCATTCACCCATCTGCATTACTGTATTATTACTGCACATGCCTGAACACTACATACATGCACTTCATTATCCTTGCATCACTACACCTACAAGTTGAGCCACTGCCCTGGTATGGTTTTAGTAGAGTCCCTATTTGCAGAGGTCTTGAGGTAGAGAGTTCACCTATAGGATACTATATATGTATATGTGTGGTACATAGAATATGATGGACTTTATGCTATACTGTGTATAAATGTATGATATATTATTAAATGTTATATTATATATATATATATATATATATATATGAAAATTAGGTTTTATTAACATGTCTTGTTTTTTTGAATGAAAATAGTTTTTAGGGTCTGTTTGGTAACGGTGTTTTCACCGATTTTGGAGTATTTTTGAACCGACCATTTATGAAAACTTTTGCTTGTTAATTTTTTTAGGCACTGGTTTTGGTCGGCTCAAAAACCTTCCAAAATCAGTGTAATGTAATTTTGGGTGGCTTTATAAATACCCCAAATCGGTAGATTTTGAGAGATTTTATTATTCCACTTATATCCTCACAAAAATATATAATTATAACTACTAATACCTTCCTATTTAATTTTATTCGTGTAAAAAACTTTCAGAGCCGCTCGTTAGTGAATTACCAAGCATGGATTGGAGGTTTAAAAGATGCTACTTACAAAACCAGCCAAAATTGGACCCCTCATAATCGCTCATAACCGATACTCTAAAAATATCTCATAATCGCTACCCCTACAATTGCCAAGCAGACCATTAAGCTTATATTGTCCATGACAAATTTTTAAGGGGCGAGGGAGGGAAAATCCGGCTCTGGAAGTGTTAATAGGACGGGAATGGGGTGTGCATTGTTTAACGGGGATGAAGATGGGATAAAAAAGTTGAATCCGAACTTAGGCTGTGGCGAAACGGGAACGAAATTTGAACACTACTGAAAGCGGGGATGGAGGGTATGGCCCCTAGGCCCTAACTGCCTCGGTGTCATCCTTAGTGTCATGCAACAAAAATCTCTACCCAGAGCAGGACACGACATATGCACCACGTGACTATCGTGCTGACATCGGCACGTGTGTCATGTTAATCCATTTCCATGCTCGCCTTGTGATTTGGGCCACATGTTTATACTTAAAAGTAAAAATAAATAAAAAGGCATGCAACCAAAATTTTGGCCTTTGGGCACGTGTGTCATTTAAATAAATTTGCTAGGGGACTATAACGGTCAAATTGTATTACCTACCCCTATGTTTTACACTTATTACATGGACCACTCCTACTTTGAAACTAATTAAACGGACCATTCCTACAATTTATATTTTTTATAGAAACTTATAATACTGACTACCCCTATGTTTAATAAAATTTATAAAGAAGAAGGGTGGTCAATGTTATTATTTTTGGAATATGGATAGTCCCTGTAATCTCATGAAACATACGGGGTTCATTGTATTTATTTCTAACTAGAACAGTGGCCAAAATGGCTACTACTAGTTGTTGGTGGCAAAAATGTTGCAACTATTCCTATAAAAAATTACGAAGTGTAACTCTAGGGTCTATTTTTTGTTCACCACCAAAACTAGTATAAATGTTCATCCTTTCACTTTTTATTTTATCTAATCTAATTTTTTTGGGAGTAGAGCAGATCATCCTCAAAATCTGTGTACCAAACATATCACATCTCCTGTATATGTTGATGCCACTGATTATTTTAAAAAATAACACCCACACTCAGTAGAATCCATATTTTATAGGAGAATATACATATTTGGTACACACGTTTAGGAACATCAGATATGCCCTTGTTTTGTGAACATTCATGCTAGTTTTGACTACTAAATTGACATGTGATAACACTTAAATGAAAGGGTGAATATTTATCCTAGATTTAGTGGATAAAGAAAAATGGAGTCGTAATTCTCTATTGTCTTGATTAAGAAGCATTTAGTATGCTTACTTTTTTGAAAGACTAAGGACGTTCCATTATTGTCAAATGCTTACCATTTTTAGAGTGGACTACAAAAACTCAAATATTAAATTACAATTAGATTACGACACGTGGTATTATTTTTGCATTTAGGTCCTTATTTTTTTGTTTCGGTCTTTGAAAAAAATTAAAGGATAAAATGCAATCAATCCAACAGCTATTATTTGTCGAGTTTTAAAAATAAAAAAAAACTCATGAGTTCCTCGGTTTGGTGCATGTGAATGCTGGGAATATGCTTTCAGGCTGCTCAGATTGGTTTGGGGACTTGCCTTGCACAGTTGTACATCGAGGTGTAACTTGGGCCGGGCGGCTAGGTCCCCGGCTCAGGCCCAGCCCGGTCAAAACCGGTTTGGGCCAGCCCAAGCCGGTCAACGACCCGGACCGGCCCGACCCCCATATCCAGGCTAGGTTTCAGATTTGGACCCGGAAGCCAAAAAGACCCTTTTACCCCTATTTTAGTGATTATTTTTAGACCGTTTTATAAGCCCCTAGATTTTAGGGTTCTTTTAAAAAAATTTAAATGAATTATTTCATTAAAATATGATTAGTTTTGATCATTAAATATACCTTTTTTTGACATTGATTTTTAGAGTGCTAGGGATGTCAATCTCTCGAAACTTCCTTCATGAGTTTTGTAGTAGACAAGATTATCCTCACTTTGATATATCATGTCCCACTCAAACTTACTATTTAAAATTCCAAAAATTGGATTTTCAATATTCCTATTTACGGCGACGAAGAATAAAACTATCACTATATTTTTTCCTTTTTCCTACTTCTTCTTCCAAGCACAGGATAACCCCAAGGGGTTGTGGGTTTTTTCCTACCAATTGGGGCTCTCCCTTTACTGCCCCCGTGGGGATGGTCTACATGGTTCATAACTACTCTTACTACAGGACGCTTACCTAGCCAACACTTTGATCCAGCTCTACCCAAACTTTTTGGTTCGCCCCAACATTACCTACTTGTTCGACTGTTGCTAAGCAGTTTTTATCCTTGCATTCTATTTACGTTGCACAACTTTCTATTCTATTTAGGCCATTTGACCATCTACCATAAAACTTGTCCTAACTTTCAATTTAATTTTGGGGCTCAACATCGACCCAACCTAATCGACCCAATATATGGTTTTGATATATTTTGAGCCTACGACACACATGCCACTTGTGTGCCTTCCAATTGAGCCCGCATGCATTATTTCATCAATGATCATAATTGCTCTGAATTTGTAGTCATGATCGCACCAAGCCCAAATCTAACCTAAACCACCCAACCCAAGTGCATGAAAACCACCATTGCTAGTATTAGTATTAATAGGGGGAATTTATGAAATGCCCAAAAAACAAAAAAGTTTTATGAAAAACCTACCGCAAAATAACATTTATGCGTGCCCAAAATTAGCAAAAAAATATAAAGGGGTTCCGAATGACCTTTTTGCCCTTCCTTCTAATTTATTGAAAACACCACATCTACTCTTAAAAAAACGTTTCGATACTTCATCTTCTTCCATACGCTGCTCACTTTCAAATCTCGGTTTTCTCCTAAAAAATCTTTAAAAACTCGTCAAAAAATTTCGGAAAGACCGAGACAAACGGCAAAAGTGCTAAAACGGAGGTCCAAATATCATTTTTTTGCAATTCTAAAATTTCGAAAGGCGTCTAACGAAGAAGCTGTTACTTTCAGCCACCTCGAAGATACGCTCATTTTGGGACAAACCGGACCTCGTTTCGATCTCCCAGTCAAAAGTTATGGCCCTTCAAAGTTTCAACTGACCATAAAATGCAGGAGAATGATCATTCTTCGTGTTAGAACACGAAAAATATTAATTTCGCATGAGGGGGCCATTCTCCGTGTTAGTACGTAACACGGAGAATGTCATTCTCCGACTTAATTTACATGGAGAATAGTCATTCTCTGTGTTAGTAACACGAAAAATGGCATTCTCCGTCTTAATTTACACGGAGAATGGCCATTCTCCGTGCTAAATTACACGGAGAATGGTCATTCTCCGTCTTAATTTACACGGAGAATGGTCATTCTCCGTGTAATTTAGCACAGAGAATGGTCATTACAGTGTTAAAATGCAGGAGAATGGCCATTCTCCGTATTAGAAACACGGAGAATGCCATTATCCGTGTTAAATAAAACGAAGAATGCCATTCTCCATGTTAAATAAAACAAAGAATGGCCATTCTCCGTGTAATTTAGCACAGAGAATGGTCATTCCAGTATTAAAATGCAGGAGAATGACCATTCTTCGTGTTAGAAATACGAAGAATGGCATTCTCCGTGTTAAATAAAATAAAGAATTGCATTCTCTGTATTAATTAAAATGGAGAAAGACATTCTCCGTGTTAATTTACACGGAGAATGGTTATTTCCAGTGTTAAAATGTAAGAGAATGACCATTCTCTGTGTAATTTAGTACGGAGAATGGCATTCTCCGTTTCTAAATTACACGAGAATGGCCATTCTCCGTGCTAAATAACACGGAGAATGACATTCTCCGTGTTAAATGACAAGGAGAATGGTCATTCAAATGTTAAAACATAGGAGAATGGCCATTCTCCGTGTTAGAAACACGGAGAATGCCATTCAACACGGAGAATGGCATTCTCCTTGTTAAAAATGCAGGAGAATGACTATTCTTCGTGTGATATCGACGAAGAATAGTTGACAGAAACCTAATTTTTTTATTTTTTTGTTTTATGGAAAGAAATTTGACATGAATAAAGATTCAAGAGTTTTCGTTCTTCTTTCAAAACGATGCTAACTCTTATGGAAAAGAAGAAAAAGATCTTCTCTAATTGACCTAATTGTCGGAGAAGAAGAAGAAGAAGAAGAAGATGAGCGATGATCGAAGTTCGACTGAAAAAAAAGCATGATGAACTACGAACGATCTTAGCGATCTCTGCTGAAGATGAGAGCAAAAATTTAGATCTCTCGTGAAGAAGAAGAAGAAGAAGAGAGAAGAAGAAGAAAGAAGAGAATCGCAATCCAGATCTGAGTTTGTGCGGAGGGGTAGTTATGGTATTAATTTTGTAAATACAGAGCATCTAAAGGAAATCTTTGAATATTTGACGTAGTATATAATTCTGGGCATTTCATAAAACCCATCTTGCGGGTGGATTTTTCATACAACCCAACCCCGAAATTAGGTTTTTCAGCAATTTCCAGTTATTAATATTATTGTATTATGTTGTCCTATACTATTATTAATCAATTTCTTATTTATTTCCTATAGTAATTAGGAACTAAAACTTTCTTAAGTATCGATATGCCTAACTAATTATTATTATTATCATGAAATATTATTGTTGTTATTATTTTATTATCATTATTTATTATCATTAAAAATAGAGTGTTAGCATTATACAAAATATAGGAATATATGTGTATTAGAAAGTAATTATGTTTAAATCTAACCTAGAGGCCTATTGAATTTCTTTTAAACCCTAAAGCTAAAAATACCTAAACCCAAAGCCCATCCCTAAGCTTAAACCCCCACCTGGAATGCGCCCAGCTCCGTTCATATCAGACTGGGCCGGGCGGGTCCAAATCAACCCGAACTCTCGAATACCCGACCCGCCTCCTTTAGTTTAAACTGTACTGTACACCATCTTCTCCAATCGATCTCATACGCGCAGGCTGCACAGTTTGCCACTTGCAGGTGAGGGCCCGGCATGCGTGTACGACTTCCTCCACCTCCAGCTGGCTAGAGAACGACCGTTCTCCCCTCCTCTATATATATGTATAACTTGTTAGTCCCGAGGCTTGATCAAAGATGGTAAAACAGATGCAACAGAGATCTACGATGATACAAATACCAAATAATCCGATTACAATATGGAGGAGAAAAATAGAGAAGAGAAGATCTCTCGTCTTCCTTGCAAACATGTTGCAATTGGGACAGAACGAGGTACAATAATCTAGAGAAAGATGAGAAGAAGAAAAAATGCTGGGGTGTCAAAATATCGTTGCTCAAAGCAAGATTGCCCCACACGATCTGCTTCTAGGAACCAGCAAGTTGAAGAACTTGTGGAACGCTCAAAGTCACCTCTGTTCTGACTCCTTGGATGGACTTGCAATAGCGGCAACAGCTCTCTCTTTCTCCTTTTCTGACTATATTTTTGTTGTTTTCACAAAGGAGGCCAGAAGAGAGTATTTATAGAGAGAGGGTGGAAACCCTAGCCGCCTCTTCAGTTATGGAAAGATTGAATCAAATCCCAAAAAAGATAGCAACGAGATTAATTTAAATCCCACAAAGATAGGAACGAAATTAATTCAAATCCTACAAAGATAGGATCTGAATTAATCGTATTGATTCAGCCTTACCACAACTGACTTGTAATCTACACAGTCAGCGGAGCCCTCCATGCGGCAACAGCAACAGCAGCTGGCCGTATGAGCCTCATGGCCGCAAGGACCGCATGGGCCGCATGGACCACATGAGCCGCATGAGCCGTATGGACCGCATGAGCCGTATGAGCCGCATGGCCGCATGAGCCGTATGGCCGCATGAGCCGCATGGCCGCACGGACCACATGGCCGCATGAGCCGCATGAGGCCGCATATGAGCCGCATGCCGCATAAGACCGCATGGCCGCATATGAGCCACATGACTGCTGACGTGCTAAGTGCAAAGTGCACCAACAAAATGCCATATTACGCCTCATGAGCCCATGAGCCCGAGTCCGAGTCGCTAAGCCCCTTCGGGGCTTAGCTCTGAATGGAATTAATCCAAGAGAATGACAAAAGCATTAATGCTTAATCCTTGGAGCCTTATTCTTACCTCCTAGTAAAATCACCCACATGGTTCCCTCCTTAGGGTCACCACCCCATGTGCATCTCTCAACAACACACCCAAGTATATATGTTGAGATAACTCATGGTGCATTTCCGATGTGGGACTAAAATTTACAAGGCATGTTGAGAGCAAGCTCTCTCCATGTAAAAAAGCACCAACAATCTCACATATCACAACATATATATGTGTCCAGGGTTGAGCGTTCCCCACAGTAACTGTCATTTTACATTAGGATAGATGTCGCTGACGACTTGAATCTTTCCGCATGGGTTAAATAACAATGTGATACAAGAATGGACTACGCCTTGAATTCTGCACCATAATTGTAATTCTTCCCACTCACAAGTGTAGTTACGTGCTTCTGGCTGCACATTAAAGGCCATGTGCCAGCCTGGTTTCAGTGTATAATTTTGGGCGTCTACAAGTTTACCCTCAAGAGACGGCCTGATATCTCTTTCCATACACTATAGGTGAGTTCTTTATTAAAGAGATATGGCATGAAGCCTTGCGCTTCCTTGCGGTGCTACGCCGCTATGACATGGCCTGAAGCCGAGGCATTACCCCTACCTGGGAACCTCATCGTAGTGTACACTATTGTAGCATGAGGTCACAAGCCTCTTTGTAGTGCCAAACTACCCAGCATGAAGCCTAAGGCTTCCTTGCGGTGTTACGCCGCAACCACATGGCTTGCAATACCGAGGCTTTACCCCTACCTGGGTACCTCATCGTGGTGTCGTGCCACTGTAACATGGGGCCATCCTCCCCTTTGTAGTGATCTACAACTCTTTAATTACGTCATACAACATTAGGCTACCTGCCTAACGGTGCTACGCTGCTATGACTTGGCTTGCAAAGTCGAAGCATTACCCCTACCTGGGAACCTCATGGTGGAGTCATCCCACTGTAGCATGAAGTTTACTCCTTGTAGTACTGCTCTACCGTGCCTCCTGTAAAGCACACCAGGCATTCACTCTGCCTGAGAACTCATTAAGGCGTTTAAGCCAACCTTCCACAGGATCTGTTTTTTCCGCAAAAAAATACATAGTAGACAATAGTGGTTATGGGTCCGTATCCCTTACATGTTCCAGAGAACAAGTATCCACTGTTACCTGATAGTTTCCCAGTCAGTGATCCTCCTTTGAACCAAAAGTTAGATGCCTAGTAGATTTCTCTTTGAACTAATAGCATAAAACTTTACGGTAGGATTACAAAGACACACTATCAGAATGCCTTCAAACCCATTTTACAAGCTGTGTCATCGACCAACTGGCGCTTGAGGCCCTTTGTGAACGAATCTTCTAGGTTCTCCTGACTCCGAACATCAATCACTGCAATTACACCTCTTTTGATAAGATCGTGTACTGCCCTGTGCTTCAACCGCACAGTCCTCTTTTTTCTGTTGAAGAGGTCATTTGATGCCACCGTCACAGTCGCCTGGTTGTCACAGCATATCGGTATCGCCGTGAGCCCTAATCACTGGAAGATCATACATGAGCTCCGAAGCCATTCTGCTTCATCTGCTGCAGTTTTAAGTGCATAGAATTCAGATTCCATGGAGGAACGGAGAGATAGTCTGCTTCTTGACTTCCACGATATAGCAGCTCCACCCAAGGAAAAGACATATCCACCTGTGGATCTCTCGCTTTCCACCTCTGAACACACAACGCATCACTGAAGCCTTCCACTACTGTCGGATACCGTTGTAGTGGCAGTGCATATGTCTGAGTCTTTTTGAGATATCTTATCACCCGTCACAGCTTTCCAGTGCTCAACCCTGGGTTGCTTGTGAACCGACTTAGCATTCCCACGGCGAAAGCTATGTCAGGCCTTGTGGTGTGGTTACGTACTTCAAACTTCGATAACGCTAGAATACTCCAGCTGTCTGACGCTTTCCCTTGAATTTGGCTTCAGCTTCTGATCACCTGTATGGCGTATCGATCCCTGGAAGATCCTTATACCCATAGCGTGTGAGCATCTCTCAATGTAGTGAGATTGTGACAGTGCTACTCCAGTATCTGTCGGATGATCTTTATGTCCAAGATGACATCTGCATCCCCCAAGTCCTTCATACTGAACTTGGTTGAAAGAAACTTCTTTGTCTCTGTGACACAGCCTATATCCGTACCTAGGATTAGCATGTCATCCACGTATAGACAAACGATGACACCTCTTCCATCAGCGAACTTTGTGTAAACATATTTGTCCGTCTCGCTGACTCTGTAGCCGTTTGACCTAATAACTTTGTCAAACTTCTCATGCCACATCTTGGGAGCTTGCTTTAAACCATACAATGATTTCACCAACTTGCAGACTTTGTCTTCAAGACCTTTGACGACAAATCCATCTGGCTGTTGCATAAATCTCTTCGATCAGCTTTCCATTCAGGAATGCTGTCTTTACATCCATTGATGTATCACCAACTTATGTATAGCTGCTAGAGCGATTAACATCCTGATGGTGGTCATCCGAGCTACTGGAGCGTACGTGTCAAAGTAGTCTATCCCCTGTTTCTGAGAAAATCCTTTGGTGACCAGCCTGGCCTTGAATTTGTCAATAGTTCCATCTGCCTTCATCTTCTTCTTGAAGATCCATTTACATCCGATGGACTTTTCTCCTTCAGGTAGATCTACCAATACCCATGTGTTATTGGAGGTGATAGAGTCAAACTCGTCATTCACTGCCTCCTTCCAGAAGATAGCATCTCAGGTCTTTATCGCCTCATCATAGGTAAGCGGATCTGCTTCCACATGATAGGTGACAAAGTCATCTCCGAAGTCTTTCGGTCTCCTCGCTCGCTTAGCTGACGGCTCTACGAGTTCTGGTACAAGAGTTGTTTCATCAACAATAGCTTCTTCTTAGACTACTGGCCCGTATGAGATTTCAGTCTCATTTGCACCTACATCATTTCCGGAATGTCCGAAAGAACAATGTTTTTGTCTTTTGCAAACTTGTCTTCAAAGTATTCAGTATCGCGAGATTCGATAATATGATTTGACTCAATATCAAGAAATCTCCTAGCATCACTCTTCTCGGCATACCCCAAGAAGATCGCCTTCGTAGTCCTTGTCCCTAGCTTCTGAATCTTCAGATCTGGGAGCTTCACTTATGCTAGACACCCCCACACTCGAATGACATTCAAGTTTGGTCTGACTTTAAACCAGAGTTCATAAGGAGTTACGTCTGAAGTTGCATATGGCACTCTATTTAGAATAAAAGTGGTCGTTAATGCAGCTTTTCTCCAGTAGCATTAGGAAGACCCGCGGTTAGCAGCATTGAGTTCATCATTTCTGTCAACGTTCTGTTCTTCTCTCCGCTACTCCATTGGATTAAGGAGAATATGGAGCAGTAGTCTCGCATATGATTCTATGTTCTTTGCAGAATGATGCAAATTCATGAGACCTGTACTCCCCACCTCGATCACTTATTAACCTCTTGAGTTGTTGTCCAGTCTGCCGTTCAGCTTCGGCCCTGAACTCTCTGAACTTCTCGAAGGCTTCATCTTCAGACTTGAGCAAGTAGACGAACGCGTATTTTGAGAAGTCGTCGATGAAGGTTATGAAATACTTCATCCCGGCCTTCGTGGAGAAATGTTTGAAGTCACAGATATCGGAGTGCACCAACTCCAGAAGATCTGTGCTTCGATTGACCCGATGAAAGGGTTTCCTTGTGATCTTCGTCTGAGCACACACTTCACACTTCTTCACCTTACCCCCACATTTGGAGATAAGTCCTAGACTAGACATTTTGTTAATTCTTTTACAATGAACATGTCCTAGTATTATGCCACAACTCAAGAGAATAATCAGAAAATATAACTGCATTAATGTCTTCAAACTGGTTGACAAGCTAAATTTTAAACATTCCTTTGGTTTGATAAGCCTTCCCGAAGTATGTTCCTTTCTTGGACATCACCATCTGACCAGCATTGATGTCCATCCTCAAGCCTGCGTTGCAGAGCAGGCTCCTAGAGATCAGGTTCTTTGCAATCGCTGGAACATACTTCACACCTTGAAGCGTCAGAGTGTTCCCAGAAGTGAGTTTCAGTTCCACGGTCCCGATTCCTAGAACTTCAGCTTGGGCTGCTTCGCCATGACAACCTTCTCAGATATCGGCTGGTACGTGACGAACCATTCCTTGCCAGAACAGACATGGCAAGTCGCACTAGTGTCTATCCACCAGTCAGAGTCAACCCCCACAGTTGTGACCTGTCCGATCATAGCAACAATGTTAGAAACCAATGAAACCTTATTAGGCTCACCTTTCTCTGATTGTTTAGGCTTAGATCTGTATTCACTCTTGTATTGGCCTTCTTGCCACAATTGTAACAAGTCACGTGGGACTTAGTCTTCTGTTGCTTGAAAGAAGGACCCTTCACTTTAGATTAGTGAAGTCCTTCTTCTTGGAATGAGAAGCCGTCTGCTTCCCCTTGGGATCTCTCGTCTGCACAAGATTGGCTTTAGCCAACTGTTTGGACAGAGTGTCCACCTTCTGTTAGGAACGTATCTCGTCCTCAACATGGATCTCTTGAAGTAGATCTCCCAAGCTAATGTCTAGCTTCTTTCTGTGCATCCTTGCATAGAAGGTACTCCAGCAGAAAGTTTTGAGACGATCCCTCCGACGACAAACTTGTTGGAAAAGGGCATCTCTTCGTCTTCCAGTTTCTGACGTAGCTTTAGAAATTCCTTCACCTGTGGCAGCATGGACTTTTCGTCCTCAAAGAACAATTTGTGATATTTTTCAACACCAAAATCTTGTTCATGTTCCTGTCTTCTTCATACAGATTTTCCACAGACTCTCATATGTCTCTGGCAAGTTCTTCTTCGAGTAGGATTCTGCCAGGGAATCCTCCATAGCATTCAGGATGAGAAGCCTGCAGATGCTATTTCCCTTCTCCACTTGGCCTGGAGTTTGGTAGCCGCGTTGATTGCGACAATAGATCCAGTGTCTGGAACAGAGGGTTCTTCCTCCAACAGAACATGATCAACGTCTTTTAGTTGAAGAGTTAGGTAAACCTTTCTCTTCCAGACTTGATAATGCTCTCTATCGAACTTTTCCAACTTGCAGAAGTCTGATTGGAGTAGCGAAGCATTAATGTTTTCCATCTACACGGATCTTGCTTTGAGATTTTTAGTCCCGAGGCTTGATCAAAGATGGTAAAACAGATGCAACAGAGATCTACGATGATACAAATACCAAATAATCCGATTACAATATGGAGGAGGAAAATAAAGAAGAGAAGATCTCTCGTTCTTCCTTGCAAACGTGTTGCAATTGGGACAGAACGAGGTACAATAATCTAGAGAAAGATGAGAAGAAGAAAAAATGCTGGGGTGTCAAAATACCGTTGCTCAAAGCAAGATTCGCCCCACACGATCTGCTTCCAGGAACCAGCAAGTTGAAGAACTTGTGGAACGCTCAAAGTCACCTCTGTTCTGACTTCTCGGATGGACTTACAATGGCGGCAGCAGCTCTCTCTCTCTTCTCCTTTTCTGACTTATATTTTGTTGTTTTCACAAAGGAGGCCAGAAGAGAGTATTTATAGAGAGAGGGTGGAAACCCTAGCCGCCTCTTCAGTTATGGAAAGATTGAATCAAATCCCAAAAAGATAGCAACGAGATTAATTCAAATCCTACAAAGATAGGAACGAAATTAATTCAAATCCCACAAAGATAGGATCTGAATTAATCGCATTGATTCAGCCTTACCACAACTGACTTGTAATCTGCACAGTCAGCGGAGCCCTCCATCGGCAGCAGCAACAGCAGCCTGGCCGCATGAGCCTCATGGCCGCAAGGACCGCATGGGCCGCATGGACCACATGAGCTGCATGAGCCACATGGACCGTATGAGCCGCATGGCCACATGGCCGCATGAGCCGCATGAGGCCGCTAAGTGCAAAGTGCGCCAATAAAATGCCACATTATGCCTCATGCCCATGAGCCCGAGCCGAGTCCGAGTCCGAGTCGCTAAGCCCCTTCGGGGCTTAGCTCCAAATGGAATTAATCCAAGAGAATGACAAAAGCATTAATGTTTAATCCTTGGAGCCTTATTCTTACCTCCTAGTAAAATCACCCACAAGGTTCCCTCTTTAGGGTTACCACCCCATGTGCATCTCTCAACAACACACCCAAGTATATATGTTGAGATAACTCATGGTGCATTTTCGATGTGGGACTAAAATTTATAAGGCATGTTGAGAGCAAGCTCTCTCCATGTAAAGAAAGCACCAACATAACTTGTGTTCTTTTTTCGTCTACCTGTAAACCCTAGAAACCAGCCGCCAACCCATGACCCCCTCTCATTCGTTCAATGTCGATGACTCGTCTATTTTGTGGCTGGAGTACTGGCGAGTTAGCCTCTGACTAGAGGTGGAAGACCACCGGACTCTATCACGAACCTTAGCCACCAATATCTTTAGCCCCACCGCCTACTCTGCCTCGTCGACGATGCCATGGTCGGCAACAGAGCGCTACCGTTATATACGTCACATCTATAAATCTTAGAATTTCTAATTTTGAAAATTTATAAAAGAAAATCCATTTTCAAATTTATTCTAAATTTATTTGTTAATATTAATTAGTTATTTTTGAAGTAGTTTAGTTATCTAGGTTCCGATTAGATTAAATTATTTATGTTTTTACTGGTAATGATTATAGTTAACATATCGTATGGACTGGGTCATTAGTAGTTTGGATTTTATTGGGTAAAGCCCAACTTGGCTAATGATGGGGCAGTTTTACGTTGCAGATATTTGCACATTTAGGTGTGCTGACTTATACTAGTAATTATTGATTATTAATCTTAATTATTGATTAATTAGTACTAAGTAGTATTTAGTAGCTAGGTACGAAAAGCAGTTTGAGGTAAGTTAGGTTGTTAGAATATCACACTAAATTAACCCCAGGTCTGCCAATTCTTACAGAAATACCACTAGCCTTGGAGAGCACACAATTAATCCTTTATAGGATATTATTGTATTATAGCCATCACATCAGTCTTTCACTCTCATGTTCTCTCTTCCTGTCCATGCCTAGCCTCTGCTCCGTCGCGCGCCACCGCACTCCAGCCGTGCTCCGGTGAAATACCACCATTCCCTACCATTCTCGACCATCCACCGGCGCATCTCGACCCCGCCACCACTTCCATCATCCCCCCCACCTCGATATCACCACCACCACTGGCTGCCACCACCCCATCATCCAGATCTACATCACCTAGCCACCAGTCCTCCGCCGTCTAGCTTCGTCGACCGTGCTTGCACGACTCTTCGAGTAGGAAGATAGTACGTACGTGACGAAGTGCTAGCAAAACACTAAGTCCGTGACAAGTGGTATCAGAGCGAAGGTCGGTTGGTGCTATATCGACATCCGAGAACGTCCAGGAGGGACCCACGTCGTCTAAGGAGGGGCACGCCAAGACGCACAAGAGGGACAAGATCAAGGAGTCTGCGGTAGAGCGTAGCCTTGTCGGTCTTGTCGAACGTGTTGAGGTCTTGGAGACGGGTTCGAGGGACATGGAGATGCGCATAGGCTCCGTAGAGCAAAGCAACACGAGGCTAGAATGGTACTTTGATAGGCTGGAGAGTGACGTCACTTCGTCCATGGCAATCTTTCAGGAGCAATTCCAGAGATCCGATTCGCACTTGAGGAGGAGCTCAAGAGGAATCGTACGACGATTGAGGACTTGCGTAGGAAGGTCCAAGGCTACGAGGAGCTGAAGATCATGGTCGAGAGTTGCGGAGAACTCAAGACCAAAGTTGCCATCTTGGAGAAGGCCGTTGCGAACGATGGACCTTTGAGTAAAGAGGCACCGAGGCGAAGGAAGATCCCTGAGCTAAAATCCTTCAGCGGGGTGCGTGATGCCAAAGAAGTTGAGAACTTCTTGTGGAACATGGAGCGATACTTCAAGGCATTGCATATCAATGATGACGTTGAGAAGGTGGATATTTCTCCACTCTACTTCACAGACGATGCGATGCTGTGGTGGCATCGAAGGTGCACAGAAGCCGAGAAGGGTTTGTGTTCGATAGAGACTTGGGAGGATCTCAAGACGGAGATCAAGTCCCAGTTCTATCCAGAGAATGTGGAGTTTGCAGCGAGACGAAGCTTGCGGCAACTCAAGCATACCGGGACGATCAAGAAGTACGTCACGGAGTTTTACGCTTGATGCTCACGATATCTAGCATGGGTGAGGAGGATCGTTTGTTCTACTTCCTCGATGGACTCAAACCTTAGGCGGCTCAAGAATTACAGTGACAGAGGGTGCAAGACTTGAACACCGTCGTGGCAGCAGCTGAGCGGCTCATCGAGTACATGTGGAACGACAACGATGCTGAGGCCAAGCCAAAGTTCACCAAGAAGAATGGTGGAGGAGAGTAGGAGAGCTCTCCTAAGGAGGGTTCGGCTGAGAGAAAGAAGCACGAGAAGGCCCAACCGAACGAGTTATTTCATGCTTCATATGTGGAGAGAAGCACTTTGCTCGAGATTGTCCGAGGAGGAGCATGCGTGTGAATATCGTCTAAAGCGAGGAGGTGGAGAACGAAGAGTGCAAAATAGAAGCGCATATGGGAGCGTTGTGCTTACTCAACACCATGAATACCAAGTTTGCTGTGTCGAGGACTCGAGCAGGGAGCTTATGCACGTTAATGTGAGGACCAATGGCATGAGCACACGGGCGTTGGTTGACACGGGCACCACTCATAACTTTATCACGGGCGTGAAAGTCCGTCGCTTGGGTCTAGCCTTGGAGGAAGATTCGGGCATTATGAAGGCGGTCAATGCGGAGGCGCACCCCATGCAGGGGTAGCCAATAGGATCTGCATAGCAGTGAGAAATTGGTCGGGTGTTGCCAATTTTACCGTTACATTGCTGGATGACTTCAAGATGATACTGGACATGGATTTCCTTATTGCGGCTAAGGCGATTCCGATGCCATAATTGGGACTTGTCGATTTTATGGAGAAAGACTCATCGTGCATGTGAAAGGTACATGAGGCAAGCCTTCGAAGGGGAAAGCTATCTCCGCTATTCAGCTCAAGAGAGGCGGCAAAAAGGAGACGGCATACCTAGCGGTGCTCGAGAGAAAGGAATGCTTCGAGGAGGAAGGCCTTTCATGCGAGACCAAGGTATTGCAAAGGAGCATCCCGAGGAGCCACTTCCGTCGAGGGAGGTGGATCGTGCTACCAGGCTGGGCTCGAAGGCAGAGAAGTATGTCGCAAGCTGCATGAAGGCAGAAGTGACAAAGCGGAGTAGTTCGCGTAAGAAGTTGCTCAAGGCTCGTGAGGGACTTTCGGTTCGACAGGCTTGTAAGAGGACTCGCATACGTAGAGGTGTGCAAAACCATACAGGCACGAGACAAGGGGGATTGGTGACTCGACAGCCCACACGAGATCCGTCCTGTGCCGAGGAGGGCACGGACCTAAGCCAAAGTTGGTGCGGGAACCAGTTTGCTACCGATCTTGAGAAGAAGATGGGCAAAGGAAAACGCCGCACAAGATGCATAAATGAGGGACGATGTGCAACGATCATGCCTACGAGAGTGGACATCGTCTCGGGACTTGTTGCACCCGTCGACGAGGGCGTCGACGAAATAGGTGGAGAAGAATGTCACGCACAAAAGTTTGTGCCCCACCGAGACAGATTTGCATAACTATCCACGAACCGAGGTTATGTGAAAAGCTTCCAGAATATTCTAGAAGATGGCGGAAGTCTCTAGAAGATATTGGATCTCTTCGGAAGGTCCAAGATCGTTCTAGGCGGCCCAAGATCCTTCTGGATTGCCCAAGAAGTTTTATTTTATGTTTTAGGGAGTAATATTGGAATATGCCGTTCCAGTTATGGTAGGAAGAATAATCCCTGGAATATTTTTTCAGAAGTTCCTCGTAAAGCTCTATAAGCCATTATAAATAGGGGCATGCCTCATTTGTTCCTCACCACCCAAACTTGTAGTCTTTTCTAGTATAGTGAAGTTTTAATCTTCCACTCTCTCTTTTGCTCCACATTGTTCTCAATATCGCCTTAGCGATCTAGCTAAGCGAGTTCGGGAATGCTTGCACGACTCTTCGAATAGGAAGATAGTGCGCCGTACGGGACGAAGTGCTAGCAAAACGTAAAGTCCGTAACATGTGGGTTTATGCTATATGAACGACTCTCTCTTCCTGGCTATTAGTGGCAGTATATTAGGATAAACAATTTTATAATAAGTACCATAGTATTTAAGTTTACTGTTTAATATACCTAGATGTATTAAATGTTCTGTGGAAGTATGGATATATATATATGGATATATATTAAATAATAGTAGATGCATGAATAAGGCATCTTATGCTGATATGTTAGTTTTGGTATAATATTTTGGTAAATGATATATTAGTATGTTTTATCTAAGATAACATTTATTTTATTTTTAAAATATAGTATAATATTTTGACTAAACAAGTTAATTTTAAATATTTATAAATATTTTCCATAAATAAGTTACAGATTTAGGATATATCATATTCTCTTATTAGCTTTAGTCACTTTCTAATCGTACTTTCAATGTGTGACTTTGTGACTCAATCTCTTAAAATTATGATCGGCTTCGTGGACTAATTAGACTGCTATTTGGATATCTAGATTTTGGATATGATTTGGGACATCTATTGGATATTATTTGGACGATGCGACTTATTTGGGACTATTATTCTCTGGTCTATAGATTGTGATAGTTCCGTGTCGACACGTTCGTGTCGCCCACGTTGACTTCAAATACTCGAGGCAAGTATTCATGATGATCGCTTTCATTTTCTGATAGTTACTCGATTTCATGCTTTTAGATGTTCATCCCTGACTATCGATACAACTCTCACACAAGTTTAGTATTATGGATTCTATATCATGATTCAGTGTTTTCCATGCTTCCGTGATTTCTATGCTTCCATGTTTACCATGTTCACATTATGATTTAAATCTATTATTATTAGTTGGACGCGAAATACCTTAGTATATATGTGATCAAAATCCTGTAAAATCTGTGATTATGTGATTCCATGTCAGATAGCTAATCATACCTTACACATATGATTGAGCCTGACCATGTAGATCCCTCAGATGATCACATATAGAACGTGGTATTTCAAACACACTTAGTGTAGTAATGACTTATGCACTCATATTGTTTATGTCACATGTTGATCTCCTGCCATGTTTAGTCTTACTTCTATTTCCATATTCGTCGTATCGTGTTTACAGTTATTTCATTTTGCTTTCTCTACATCTATTACATGTCTTATAGTTCTATCATGTTTTAATGGATCATGAATTGTACTTGCTCCAATCCTGACTGGATACGTTGACAATTTTAGGTTTTATCTGGACTTTTGATATAACCACCCAAGGATGCAGGATATGCTGTAGCAGACTTACCACTGGAGGTTGTTAAGTTTAATTTTTACTTTATGTTGTTTAGATTTATGTTATCAGAATATTTGCTGAGTTGTACTCTTTCAGAGGATTAATATATTAAACACTGTGGACTTGTCTTTTCCATTTCATATCTATCTTTTAGAATCCGTGATTGAGTTAGAATTTGCATATCATTTTTTTGCTGGATTTGGATTTACTAGAGGATTAGGCAGCTTACTGCCGCCGACTTTGCGACGCAGGATGGACGTGCTTCTACGCACTCGTGCCTGAACTTCCGGGCATGGGTCGTAACAATATCGGGTAAGTACAGGCGAGGCGGCAGCCAGGTACACGACCCCAGGGAAGTCGACTCACCTACACATGAGAAGAGCTAGGTGCAACCCTCACAGGTGTCGACGATGACTACTTCACGGCGGAATCTCGCACAACCACCGGTCACGTACGCTGCTGTCGATGTCTTCCGGTGAGCCTCCTGTCCAACAATATATGTACTCCATCCTCTCTCGTAGCTCACTGCCTAATCTAAATATATGTTTACTTTTTAATTATAAAATAATGTTAATATAACGTGGGGAGAGTGGTGACTGAGTACAGTAAGCATAGAGGCATACAAGGGAGTAAGGAAAAGATGATGCCTTATTGATGAGGTTAGGATGGGTGTTCGAGCAAATGCCCAAGAGTGTTGTACTTAAGGAAGAAAATGCATTGAATGATTCCTTGTACATGTGTATAAACTCTTGCACATAACAGTGTGTGTGAGCTGTGAATTGGAGGAAATGTAGCAATTAAGCACTTGTATTTAAGTGGCTGCTGTGGAGTGTGTACATACAAGATATGCATAGCATGGGTTGATATGTTATTGTCGAGGCATGATTTTAAGATGAAAAATAGGTTTTGACAAAACTTCAAGGAAGGTACACAACTGAGATCTCGGAGGATTCAGAGAGACGAAATCAAATATAACACTTCGAAGAAGGCACAAATAAATTTTGTAATAGCAACGACGAAAGCACACAAAAAGTTTTTTTTATTAGATCAGAGAAGATCTCGTTCAAAATGAGTTACAAGTGAAAAGAGATGATAGAAAAAAGAGAAGAGGCCTGCTGGGGTAACGAATCACCAGAGCTCAAAGCTAGATTTGCCCCATACGACGATCAGCTCCCAGGAACTAGCAAGTACGAAGACGAACTATGGAACACTGTCGAGATGATCTTTGACTCTTCGGATTAAATAGACTCTCTCTGAATTTCTTTCTTCTCTGCTCTCTAAAATTCGTAAGGAACTTGTATAAATGAGAGAGAAGAGAGAAACTTATATAGGCGTGCATAGTAACCGTCCAGTATACGAAACGTTTGAGACGTGTTGCGTGAAAGGAGGAACCATTTTTGAATATTTCATAAATGTTCAGATCGTGGTCAGACACGACATCGTATGCGCTATAGCAATTAGTGCCAACTGCGGCCACGCGCACCTGCATATAATGTACAACGCGTCCTGCATGAACTGCGTGCCAACTGCACCTGCAAAATGCCGCATCATCTGGCCGCACAAACTGGCCGCACCATCTTCCGTGCCAACAACCCATGCGAACGGTCTGCGCTAACTGGATGCACGAACGGTCCGCTTGAATGGACGCGCGATCGTCAGCGCAGAGGCTCACAACTAAAGTGCACTCGCGCCTAGCGACGATGTTGACGTGCTAAGCGTAAAGTCGCCAACAAAATGCCACATTACTCCTCATGAGCTCGAATTCGAGTCCGAGTTGCTAAGCCCTACGGGACTTAGCTCCTAAGGAATTAATTCCAAAAGTATGACAAAAAGCATAAATGTTTTTTTTGATGAGTTAGCCTTTTTCCACTAGAAAAATGCCCACATGGCACCCTTATGCCTCTCCATACTTCATGTGCATCTCTTAATACTAAAAGCTATATATAGAGATACTACTCATTTGGCATAGCTAGTGGGACTATCTTTCTAGTCTCTAAGGCCAAAACACCAACAATCTCCCACTATCTCTATATATGGGTTGAGCGTTCCCTACAGTGACTGTCCATCATGCATTAGGATAGATGTCGCTAATGACTTGAATCTTTTTGTATGGATCAAACAAAAGTATGATACAAGAATGGACTAAGCCTTGAATTCTGCACTATAGCTGTAATTCTTTCCACTCACACATATAGTCACATGTGCTTCTGGTTGCACATTAAAGGTCATGTGCCAGCCTTGTTTCGATATATATATTTTAGGCGTCTACAAGTTTAAGAGATGGCCTGCTATCTCTGTTCATACACTCTAGGTAAGTTCTTTATTAAAGAGACATTTCATGAAGCCTTACCTTCCTTGTGGTACTACGCCGCTATATAGCTTAAAGCCGCGGCATTACCCCTACCTGGGTACCTTATCGTAGTGTCATACTACTGTAGCATGAGGTCACAAGCCTCTCTGTAGTGCCAAACTACCCAGCATGAAGCCTTGCACTTTCTTACGGTGTTACATCATGACGACATGGCTTGCATAGCCGAGGCTTTACCCCTACCTGGGTACCTCTTTATGGTGTCGTGTCACTATAACATGAGGACATCGTCCTCTTTGTAGTGCTGTCTACAACTCTTTAATTTTATCATACAATATTAGGCTACCTGTCTATATGCGGTGCTACGCCACTGTAACTTGGCTCACAAAGCCGAGGCATTACCCCTACCTCGAAACCTCATGGTGGACTCACCCTACTATAGCTTGAGTTGTAATACTCCTTGTAGCCCTGCTAGCGTGCTTTCTGTAAAGCACAATAGGCATTCACTCTGTCTGTGAACTCATTAAGGCGTTTAAGTCATCCTCTCCACATGATCTGTTTCCATAAAAAATATATAGTAGGCAACAGTGGTTGTGGGTCCGAATCCCTTCCATGTCACAGAGGACATATACCCACTGTTCCTGATTTTTTAGTTAGTGGTCTTTCCTTGAACCAAAAGCTAGATGTCTAGTAGATTTTTTTTGAACTAATAGCATAAATTTTATGGTAGGATTACAAAATAATATCAGAATGCCTTCAAGTCGATTTTACTTGCTATGTCTTCGACCAACTAGCGCTTGAGGCCCTTTATGGAAGGATCCGCTAGGTCTTTGACTCTGAACATCATCACTACAATGACACGTCTCTTGATGAGGTCATGCACTACATTGTGCTTTAGCTGCACAGTTCTCTTTTTTCCGTTGAAGAGGTCATTCGAGAAACTACTGCAGTCGTCTGGTTGTTGCAGTATATCGGTATCGTCGGTATCTGTGCCCCAACCAATGGAAGATCATATATGAGCTCCCAAAGCTATTTTGCTTCTTCTACTGTGGAATCAAGTACAAAGAACTCAGATTCTATGGAGGAACGAGAGAGCATAGTTTGCTTCTTCGACTTCCACGATGTAGCAGCTATACCCATGGAGAAAATAAATATATGTGCATCTCTCGTTCTCCACCTCTGAGCACCAGCTCGCATCACTGAAACCTTCTACTACTTGCAGATCTCTGCTGTAGTACAGTGCATATGTTTGAGTCTTCTTAAGATATCTTATTACCCATTTCACAGTTTTCCAGTGCTTAACGCTCGAGTTACTCATGAATCGACTCAGCATTCCCACGACGAAAGCTATATCAGGCTAGTGGCAGTAGTAGCGTACATCAAACTCCCGATAACGCTTGCATACTCCAGTTGCCTGACGCTTTCCCTCGAATTCAACTTAGCTTTAGGTCACCATGTAAGGCGTATCGATCACTGAAAGATCCTGATATCCATAACATGTGATCATCTTCTCAATATAATGAGATTGTGACAACGTTAGTCCAGTGTCTGTCCGGATGATCTTGATGCCCAAGATCACATCAGCTTCCCCCAAGTCCTTTATACTGAACTTGGTCGACATGAACTTATTTGTCTCCGTGACACAGCCTATATCCGTTCTAGGATCAGTATGTCATCTACGTACAGACAAACGATTACACCTCTTCCATCGACGAACTTCGTGTAAACACTCTTGTCCGTTTTGCTGACCTTGTAGCCATTTGACCTTATGACCTTGTCCAACTTCTCATGCCATATTTTGGGAGCCTGCTTCAGACTGTACAAGGATTTTACCAACTTGAAGACTTTGTCTTCAAGGCCCTTGACGACAAATCCTTCTGACTGTTGCATATAAATTTTTGGTCAGCTCGCCATTCAGGAATACTGTCTTTTATCCATCTGATGAATCACCAACTTATGTATTATTACGAGAGCAATTAATATTCTAATACTAGTCATCTAGGCTACTAGAGCATACGTGTCAAAGTAGTTGATCCCCTGCTTCTGAGAGAACCCCTTGGCCCTACTATTAGCACTAGTCTAGTTCTTGAACTTGTCAATTTCCATCTCCTTTCATCTTCTTCTTGAAGATCCATTTACATTTGATGGATTTTTCTCCTTCGGGAAGATCAACCAACACCTAGTGTTATTGGAAGTGATTGAATCAATTTCATTGTTGATCACCTCCTTCCATAAAATAGCAAATCTGGTCTTCATCTCCTCATCATAGGTAAGCGGATCTGCTTTTACATAGGTGACAAAGTTATCTCCAAAGTTTTTCGGTCTCCTCAATGCTTAGTTGACGGCTCAACGTGTTCTGGTTCAACCATTATTTTGGCAACAACAACTTCTTCTTGGACTATGTTCTCTGAAAACTTTAATTTTTTTGTGCACCTTCATTGTTCTCCGGATTATCCGCAAGAAGAAAGTTCTTGTGACTTGCAAATTTATCTTCAAAGATTCTGCGTTGCCAGATTCAATGATATGATTTGATTCAATATCAAAAAATCTCGAGCATCACTTTTCTCGGCATATCCTAATAAATACTACACCAAAAAGGGATTTTCCAACACATTATTTTTCAATTGCTAACATTTTTTGCCATTACGAATTACCAACGACAAAAAACTGTTATAAAACCAAAAAAACTGTTAGTATAAATAATTAAAAATAAAATTTTATTTTAGTAACACATACTGATTATTTTGTAACACCTAAAGTCGTTAGTAAAATTATAAAGGTAAGTAAAAAAAGGAAATTATGTCACCATGTGATTTTCACGTGAGATAAAAGTGTTATGGAGGCATGGACTCTCTTTCTCCATCCCGAGCCCTAGAGAGGTTCCATCGTTCTCTCCTCTTTCCTCTCTGTCTTACTCCCTCGATGGTGTCCTGGCGAAGGCGGCAACCTCCACGTGATCCCTAGGTAACTTCCCTTTCTCTCTCTCCTTCGCTATCTTCTCACAATTTTAGGGCCGACTATTCCATTATCTATCCATTTTAGGGTTTTCTTTCTTAGCGCCGCACAGAAGAAACCTAATAGAAGATCTAGTTTTGATGTAGTTTTTTTTGGTATTTTGTGTTTTTGGATGTATGCTTAGATTAAGGTCCACGAGTTGAGAGAAGTCAAAGGAGGACCTCAAGGTGGAGCTGGTCCTCCTTTCCGTCGCCAAAGTTATCGTCGGATCCCCCGAAAGCTTTTTTTATGTGCACATATTCTGAAATGGGTCATTGTTTCTTTTATTGCATAATAGTACAATATGAAGTTAAACTATGTCCCTCTTCAAGAGAAAAAAGTTAAACTATGCGGGCTTAATTCAAATCTTGTTGTTAAAGTGTTGATTTCATATAGATTTACTTGGTGGTTCATGGACTCGGGAGTTCTTTTAGATTCAAATCATTAGAATCACTGAAGTGGTGCTCCAAACAGACAAGTTAGTTCATATTATTTGAAGTTTTGGTCTCAAGGATGAACCAATTTCATTTGTTTTAGATGCTTTGGATTGGACGAAGGCATGTTCTTTCACCCTGAAGTACAATGGCCAACATAGCTCCACATTGCAACGAAGGGTGATAGTATCGAGCACCAGAAGAAAATGTGTGATTTGTTCTCAGGAAGATGGGTGTATGATGATGTATCACACCTATTATACGATGAAGCAGGGTGTCCATACATGTCTGACCAGTTGGCATATACGAAGGATGGCCACCCGGATATGGAGTATCAGAAGTGGCGGTGGCAGCCTCATGGTTGTGACTTGAAGAGGTATATTTGAAAAGTTGGACTTATTTATCGTTCTCTGGATAACCTTTGCAAAGTTGCACTTTTTTTCTACACATGGACTATATTAGTCTTATAAACTTTCGTTGTTTAAATGTTTAATGTACGTTGAATTAATATATGTTAAATTTCATGTATCTATGATAAATTGGGACTTTTGTTTTGAAAAGACTAGATAGAGATTTGGTCTTCAGGCTAAAAATTAATGGTCATAAAATAAATGTGGTATGGTTGCCATTAGAAAGCTGGAATGTAACTTGGCTCCCTATGAATATTGTGCTTTAGCCTTTGGGAGAAACAATTGATAGTACCTAACAAGTGATTGACCGGTAGATGACAGACGACTGTAATTCTATGTTCTTAACTAAAATGGAATCATTTTAGTTTGTGTGTTATTTAGTTCATGAATAAATATAATATTTTTCCATAATGTGTTTTAATATTTTCTTTCTCTTTCATGCTTTGGACCTACAAATTACATTTCTTGCATTCTATTGAACCCATCTTTGATAACCTTAATTTATTTTGGTTTATTTTAGTCTTTTCCTGTTATCACTCACTGGAATATTGTTCATATTTGGATCCTTGTTAGTGTATGATTCAATCAACTTAGTCTATGGACTTACAGGCTCACTCTTATAGAATTAGGCAACTGGTATTGGTGTTTCTTCCTTGCATAAAGCTTCATTAACTAGTCCTCACTAATCCTGGATCCCATAAGAGAACCTACAGTGAGCACTTGTCACTGAAGCTTTATTCTTGGATCCCATACCCTCACTAGCTTCTCTAGTATATTATTATGGTGACTACAACATTTTTTGTATCCCAGGAATTGGAGAAAATTGCTTTGTTGAAGTGTTTTCTTCCATAGATTCCTTCCATCCGTATTAGAGACCACAACCTTCTCCACAATAGGTCTATCAAACACCTCAATCTTTGTTCTCACTATATCTGACTTTACCTCCATAGATGGATTGACCCATTTTACATTCGATATATCTGATAATTTGACCTTTGAGTTATATATCTTAAATCTAGATGGACATTTTAACTTGATTAAATTACATTTTTGGGGAAGTTGGACTCAGCCTAGTGATATCAACTCTACCCCTTCCGCAAGTTTTATCAAGTCTCGTTCTGATTGTGCTAGACCAATTATAGCTAGCAAAGGGATGAGAGGCTACTTGTTGGCATACTATGTAAACTGATTTAGGTTAGGAGATCAACACAAAAGTAGATTCATTAGGGACCTTTGGATATTTCTATCTGGAACATGAGCAATTACAATCATCGCGGAAATGGAGACATATTTTTTTATATAAACTTCTATATTATCCCTTTTCTAGAGCTTTCTTAGAAGTAGTAGTATAGAAACCTAAAAAGCTTTATATAATGGTGTACTTTTTTCTGTTATTGTAAAGTTCCTTCTAGTGGGCCGTTCCCTTTGATAAATTATGGGGTTAGGGGATTTAGTTGGAACTGAGTTAAGAGTGTTTTTAGTCTATAATTTGGTAATGTATCTTGGTGCTTCCTGTTCACAGGTAACTTGTCCTAACTTCAGTTCTCCAGACCCATGATGTTTATAGTTTGGGAAATTTGTGGAATGGTAGGTAATCATGGTATTGTTTATTTATGCATGTACGGTTTCAAGGCTTTAGGTGATACGTCCTGTAACATCATGACTCATGAAATACTGAATTAAACATTTGAAGGAAAAAATATTTGAGAAAAGAGCTTAAGACTTATGGTGGGATGCCATGTGATTTATTTTGCTACTGTTTCCCTACACTTGATGACGATGCTACATATCTTATCAAGGCTGGACTTATGGTAGGCAGTGGTTATATATGAGGGCCCATAGCTTGTCTTAACATGATGGACATCCTTTTAAGGACTATTATGAAGTAAATAATGGTATTTGGTTATTTAGGCCTTTGTGGGACCAGATATCATGATTGTTTAGGAATATCCTCGTCTTTGATTAACGTTTAGGTTGACATGAAGTTCTTTTTAGACAGTTGGCTTTGGTGTCTTTAGACATTTGATAGAATGGTGTTCTTAACTCATAGGTTATTCTTTATAAAATATTCTCCTTGGAGTGAAGAATTCCTGCCCTACCTGTTTGCCTTTCCATTTGCTTCTCCTTTACACTCTTCCCGTTCACCAGTTTGAATTGATAATTCATTTCATGTTACGTGCAATATCAACTTCATATGATGCGCATGGTAAGTGCTTCTGATTTTTCTTGATTAAGATTTTCTTCCTGACTTATAATTCTGAAGCGTGAGCCAGAGCGTCTTAGCATTGAGATGCCCTTTTTTTACTTATAATTCTGAAAATGGAAATGCAGTATGCAGTCTATCACTGAGGTGCTATCTCGCAAATTATTATTGTTGTAACCTGTTGGCTTTATATTAAACTTTTATTTATTATGTTGAGTACTAAACTTCTAAAAAACTTGTCCTGTTAACATGGAAAACTGTTCTTTACACTTTGAATGTGGAAACCTGGCTATG
The DNA here is from genome assembly GCA_029216955.1 of Iris pallida. NCBI lineage: Eukaryota > Viridiplantae > Streptophyta > Magnoliopsida > Asparagales > Iridaceae > Iris > Iris pallida. Next base: position 77,096 of record JANAVB010038195.1, read on the forward strand.
TTTTATGTGATGTTATATTCTGTTAATGTTGTTAGGAAATATTATATTAAAATCCAAATTCATTACCTGCATGTTTGATGTAATTCAGGCTGTAATTACAAATCATTTAGTAGTGAGGGGATGTTATCGCAGTCTTACACTTGTAGTTCATGGGAATACTGCTGAGGATTTTGGATAGTTTAATATATAAGAATTTGATTTGGACAATTCGGTTGTCGGGCTGGTGTCATCTCCTTCAGAAGGAAAACTCCAATTTTTTGCTGCTAAAACCCCAATTTTTTGTAGTGTCTTGTGGTTGTCACTTAAGTTAGAGATATCAGCTAGGGAGAGCGAGAAGTGGGTATATTTTCAACCATCCCTGTTTGTAGATATTCTTAAGTTATCTAAGTCCTTGCCCTGTCATCCATCTTTATGCAACTTCGTATCTATAGTATAGAAGAAGTATTGCTTTATTGATGTAAAATTCTCTTTTGAAGGTGATGGATATGAAACTCAGGTGCATTTGCACTCTCTTTGTGAATTTGCACATCATGCTAGCACTATGCTTGTAGTAGTACTATGTTCTATTTGTCATGTGACATGATTAGAGACCGGTGAACTTTCCTTCTTATTTCTCTGGATGCAGTTACTCCATTTGATTCCAAACTTGAGTCTTTATAATATATGTAATTTGATTAATGATACCTTTTTCAACAAGCATGGTCAAGATAGGATTTTGTTCTTTATCTGATCACTCTACTTTGTGTGTGCAGAAGTGTTGCCAAGATTAAAGTTCCACATTGTTTGGTATGGGCTTTTTATAACTACATTCCATCATGGAAATTACATAAATAATGCAAGTCTGATATCATGTAAAGTAGTTCCATAATATTAGAGATCCTTGTTATATTATATATATATATAATATATATAATATATATATATATATATATAAGCTAATTTTACATTCTAACTTTTCAGATGTATATGGTCATGACAAATAGCTAGACGACTCATATCGACCCATACCAACACTCGAATTATATTGGGAGTTGGGAATCTGGTGGTGGATTGACATGATAACACAAAAATTTTCTCCTATACACTAGAATGAGTTGGCTAGATTCTATAGAAAATATTCTTTTCTTTATTGCCTATGTATGAAGTTGAACAAAAATGTACTGTGTAATATTGCAACTGGTATTTTCGGTTGCCATTTTATTTATGATAAATCATCATTAATGTATTATCTCAAAAGTTTTGTGCAATGTTGCTAGTATTTTGTTATGTCATTATATTTGCGGTTGATAATTCAGTTCGGGCTCAATAGAGCTAGCAATTTCTTTCTAATATTTTGTATACATTTGTAACATTAAAAAACTATCGGGAATAAGACATTTGTAATGAAAAAAATCCGTTAGGAATGTATTTTTCTAACCGTATAAAAACTGTTGGGAGTGGAATTTTTCTAACGTTAAAAAATTGTTAGGAATAAAATATTCCTAACTAACAAACTGTTACCAATTTTTCATTCCCAACGGTGTTTTACCGTTAGAAAAATTCCATTCCCAATGGTGTTTACCGTTAGAAAATTTCCATCCCAACAGTTTTTTTAGGTAGAAAAATAATTCTAACGATAAGAAACTGTTAGGAAAATTTCCCACGCCCAACTACCAACGGTAAAAAAGAGTTAGGATAATTTTTTGTAACACTTATAGTCGTTAGGAAATGACTGTTTGGTGTAGTGATATAAGATCGTTTACGTAGTCCTTGTCTCGAGCTCTGGATCTTCAGATCTGGAAGCTTTATATATGCCAGAAACCCCCACACTCGAATGATATTCAAGTTAGCTTTGACTTTGAACCAGAGTTTGTGAGGAGTGATGTCAGAAGTTGTATATGGCACTCTATTCAGAATAAAGTAGCCGCCAATGCAATAGCATTTTGGAAGACCCGAGCAGTTAACATCATTGAGTTTATCATTCTGTCGACGTTTTGTTCTTTCCTTTCTGTACTCCGTTAGATTGAGGAGAATACGGAGAAGTAGTCTTGATGATGATTCAATGTTCTTTGCAGAACGATGCAAATTTATGAGCCGCTCTACACCTCGATCACTCTAATCTTTTGAGTGTTGTGTAGTGCCCCGTCTCGCTCAGTCAATCGAAGGAATCGAAATGCCAACGACGTTCAGACTTAGCCATGAAACGAGGACTCGAAGGCCTGCTCGGTCGAGAGACTCCTCGCTCAGGTGGGTGGCTTCGGTGAACTTGCTCAGCTTGGCCTTCGTACTAATAAACGAAAGTTTTCAAATACACGAGTAGGTTGATAATAAAAGAGACGCATCAATAGCTAAGGAAATAATCCCAAGTGGGTCGATTGAGTTAGAATATGGAAAGGTCCAACGGCCGGCTTAGAGTTGGCGCACGACATGCTTTGAAAATTACACTCGATCCTTCTACCGTTGCTTGGGAGAAGGAAAGTTAGTATTCGCCACAAAGCTAAGAGTAGTCTAAGTTATAGGCGTCGCCGGCATAAATGCTTCAAAGCATGTACGGTCCATCGTCCAAGGTTGGCATAGCCTATGGTGTGGTCAGGTAAGATGTAGGCACGATTGTGGCATAAATCGAGGCACCCAGATGACTTGGTCGTTCAAAGTCGAAGGCATGCACGGTATGTTTCTGCGATG
>JANAVB010038196.1:0-81628 GCA_029216955.1 Iris pallida
AAGGCTCCAACGTCAGTTTCATAGATCAGAAGCTTCTTGGGTTTAGCAGGCTATTATAGGAAGTTCGTCGAGGACTTTGCTAGGATAGCTGAACCCATGACGAAACTGACGTGGAAGGACGCAGAGTACATCTGGTCAGGGACTGTAAGGCAGCATTTGAGGAGCTGAAGAGGAGGCTGACGACCGCTCCAGTTCTGACATTACCTTCAGGATCTGGAAGTTTCACCATATACAGTGATGCTTTGGGAAAGGGCTAGGATGTGTCCTACAATAGTATGGAAAGTGATTGCTTTTGCATCTAGGTAATTATGGACTCATGAGCGGAACTATCCTACCTACGACCTAGAGTTAGCTGCGGTGATCTTTGCACTCAAGTTGTGGAAATACTACTTATACATAGAGCGAGTAGAATATTTACTGACCATAAAGCTTGAAGTATGTGTTCACGCAGAAAGAGCTGAACATGAGGCAAAGACGATGGTTGAAGTTGATTAAGGACTTCGATATTGATTTACAGTATCACCCCGGGAAGGCAAATGTGGTGGCAGATGCACTGAACAGGCATCCGATGGCATGGCATCTGATGATAGATCGGCATTTACGGAAAGATCTGGAGAAGCTCTGTATCGAGATAGTTCGGCTAGGATCAGTGATATAGATGATGGCGCTAGACATTCAGTCAGGTTTGATGGGGCAAATCAAGGAGGCACAGTCTATAGATGAGAGCCTCCGCAGACTCAGGGCCGAAGCTTTAGCTGGATTGCTAGATGACTTCATCGTAGTAGAGGATGGATCCTTGAGGCATGGCAGCCGGTTATGTGTGCCGAAGGGAGAGCTGATAGAGGTAGTCTTGCAGGAGGCGCAACGCTCGCGATATTCTGTTCACCCTGGTGCCAACAAGATGTACCGTGACTTGTGGGAACATCTTTGGTGGTACGGGATGAAGAAAGATGTATCACGTTTCATTTTGAGATGCCTAGTTTGCCGGCAGGTCAAGACAGAGCATCAGAGGCCAGCTGGTCAAGTGCAGCCGTTATCCATTCCCAAGTAGAAGTGGGAACATATTACGATGGACTTCGTCTCAGGGCTTCCTCGTTCCCAAGGAAGGAAGGATGACATTTGGGTCATCGTTGACACTGACGAAGTGTGCGCAGTTTATAACCTTTAAGGTGGGGCTTTCCACCGAGAAGTTGGCGGAGCTATACATGCAGCAGATAGTTCGTTTACACGGAGTACCAGTGAGCATCGTATAAGACCGGGATAGCAGATTCATGTCCCACTACTGGAGGAGCTTGCAGGAAGAGTTGGGCAGTCAGCTCATGTTCAGTACAGCATACCACCCACAAACGATGGACAGTCTGAGAGGACGATTCAGACGCTAGAGGACATACTGAGGAATTGTGTGCTGGACTTTGGTGGATCATGGGAGAGCCATCTGTACTTGGTAGACTTTTCATACAACAACAGCTACCAAGCCAGCATCGGTATGTCTCCTTTCGAGGTACTATATGGACGACGATGCCGTACACTGCTCTTTTGGGATGAGGTTGGGGATAGAGTTATGCTTGGGCCAGAGATGATCACTGATGCAGCAGAGAAGGTCACGATGATCAGAGACAGGCTCAAAGTCGCTCAGGACATGCAAAAATGCTGGTCCGATGCTAGTCGCAGACCGATGGAGTTCGCCGACGAAGATATGGTATTGGTGAAGATATCACCTATAAGAGGGATGATCCGGTTCGGACGAGGCGGCAAGTGGAGCCCCAGATATATCGGACCGTTCGAGATATTTGGCAGGATCGGAGAAGTAGCTTATAGGGTTGCACTTCCACCCAACCTTGCAGGAGTTCATGATGTCTTTCATGTGTCTCAGCTGAGGAGATACGTTCCGGACCCTAGCCATGTGCTAGAACATTCAGAGTTGGAGATCGGACCGAGCCTTGCAGTTATTGAGCAGCCAGTGGAGATATTGGACAGGAGGGAGAAGAGGCTGAGGAACAAAGTCATACCCTTTGTCTGAGTAGCTTGGAGCCGTAACTCTCCGGGGGAATCTACTTGGGAGGGGAGTCGGACATGAGGAAGAGATATCCTTACTTGTTCGACCCAACAGCCGCGAGGGAACCACCTGTTCCCGCTTGATACCCTAGAGGTTAGTCTTAATAGTAGCCTTAGTCATTTGTTTGCATTGCTTGCTATATTAAATGTTTGTAGAGTCTTCTATCCTCATGAATTTTGAGGATAAAATTTTTCAAGGAGGAAAGATTTGTAAGCCCCTAGATTTTAAAATATTATTTTTATAATTTTAAATAGCATTTTTATCCTTAAAATGAATTATTATAATTATTAGAAATTTTCTAGAATTTTTAAATATTTTTTAAAATAATTTTAAAGCCAAAAATATCAATTTGCAATTTATTAAAATATTTTAAATGCTTTTTGCAATTAATTAAATTGTTTCAAAGCCAGTATGCAATATTTGAATTATCTGTGCAAATTATATTTGCACAGAGCATAGCGGAGTGGTATTTGTGCAAATTGGAATTTGCACATTGAAAGGCGGTAGGCTTATTTGTAATTTTCAAATCCATGGGGGGGTTCTGCAAAATGGCACCCCGATCACCGCCTTCGGTCGTCATCATCTCCGGCGACTAAACCCTAACCCCTAGCCCTAAACCCTAATCGAAACCCTAATCTAAGGCCAACCCGACCCTATAAATAGGCCCCCGACCCAAAACCCTAACCCCATTCACCCCCCACCGCCCTAGCCACCGCCAGAGCCCCCTTCTTCTCCGAAGAGCTCGTCGGAGTTCGCCATTTGCCAGTGCCAGCACTACAGCTACCGCCGTCGTGATCCACCACCACCACCTTGTTTGCCTCAGCGAGACGAACCCAGCGCCACCCTTCGCCACCGACCTCGACGCCTACAACCGTCGCTAGCACCCCCGAAAGTCACCGCTCGACGGACACGTACGTGTCATTTCTTCTGTGTGTCGAATCGTGTCTCGTATTCGCGTGTGTGGACTCCCCTCGTGACAAGGAACCCAGTGGTACACGTGGACACGAGAAACTCGTATCGTGCATATCGTGCACACTTTGGACACAGGACTCATGTGTCTTCGTGTCCCTAACTGTAAGGACACGAAGACACAGAACCATTGGGTTATCGGGTTTGGTTTGTTTTCCAACCCATTAATCTAATTCACAATAAAACTAACCTAAACCCTAACCCGACCAGTAAGCTTGAGCTGGCCCCCTGGTCAGCCGAGTAGCACTCAGACCCACCCGTGTCCCAGCGGGCCGAGTTCGAGCTATATAAATCAATATTTTTTTTTTTTTCAATATATATATATATATATTCAATATATATTGAGCTATATATTCAATATATATATATATATATATATATATATATATTATATATATATATATATATATATATATAAATCAATGTAATTTTATGCAATATTATTACATATAAATTCACAAGTTATTTTATTATATAATTTTATGACTTGTATATTTTACCACATTAATATATTTATTAAAATACTTTAATTATATATTTTTAAATTATTGTATTTTATTAATCATGTCCATTTGTTGTCCAAATCTAGCATGGGTTTTTGGACCCAAATGTATCTATACATTCAAAGTCTGTACAAGTCATATTAGACTTAATTCATGACTTTGGGTCCCGTATCTGGACTTCGGTTCAATTTCGTATACGTGGATAAAATAAATAATTAATTATTTATTTTCCAGAAATTATAACTTTATGTTTTTGAATTTTTATATATTTTAATTGCTTTAAAAATATAGAAAAAATTATATTTAATTACTATGTTAATTTAGCTAATTTAATATATTTTCAGATTTAGTAAGTAATTTTGGCATTTTATAAAAATAGGAAAACAGAACTCATTTTCAGGATATATATGTTTAATATTTTTAATAAATATCTATGTGGATTTATAAATTCCGGAAAAATTTGTATAAATTTCTATAATTAAAAAGGATCATCACGATACTTTATTTTATGTATAATTGAGCATTTTTTCTATCTCAAAATTGTTGGAACACAGTGTACAGTCTGATTTATTTATTGAATAGTTACGACTTACAATGTTTTTGTTGATTTGAGTTATTGTAGTATTGGACCTCCCCCTAGTGCAGAGGCCCTAGAAAGTTAGTTTGGGTATTGTGTCACCCCACACTGGTCTCCTATACTAAAGTCATCATTTGGCTAGTGTCCAATCAGAAAGTCGTATCGCACAACTAGTGTCTTAGTGTTTAACTTAGTATAAAACTAAGTTTATGTATTATTTTTACAGTGATGAGACACCAGACATCTGTAGCATTTCCTTTACTACCTTGCTTTGATAGAGGCAAGTACCCCTACAAACTTTATTTACAGCATATAATGATTTGTGTATAGACCATGTTAATATCTAAACGGCAAGTCGTATATCACCATGTTTCATATGCTTCATACTGCCCTCAGTATCTACCATGCTTTATTGTTCTCGTATCACTCACATGTTATAAAACGGGTTAAGGGAAAACTGTTAGTAGAGTACGTGATCATGCCCCCTTCTCCGTATGTATTTACCGAACACTGTTATTTTCTATATGTAACTTTGTCGTATCTCTGATCCCGTATTTGTGTATGGATATACATCGATGCCATTAAGGGTATGTATGTACACTTCAGAAAATTGATATGTACCACTGTACATCCTATTTTACCTATTGACTGATCACTCACTTGCTACAGTTTTAAACTTTAAAACATATATGATGCAAAGATAGATTATGATATGCCATGATTCCTATACTTCTGTTCATTTCATGTTTTGTATATTTAGTTTGTTAGAAACAGTACTTGCTCCGTCCTGACAGGATAACGTTGTAGGTATACTTACCGAGGAGGAGTTGCTATGCGATTCCTATTATGGAGTTGTTGACGAGGATCAGGCTTTACTTTACGAGGTTGTATCTGCAGGGAAAATCGTCTAGTTTGTATTTTTACTTGGCACTTTTGAGAGTAGTCATGTATTAGACTACGTATTTTATAACTGGACCTGTATCCAATTTTACGTTTTGGCCATGTACTCGGAACATATTTATATATGAGATGATTTTGTGTTGGATATATTTTGACTCATTATTACATATAGAACTATTAGCACACTTTGGTCTTATCTTGTTTGTCTTTAGAACAGCTTACTACGTTTTAACTCAAGCGTAGGTTGGACATGACTCCGTCCGGCCCAATAATTTGGTTAGCGGATCGTGACATGAAGGAACCACCCAAGTCAAGGAGTCAAAAATCAGTCGTCTCACTCAAGAATATGAGGCATTCAAGATGAAGCCTTATGAGACGATCACACAAATGTTTACAAGATTCCTTGACGTCATCAACCCCTTGTCATCTCGGCAAATAATATACAAATCACGAGAAGATTCGCAAGTTACTTAGGGGGCTAACTACCGAAGATTTGGAGCCCTAAGGTAACAGCTATCATAGAAGGCAATGATCTCACCACAATGTCTATGGAGACTTTAATGGGAAAGCTAATGACTTACGAGCTTGACCTCAAAGACTTTGAAGAACCAGCTACAAAGGCAAAAGAGATTTCCCTTAAAGCTCATCGACGAAGGGCTGATCCTGAAGAGACTGATGATGACAATTTGGAAGGTGATGATCAAGCTCTTCTAGTCCGCAACTTCAAGAAGTTACTTCGTTTCAATCGAAGAAAGAAGGAACAACAAGAAGATGACGAGGAAGAACCAATATACTACGGCTACAAGAAGACTGGACACGTCCGAAAAGACTATCCATTCGTAAAGAAAATCAACCGATATGAGAAGCCCTACAAGAAGTCTTCCTTAAGAAAATATGCCAACACTAGCATTTGGCATGAAAGCGAAGCAAGTGACTCCGAGGAAGAAAAGGACTCTCCTCAAGACACTGCTAATGTATGCCGAATGGCAACATCCGATAAGGTAACTAACGATACTCTAGATGACTTCACTTTTGATGAACTTGGCGATACATTTAATGATTTACTAAATGACCACAAGAAAGTCATTAGTAAGTATAAGCCTGCCAAGGAGGAGATCAAAAGCTATGAAATAGAGATTCAAAACCTCTTCTTTGCTTGATAATGTTAGAGACACTTCACCCACGGAAGACATTAATAAGGTGTCCAAGCTTAAGCTAAGCCTACATGTTGCCGAAGCACTTGTTGAAAAGCAAACACGTGAGGTTATAGCACTCAACACTGAGCTTGCTGAAGAAAAGAATAGACACAAGATCTATATTGCTAAAATTGATGGTTTAAATGCTAAGTGTAAGAACTGCATGCTGCCTCTAAGAAATTAGAGATTAGATTAGGAAAACAGGTTGTTCAACCTCAAACCAATCACATAAGACACACACAAACCACAAGAATACTCAAAATAATCAAACACGTCACCTACATACAGCAGATAAACATGCTTACATGTACATGTATTCCCATGCAGCTCATAAACCACGTGCACATAGAAATTATTCTCATAACTATTATTCTACTGCTATACACAGTCCTGCTAATCATCACCATGCTGCACATAGATATAACCATCACCATGCTGCATATAGACATAACCATCATCCTGCTGCCACGTATAGTCACTATCCAGCTATTCCACAGAACTCTCACCATATTGCATATAGACATCATTATCAACCTACTCCCAACACCAATAGGCATGCTACTTGCACCTATTGTGGATTACATGGACACATCTTACCGTAATGTAGAATTAAGAGATTAGTATATATAAATCTATATGCATGGGTGCCAAAAACTAACATTTCAGGACCCACAAGAACTTGGGTACCAAAGGTCACATCTACTCTTGATGTAGGTGGACCTTCCTCCCTAAACTAAAGCAAGTAGATTTTCGATAGTGGATGCTCGCGCTATATGACGGGAGATGCAAATCTTTTCGCATCACTATCGATGAAGAAGGAAGGGTATGTATCCTTCGGCAACAACCTAAAAGGGTACATCATAGGTAATAGTACTATTGGTCATCCTCCCTCTCCTGTAATAAAGGATGTCTGCCTAGTTAAAGCATAACCTGCTCAGTATAAGTCACATTGCTGATCATGGATATATTAACTTTGGACAAAATAAATGCTATATTTATGATAGGTCAACGGGAGACATCGCTTTTGAAAGGATAAGAGAGGATAACATTTACATTTTCTATCTATCTAGAGATACTAACAGCGCAGGAAGATGCCTCTACGCCCACAAGGATGAGAGATTATTGTGGCACCAGCTTGGTCATGCCAATATGGATACTATATCCAGGCTATCGACAAAGAAGCTAGTAAGAGGCTTGCCCGATATCACGTTCAAAAAGGATACGGTATGTGCCGAATGTGAGTTGAATAAGGTAACCAAGTCTTCTTTTCATTCAATAAACACTGTAAGTAATACTAGACCCTTGCAATTACTTCACATGGACTTATTTGGTCCTAGTAGAGTAGCCAGTCTTGGTGGAAAACTCTATGCTTTTGTTATAGTAGATGACTTTTCTAGAATCACTTGGGTTTTCTTTCTTACAAACAAAAGTGATGCTATTTCTGTTTTCAAAATTTTTGGTAAAAAGGTTCAAAACGAAAAAGGCTACATGATTACTCGAATCCGAAGTGATCATGGAGGCGAATTCAAAAATACTGATTTTGAAAAGTTTTGTGACTCAAAGGGTTTTGATCATGAGTTTTCTTGTTCTAGAAATCCTCAACAAAATGGTATTGTGGAGCGGAATAATAGAACTCTTGGCGATATGGCTAGAGTCATGTTGAATAAATTTTTACTTCCGAAATTTTTTGGGCTGAAGCTGTCAGTACATCATTCCATATTTTAAATAAGGTGCTCATTCGACCTATTACGAAGAAAACACCCTATGAGCTTTGGTTTGGAAGAACTCCAAATGTTTCATATTTTAGAGTTTTTGGTTGTCGATGTTTTATCCTTAACACCAAAGACAACTTCGACAAATTCGATGCCAAAGCCGACAATGGTAATTTTTTGGCTATGCTGCTAAGAGCAAGGGATATAGATGTTCAACAAACGCTCATTAATTGTGGAAGAGTCTACAAATGTGACTTTTGATGAAGATAATAGTACATCAGCCACTCCTGACGATGATGTTGAGCCATTAACTTCTACATCGATAAATACCACTACTGAAACCAATTCTCTAGAGGGTTTGCCGAAGAAATTCTCTTTCAAGCCGTCACATCCAGAAAACTTGGTAATAGGTAAGGTTTCACGTGGAGTAAGTACTCGATCATCGTTAAGAGACTCAATTGCTAGCACTGCCTTTATTTCACAAATTGAGCCTAAAACTATTTTAGAAGCTTTTAATGATGAGTTTTGGATCTCTGTCATGCAAGAAAACTCAACCAATTCGAGAGGAGCCAGGTCTGGGAACTTGTTCCTAGGCCAGCTAATCATTCGATTATGTAAAATGGTTTTTTGTAACAAAGTAAATGAAGATGGTTCGGTTACACACAACAAAGCTTGTCTAGTAACTCAAGGATACAACCAAGAGGAAGGTATCGACTACGATGAGACGTATGCTCCTGTTGCAAGACTGGAATCCATTCAGATGCTTTGTGCATTTGCCAACATTCAAGATTTTAAATTGTTTCAAATGGATGTCAAACGTGCCTTTTTGAATGGTTTTATTAAGGAGGAAGTTTTTGTAAAACAACCCCCTGGTTTTAAAAATCATAAATTTCCCGACCATGTTTTCAAACTCAAGAAACCGCTATATGGCCTCAAACAAGCCCCTAGAGCTTGGTATGAACGCCTAAGCAATTTATTGCTAGATAAAGGCTTTTTAAAAGAAAAATTGACACTACACTGTTTATCAAAAGTTTTTAAGACACTATTCTTTTAGTGCAAATTTACGTTGATGATATCATATTTGGTTCTACTAATAAAACTCTCTGTCAAGATTTTGCTAAGTGTATGCAGAACGAGTTTAAGATGAGCATAATGGGGGAGCTCAATTACTTTCTTGGACTGCAAGTCAAACAAACATCGCATGGAACTTTCATCTGTCAGTCAAAGTACACAAAGGACATGCTGAAGAAATTTGACCTTGACAACGTCAAACCAATCGGCACTCCAATAGCTACTACAACCAACAAACTAGAACCAGATGAAAGCGACAAACCTATTGATCAACGTAAGTATTGAGGTATGATAAGTAGTCTACTTTATCTAACTGCTAGTCGCCCTGATATTATGTTTAGCATTTGCCTGTGTGTTCGATATCAAGCTAATCCTAAGGAATCACACATGTCCGCCGATAAACGTATATTTAAATACTTTAAGGGTACGGTTACAGTGGGCTTATAGTATCCCAAATCAACATCCTTTGACCTTATTGGTTATTCGGATGCTGATTTCGCTGGATGCAAAGTCGACCGTAAAAGTACTAGCGGCACGTGTCATTTATTAGGGAAGGCTCTAGTCTTTTGGTTTAGCAAGAAGCAAAATTCTGTCGTACTATCAACAACAGAAACTGAATATATCGCAGCTGTTCGTTGTTGTGCACAAATTCTGTGGATGAAGCAAACCCTTGCAGACTATAACCTATCTTTTATGCACATTCCTATATTCTGTGATAACACTAGTGCTATCAACCTTACTAAAAATCTCATATGTCACTGATGCATGAAACACATTGAAATTCGTCACCACTTTTTGCGTGATCACCAACAGAATGGTACTATCAATTTAGAATTTATTGACACTGATCATCAGTTGGCCAATTTCTTAACAAAACTACTATCCGAGGAGCGATTTAATTTTCTTTGTCGTGAATTAGGAATTTTAGATGAAACGATTATTCATTAAATTGGCCTATGTAATTATCGATTATGTCACGATTCTCTATGCTGACTTTGCTATGGGTACAAGCCGAAAGGGTCATTCTGACAACAAGGCGTAAAAGCCTAAGCGACACGGTGCACTAGTCTTCGGACTACCGCTAGCTGGGATTCGGCCCCTGTAGCTACCCCATAGCAGCATCACCATATTGATTTATGTCATAACTCCTTAGTTATTATATGGTTAATTTTTTTATAGCCTGCCCCATTTGAAATTTCTAACTTCATTTCTTAAATTCTTTTTGTCCATTTATTCGTAATATTCTTCCTATCTTGTTTTTATTTCCTACTTGAAGTTCTGGCCCAAGGGACCAGAACTCGGGCCGAACTCTGCCCCCACACAGAGTTCGGGCCGAGTTCGGCCTCCTTGTTCCAGAACCTCGGGACACTGTCAGCTGTTGATCTGTTTTTGATCTGATGACTCCTGTTTCACCCGACCAGCCGAAGTACTCTTAAACTCGGGATTCTCTCTCTCTCCTCTCTATTGTCCTCTCCAAACCTCTCTACACATATTTCTTTCAAAACCGTAATCCTAAAAGACTCCAATCTTTGGGAAATCTCTCTCCAAACTCAAGAAGATCACTCTTGGGCTCATTCTCCTCCATCTTAGGTCTTTCTTGTTGAGGTATATCTTCCTTTTACCTTCTTTTGTCTTAATTTTTTTTATGGCACCTAGGTTGCTTGGTAGAGGAAAGAGACAAAGGAGAAGTATTCGTGAACCCTCTACTCATCCTCAACCAAACCCGGAACCTAATCCTCAACCACAACCTCAACCAATCCCACAACCTATTCCTCCACCTCCTAACATGATACACCCTCTTTTTAACCCACCTCCACCCCTCAATTCCGACACATACGATGACGATTTTTGTGTCCTTAGATGCATCTAATGCATGGTTCGTCGACTTTCGTCATCGTAGTGTATTTGCCGGACACCCTATTAAGTTTACGGTGTTTTTCGACTATCTTCCTAACTTTTGTGACTTGTGTCTCGATGAACTTGTTGCAACTCGTGAACCTGTCTATGTGAATGCCATTCAAATGTTTTATTGTAACATAACTTATGACCGCGACCGTATCTACTCACGTGTCGCCGGTATAGACATATCTTTTGATCATTTTGAGTTAGCCGACCTTCTTGGTATGCCCGACCCCAATACTTGGGAACGGCTTGATGATGCCGAGATTTTGTCTTCCCCGGTGAGACCACTTTGGAAAGTTTCAATGGAGGATATTTGTTCTCCGAATGCCCCTCCTCGAAAACTCAAGGCTAAACATCTCAATAATCACTTTTGCGAACTTTATCGTATTATCTTTTCTTCGGTCTTGCCGAAAGCTGGATCGACTGATGAAGTCACTTACTTTAAGATCACTACTCTTTTCTTTTTATATTTTTGCTGTCCCTTTTAACTTTTCTCGAACGATGATGGATTGGATGATTCGTTCTAGGCCTAAACCAAAATCCTTTCTTTATACCATGTATCTTTCTTTGATCTTTCGTGCCATTCATGTCCCATTAGATCAGTGTCAGTCCTTATCCCCTCATGCCTATCTGACCAAGGCAAGGAGAACTGTTGCTGCTGTGGCCTCCTCTGAGTCTGATGCTGCTGAGGAGCCTGACTCTCCTGCTTCCCTTTGTTGCTCCTGATGCCCCTGCTCCCGAGTCCACTGCTTCACTTGACTCTATTCAGACTATGCTTCGCGATCTCTTCCGTTTGGAGGACGAACGCTGGGCTAAGATGGATGACCGCTGGACGCAGATGGACTACCGTACCACACTGCAGATGAGTGCGCTCCGCAACTCCATTCGTGACATTCAATACTCCATGGCCTCCCATCCGACGATGCCGATTCCGATGATGCGTGATCCGTCTCGCGACGGTTATCATATTGACGATTCTTGGGTTCGTCGCTACCTTGATCCGACCTCTGCATTTGTCGATCCCCGTCGTACCGGTTTCGATGGTGTGGGGCCTTCACATGCTCCTTGATGGATATGGCTTTTGTATTGCCATTGATGCTTAGGACTATTTTTCATTTGGCACTATGTTTCTTTTGATTATGTTTTCATGTTTTTAAAACTCTATGGCTCAGTTTGCTCTTATTTAGAACTACTACTCGCATGTTATCTTTCATTATGTTGATGGTATCTATATTGCTTCTCTATTTCGTCTCCATTTTGATCTTTGTCAAAAGGGGGAGAACACTTGATATTTGCCTTAGCACTATGAATTATGTATACTTGGATATGTATACTTGGATGAGAACTTGTCACAGGAAATATCAGTTTACGGGAGAGCAAATTTGTTCAAGTACGGGGGAGCCATAATGTGTCCAGGTATGAATATTGAGACATGCAAATATCATGTTTTGTCAATTATCATATTGGGGGAGATTGTTGACCCAAACCGGATCACAGTCAACCTAATCTTGAAAATTAACAAAACAATATTTGTCAGAGTCCAATTTGACACATCAAGCTCGAAATCAATCAACTCCGCTCATTGGTTCAAGACTACAGCTGCCTGAAGATTTACTATTTTATGTATACTGGAGTCTGTACTTTTTACAGTTTTGAGTATAGGATGATGTACGTTGGGTCATACTGAGCAACTTTGGGCTAGACCTAGCCTTATAGGTTACTTAACCAATATCCAAATCAGCACATTCATCCAGAAGCCCATTTAGAATTTTCTGTCCATATGAGACAGAGTTCGGGCCGAACTCTGCCTCCACACAGAGTTCGGGTCGAACTCTGTCCCTTAAATTACAGGATGCTGATTTTTAGGTCTTAATCACTGCTAGTTGTCCAACGGCCAAAAATTTGAATTCTACACACAGAATTCTGCCTACCCCGAATCCTATAAATAGGCCTTGGTTTTTCTCATTTCAAACCATCCAATCTTCTCTTCTTCTTCTCTTACATAGCCTACATATTAAAGAGCCTTACCTTCCCATCCACTTAGCATTCAAACTTCCCAACCGTCCAAGTTGCTCGGTACGATTCAGCTAGAAGTTTGAAGTACAAGAAGTTGTAAATCACTTAGAAAGTCCATGTTTTGCCACAGCGATCATTGAAAGAAGTTTGGCGTGCTCTTCTGTAAAAAGGTACGTGGTTGTAACCCTATTTCACAAATAGTAGATTTCAATCCTGAGCTAGAGTTATCAGGCCTGGACTAGTCCTCCACGAGGGAAACCAGGTTAAAAATCTTGTTGTGTTTGTGCTTGCTCTTGCTTACTTTATTTCCGCTTTCATTTTACTCTGATTATTTTGTTGGTAAAATGAGTTTAAGTTTAATTTATCATTTTCGTTATAAACTCTATTCACCCCCTCTAGAGTTGCCTACCTGTATTTCAAGTGTGTCGTGCAATATGAGACTTACCATGTTCTTCCCTCTCACTTGTTATCATTTACTAGCATATCATATGCAATTTCATATGTGATGGTCACTGACACCACAAGCCATCCTAAACTTATAGCTTTGTTCGATGGGACCCTTTCAACGAAAGTAGCGAGCCCAGCTGAAAGCCTCTGTATAACCGTGCTAATATTTCGCACAGCTATACCGTGTTTCTCCCTAGGTCGAATCGATCCCGTGGCCCCTGGGTGCCATTCGAGGAAACTTTACCTTGTGCACAAGTTGTCCATGATCTTGCTAGACTAAACTTAGTTACTCAAGCATGGTCTATATTATGAGAACTTAATCATTTTCATCGTGTCTCGCCTTATTATGGCATCATTTAATTATTGAGCCTATCTTTTTTATAACACAGTTCTATATCATGAATAACATAGCAAGCCTGTAGCAGTTCTATTGAATAAGCAGTGTGTCCGTACATTTGCATCTAACATTTTATTCGTAATGATGTTATCGATTGATTTAAGTAGCAAAAGGGTCAAAGGAGAGAAGGGTCAGTCACTCAACTTGATTTTTTGATTGAGGCGAGAGACTCGTTGGCTGCACTAGACAGCGCTTATGTGATCACCTGAAATAGCATAAGCAACTGATTAGAACATTGTCTCATTCAATGAGTTTGATACGAATATGGAGTTTAAAAACACAAGCCATAAAAACCATCAAAAATATTCACAAAAACGCATTAAGAAAACCAAAGCCAAAGAAGCAAGTGCGACATAAAAAGCAGAGCAACAGGAGGCCGCTTCTGACTCAGCCGGAGAGTCCATCCTCGAGGCACAATCCGCTGAATATGGAACTTGATTCCGAAGAAGCCAATCCATAATAAGAAAGGATCTTAATTCAGTCGGTCCCGTTCAATCGATTCAATCGATCCCGATCAATCTGTCGTGACTAAATAGATAGCGACAGTGTTCCTTTCTTGCGTACCCTATGGACGAAAAATAGGGTACAATCTAGGGACAGGGTACTACACCATAACCAACTAAAAAATGTTTTGCCCTCGAAACTTAAGAAGAGAATTTGCCGCTAGAAAAAAAATAAAGGAAACCTTTCCCTCATCTCTGGCTCGAGTTTCTAGGTTGACTCCTCAACTGAATGGTTCCTCCAGAGTACAAGGATGAGAGGAGTCGCTCAATTTTAAAGCATGTTATCCTTGTGCTCTAAGACTTTGACCGGTTCTTCCACATATGATAAGTCTACCTTCAGATCTAGCTGACAAAGATCTACCACATAGCTTTGGTTATGCATCTACTTCTGCAGCTGAGAGTCATGGAAGATATTGTGCACATCCGACAGTGCTGGCGATAATGCAATCTGGTAAGCTATTGGGGCAACTCGCTTCAAAATTTTGAAAGGACCCACAAATCTTGGACTAAGCTTGCCTTTGGCTCCAAATCTGCTGACTCCTCGTACGGGCATTTCCTTCAGAAACATATGGTCGCCTTCCAGGAACTCGAGGGGTCGTCGATGTGTATCAGCGTAGCTTTTCTGTCGACTCTGTACAATCTTCAGTCTTTTCTAAATGAGCTAAACTTTCTGCACGGTCCGTTCCACCAACTCCGGGCCAAGAATCTGCCGCTCCTCGACCTTATCCAAGCAAATAGGTGATCTGCACTTCCATCCGTACATGACTTCGTACGGCGCTATCTGAATGCTCGATTGATAACTATTATTGTATACAAATTCGGTCAGAGGTAGATGGACGTCCCAACTAGACTTGAAGTCAATTGTGCAGAGCCGTAGCATGTCTTCGTGAATTTGATTCACATGCTATATTTGGCCGTCGGTCGGGGGATGGTAAACCGAGCTAAAGTTCAACTTGGTACCCAGAGCCGACTATAGGCTATTCCAAAAGTGCGATAGTAACTGTGCATCCCGATCAAGGACGATGGATACTAAAACTTTGTATGGCCATACTATCTCATCAAGATAAATCTGAGCCAGACGATCGATGCTCCAAGTAACTTTAATGGCAATAAAATGTGCTGACTTGGTTAGTCGATCGACGATGACCTATATGGCATCATTTTGCTGTGGTGTCTTCGGTAGACCAACAATAAAATCCATGCACACGTGCTACCACTTTCATTCTAGAATTGCGAGGTTCTGCATCTCCTGGCCCGATCTTTGATACTCAGCTTTCACCTGCTGACAGGCCATGCATTACGATACAAAGAGTGCAACATATCTCTTCATCTTGTGCCCCTAGAATATTGTATGGAGGTCCTTGTACATCTTGGCGCTGCTTAGATGCAAAAAATATTTTGCGTAGTGCACCTCTGACAATATCTCCTTTCGTAGTTCTGATTCATCCGGAACACATAGTCGGTCCTTCAATCGTAGCACGCCGGTCTCATCTTCCGCAAAGTCGGTCGTCTTCTCTATTGAAATCAGGTCTCGCATCTTCTTCAGGTACAAATCGTCCTTCTGAGTGGTCTTCATCTTTTCTTGTAAGCTCAACTCTAACTGTAGTTGCGCCAATTGTCCTCCCCTGAATCGAACCTGGAGTTCGATGTCCATCTCTTCTGAGTACCAAAGTAGTCTACTATTAATGGATAGCGAGGCAATATAATTCTAACTCAGAGTGTCTGTCATAACATTTTCCTTATCCGGCGTGTAGTCGATCGCCAAGTCATAGTCTTTGATCAGTTCTAGACAACGCATATATCGTAAGTTCAGCTTCCTTTGAGTGAAGAGATAATTAAGGCTCTTGTGATCGGTATTGATTGTGCATGCCACACCATAAAGTTAGTGACACCATAATTTTAATGTGAACATAATCGCCGCTAACTCTAAGTCATGCGTAGGATAGTTCTTTGTGTGCGGCTTCGACTGTCTGGAGGCGAAGTAGATCACCTTGTCTCGCTGCATGAGCACACATCCTAAGCCTTGGCCTGGAACATCAATGAATATTCGTAACTCCTCATTCCCGTCTGGAAGAGCGAGTATAGGGGCTGAAACGAGCCATGATTTTAGTTCCTAAAAGGAAGCTTCACAGTCGTCCGACCACTCATACACGACTCCATTTTGAATGAGACGAGTCAAAGGCAATGCAATCTTCGCAAAATCGTTCATGAAGCGTCTGTAGTATCCCGCCAAGCCAAGAAAACTTTGAATCTTACTAGCTGACATAGGCCGCTTTAAATCAGCAATGGCTTCAACTTTCTTTGGGTCAACTGTAAATTAGCAATGCCCAAGGTATGACACGCTGCTCAGCTAAAATTCACACTTTCTTTGCTTCACATACAACAGATTTTCTTGAATAGTCTAAAGTATGGTTCACAGATGTCACACATCCTATATTCTATTCTTCTGATAGACGAGGATATCATCAATGAAGATTATGACAAATTTATCGAGAAAGGGTCAAAACAACCGATTCATATGATCTATGAAGGCGGCGGGGGCATTTGTTAGGCCGAATGGCATCCCTAGGAACTCATAATGGTCGTATCGAGTACCAAAGGCTGACTTCGGCACGTCGTATGGCTTGATCTTGAGTTCATGATAGCTCAAGCTGAGATCAATCTTCGAAAATATTGAGGTGCCTTGTAGCTGATCAAATAAGTCGTCTATGCAAGGTAGTGGATACATGTTTCGGATGGGGATTTTGTTCAGCTCTCGGTAGTCGACGCACAAATGCATTGACCCATATTTTTTCTTTATGAGCAACACGGGCGCACCCCATAGCGAAATAATAAGACGGATGAATCTTTAGTCGAGCAACACTTGTAATTAGACTTTGAGCTCTTTGAGTTCTGCAAGGACCATCCTGTAGGGAGCCTAGGAAATTGGTTGCATATCGGGGAATGTGTCGATGTTGAACTCGATTTCTCGGTCAGGTGGTATGCCGGGTAGCTCGTCTGAAAACACATCAAGAAATTCTACCATAATGTCGGTCTGACCCGCGTTTGCACCATCATGTCGCTTATCTCAAAAGGACGCCAAGTAGCCTTCACATCCGGAATACAGCATCCACTGAGCAGAAATTGTCGAAATCACCATGCAGGTCGACGATGCTTCACCACACGAGTAACAAAATTCGGATACTCTAGGTATGCGAAAGGTAACCTTCTTTCATGTGAAGTCGATGGCGTCATTGCAAGCACCGCCCTAATCTATTCGTATTATGATGTCATAGTCCTTAATATCTAGAACTATCGTATCAAGATATACCTATTTACCTCCGATATAAATGATTATGTCTCTACGATCCATGTGTGTAAGTAGTTGCGTGCCCGACGGGATGTTAACACTAAGGTTAATGCCTAGAGATGTAACGAGAAATTTGTGTTCGACAGTGAAGTCCGCCGATATGAAACTATGTGTAGCACCAAAATCAAATAGTACACGAGCAGGCACATTATTGAAAAGTAAAATACTTGTTAAAACTATGTCTGAGGAGAATGCCTCATCTCGACTCATTGCCTAGACGCATCCCTGGGTATTGTGACGACGGTCTTGGCCATTTTAACGTACGGACTGGGGGGCTCGAGGTGCCGAGCCACGGTTATCATAACAATATTGCTATGGCGGGGCATTCATATTCTGTCTTCGGGCCAGCAGTCTCGAGATTGGTGACACCTTTTTCAATAAAAGAAGCATCCCCGGACGAAGACATAGCAGTTGGTGGCATGGTGTCTGAAGTGGTTGCACTTGGTATAACAAGGTAAAGCATTCTGTCTTTTATAGCCGTCATTGTTTAGACGCTTTGCAGCATTATTTTTGCCTCCTATATAGGTAGGATGTTTGTGATTTGAATGGTGCACAATGTTGATAGCGACAGGAGGGTACTGGCTCTCAAGGCGGAGAGCGTGATTTAGAGCATCGCCCGTGGTCTTGTACTTCAGCACCGCCACATGAGAAACGATAGAGGGCCGCAGACCCGATTTGAATCATCGTACGCGATACTCCTCTGTATGTTGAAATATACCAGTAAATTTGGACAATTTGTTGAATTCTGTCGCATACTGTTGCACCGTTCTGTTCCCTTGCCTTAACTACATAAATTCATTCTTATGTCTTGATGAACGGCTAAGGGCGACTTCGAAAGCTTTGCAAAACGTAGCCCAAGATATTGGCGTTGAGTTGTTGTCACATCGGATCACTCATTTGTGCATGGCCCACCAGTCATGCGTGTTCAAACATAGTTGAAGTTGTGTGCAGGCGACTTGCTTGAATTTTTTTAATGTCGAGGAGCTCGAAGTGGTCTTCCAGCTCTTCCAACTAGTCGATCGCCATAGAAGGGCCTTCGATACAGCTAAAAGAAGTGTGACATGCTTTCTTGAACTCCGACACTTCAAAATTGTAACTTTTCGGTGTTACAGGTTGACTCACGGGCTCCTCTAAGTCAACTTCGATGGGTCGGAGCAGGCTCGGTGATAGCAGGCGCGGTTACAGAGTTGCTATTAGCCATAACTATCTGGACAATCTGTTATAGAGTATCAAGTTGTTTTTGTTGCATCTTAGATTGCACGTCGAAGCGAGCTTCGAATTGGGCCTGTTGTTCCTCCGTTTGTCGATGTTGTAACGCCCTAGTCCAAAAATACTTAGGACTAAGTACATCGTCATGTCAGCTGCATACATACGAAGTATACTCCATTATATGGAACCATCGTATGTATACATAAGCTGTAAAATGCAGTAAACCACATTACTAATCTCATCCACGAATAAAGAAGAAAGAATTTATAATAAACTCATAAATTATCATTTACAAATCGTTGGACGGAGACAAATCCACTACCAACTAAAAAGAGAGAATTATATGAAAACAAAATTTTGTCGAGCGGAGCGAAGATGATCTAAGTGTAATCATCATCGAAGAAATGGCCTTGGCTAGAGCACCTGCGAAAATCACAATCACACACCTGGAGAATTCACCAGGTCCTCAGAGGAACGTAACAAGATACAATAAACAACATGCCATATAAATACTGAATATAAACTATGCCACAAATAAAAGTACGTGACGAGACATCAATAAGGTAACCTAACCATACTAAAGTGAACATGCAATTAAGAACAATCCTTTCGTCGCATGAGCCCTAGCTGTAAACAGGATCTGGTATAGTCCCCACTTGGGCACGAGTGACCTAAGCGCATAACGTTCAAAAACGACAGTGGCCAACCCGAGGGGGTCATCATACCCGTATCTCCAACGGAGCTTCCGGGTTACAAGGGAATGTGTAATAGAAGCCCATGCGACAAGAAAATGTTCTCCCTGCCCGATGCACCTATCTAAGTCGCATCCGCGATCATGTACCTCTACTAACTGCTAAGTATCCTAACATGCCTCTATTAGCAGTTAGACCTAACGCATGCGCACGGGTGATCAACCAACACGCAAGGACCTCTACATGCTACTCATCTCACACATACTCGTGGTACAACTGTGTCAAGGTATATGCAATATACTACAAATGGTAGTCCCTTAACTCTAAGTCCATATGCAATCAAAGGATAATAATTAAAGTAAAGCTAATATTACTTAGCAGGCAGTACATTATGAACTGTAATAATGGTAAAGCTAAAAGAACTGGAATAAATGAACTGTGATATGCAATAAATAAAATATAAACTAATTATAAACAGTATAAATTATGGCAAGGTATCTTGCCTGGTGTGACGCCTGGTGTGGTGTGATGATCTGGCATGTCCCAGTAGTCCACTAGCCATGGTCGATACACACGGTCCAAATTCGTAAAGAAATAGGAACATTGAGTCATTAGTGGTCAATGGTGATAATCAAGAAAAATTTTGCAGGGAAAGTGTTTGGGCTATTTTTGAAAATTATTTATAATATCTAAAATATATTTTGGTAGTTAAAAATAGTTTTGGAGAGAAAAATACTTTATAAAATCTTTTTAGGCAGAAAAACTAAGTTAACCAAAATAAAATCTATCGATAGAGAAACTATATTTTTATAGTAAAAACAATTTAGATAAATATTTTGAAAATATATATAGGAAATCATTTGGAACCTATATTCTTACGGGTCAAAATAATTCTAGATAAATATTAATAATCTATAAAATTTGTTTGGGGTTTATAACCACATTTTAAATTACAAAATTTTGAAAGATTTTTGGTAACCATGGTAAACCAAATTGATAAAGATAATAGTAAATATTATCCATACGAAAACTCTAATTATTAACAAATAATGATACAATATTATTAATAATAAGAGTTGTTATAAAATAAGCAAGACATTAATATAATTCTAGCAGTAACATAATAATAACAATAATAATAATATTAATAATAATAATAATAATAATAATAATGTTGATAATATATAAAAATTGCTAATGCCAATGAAAAAAGAAAAGTAAAACAAACTCATAAAAAGAAAGAAGGAACAACAAACAACAGCAACAACAAACAAAAGACAAGAGAAGGAACCCGAGCACAGTGCTTTCTCCTCCTCAAGGGAGAGAGCAAAACTCAAAATATAAAAGGTACTGAAGTAAGAGAGAAATAGTGTTAAGATTAAAAGAGGGGAAAAGAAATAGCGGCGAGATCGAGGGAGAGAGGAGGCGAGGACTTCACCTGTAGGCGACGACCGAAGGAGAGGCCGGTCGGCGCTGGACGACGATCTCGGCCGGCATGAATTCAAGACGGGTGCATGATGGCTACATGGATAGGAACGGCGGAGGAACGTAGCAGAGTGGGGACGGCCGTGGTCATCTCCGGAGGAGGTCGGCGGTCAGGCGGCTCCAGGAGGGCGCAGCAGAGTGTCGGCGGTGGGTAGCTCCCATGCGGTGCGGATCCGACCGCAGTTCCGACGACGAGGTCGGGCGCGGGACTTGTGACCCAGGCGGAGGTGCTGCCGCGAGGTCTCGATGGAGAGGTCCGGGCACGGGACCTGCGGATGGTGAATGTGAGGGTTTATTTGTTTTCCTTCTTCTTCTTCTACTTTTTTTTCTTCTGGTTGGGGGGTTTTGGAACGGTGGTGGTGGCGGTGATAGGCTGGCCGTGATGGTTTATTTGGGGTGGTACTGGGTTCTACGAAGTGTCGAGTTGGGATGGTGAATGTGGTGGCGTTAGCGGATTCGGGCTAGTGGTACCGAAGATGGCGAGGATGATGGTGGTCGTGATTGGATTGTTAGGTTGGATGTGTCGTGTCGGGGCGGAATGATGGCTGCAGTGTCGGTGGTGATTGCTAAGCAGTTCGCCGACCCTCGCAGGGTTGGAAGCTTCGGCCAGGAGATGGGGGTGCCTTGGGGGTGGTGATAATGACGACGGGGTGGTGACGGTGTTTGTGGGTTGTTGGAGATATCTGGTTTGGAGTACTGGAGAGAAAGTCGGGAAGACGGAATCGTAGCTTTAGGTTTTGATGGTGTCGGGGGGGTGTCCGACACAAAAATAATATAAATGTATAATATGGAATAAGAACGATGGACACAGACACGATACACATCTGTGGTGGAAGTTTTGGCTTGTGAAATTTATGGAAAAAAGAAGGTATGGAGCCTCTCCTTATATAGGAGGTGGAAGCTCCTAGTTGGATAAGGCTTTGGATTGTTTAAACTCCCCCATAGATAATTCACATAATAATTTAAATAACTTTAAATCAAAATATTAATATCTTTCTAAGATTTAAACAAGCAATTTCTTATATTAAATTCAAAACTGTTTGATATTTATTTTAAAACTCAAATTTTGATTTAAATCACAAATACTACATTTATAATACTTTTTCATAAAAATTTAAATAAGAATAATTTATTAATTTTGAAAATCACAGTAATAATTTGAATATTTCAAATAAAAATAATTTCACAAATCAATTTTTACATAAATTTCATTTTTTGTATTTGTAAAAAACAATATTTGTGAAACATTATATTCGCACAATAAAAGAAAATACCACTTTAAAGTAAATAAAATAAATTAAAATATTAAATTCATATTATTTTTAACCTATGTTATAGCTATAAAACATTTTCAAACAAATATGTACCTCGTACATATTCGCACTCAACGAGAAATTTTGAAATGCAAGCTCGCACGCTACGTAAATTAGGACAAATGCGAACTCGTACGCGACGTACAAATCCGAAGTACAAAATATTTACCAAATTTATTTTTAAAAAATCATAGTAGAAATTTAGGGGGTTTACATCCTACCCAACTTAAAAGAATTTCGTCCTCAAAATTTAGGAAGAATTAGGGAAGGTAGGCTTAAGGGGATAGAAGCAGTTTTATTGATACAAAATTGATTCACATTGAACGAGAAGGCAATCACAATATTTAGACAGAACAGCGAGCGACAATTCAATGATAATAGATCGGTTGGATTACTAGGAAAGAATCGGTTATAGTATGATTATGCGTATAACAATCCCTCGATGTCTATAATCTATCATTCACTGTCATTTTTTCTATGGATGTGCAAGCTCCCCAAATAGGTAATAGTATTCCAATATAAATTTTGATCATTAGATCAACATTCTTGATTCAACTTTTCATTGCGTGTTTTCAATTAGCCATTTCACTCTTTCAATTTGTTTTGTCCCCAAATTTTATATTCCATAACTTTCTTTTCCTCCTTATTTACTACGATCATTTACCTCACAAACTTGAATTCCAAAATGTATGCATATATCTCATTTAATATTTCACCGTAAAATTCAACAAATTCAACATATTTGAATTCAATGAATCTCTAATATACTTCTCCCATATATATATATATATATATATATATATATATATATATATATATATATATATATATATATATATATATATATATATATTAGATTTTGTCGTTCATAATCTCTCCAAAAGTAGGTATTCGATAATCCTTCAATATCTTTAATCAAAAATAAATCAACCTTCTTTGTAAGAAATTTGTACTTATCCTTAAAGTACCCAAAATATCACCTTCGATATTTGTTGATCATATCTTCACAACACAATCTTTTATCATTATAAATGAAAAAATTTCTCAATCCTTTATCTATTCCACGGGAATTGGAATCCAATGGTCTTTTAATTTATGATGCTAAAAATGAAACCCATCTTAACTGCATGTTCATAATCATCTTTGAAACGTATTCCTTAAATCGGCAAAATTTAAAAGAACACCATCCAAAGTTGAACCGACTATTTTTCAACCGTGGAGTTTATTTATCCTTGATCCACCTTACATTCCTTAATTCATCTAGTAGGGTTGACCACATATTTAAATTGTCCTTATATATACCTTGTAACTTCATAATCATTAAAAATTTCTATGGGATTTTCTAATTTAGTCCCGTATAACTGAAGGGTGCCACGATCAAACTTCTATACTTAGACAAGGACATCAAAGGAACAATGTTGCAAAACTACGGAGGAATCATAGTGAAATGTGAGTGAAGCAATTTAATTTGGAAGGGAAAAAGTAAAGGTTGCTAATATTGTATGAAGAGCAAAAGATGTTATGGATCTAAGTTAATCAAGATAAGTTACGAAAATAAATGGACAAGGTTTAAGCAATCAAGTTAGAGCACAAAGTTAAGCATTTAAGGAATCACATCATATATTGGGTCGAAAGTTTTGAGTTGAGGTTGAGTCCCTATCTGTAGTCGGAAGGTATATCGGAATCCTGGTAAAGGTTATAGTTTAGCTTTTTTGACTCGAAAATCGCATCATAAAAATAGAGTATAAGGGGACGTGTTTTAGTGGGACATGATACGTCTACGTGAAGGTTGAGTCGTCTATGTCTTGCATATAAAATTTGATGGAAGGAAAAGTCTAGTGTTATGCTCCAAATATCATAATCACGATAGGGGACCCCAAATGATCAAAATTGAAAGTGGGTTTTCATGAGCCGCTAACTAATGCACAAAAATAAAAAGGTTAAAGCACGAAATAATGTTAATTAAGGATTCTAGTAGCTCAAAGTAAAATAAGTTAGTGACACGGTTTCTAGAGAAAAGATAGTCTTCTAGGTTAGTGTATGATCAAGAAATGATTTTAATCATTTCCAAGTTTCAAATGATTAGAAGGTTACGATGATAGCTCTAGAGTTTGAAGGAAAGGGTGAGTGACTCGAGATGAAGGCATAGTCACACGGCTTGGTCGATGACTAACTACACTTGAGTATATACAACTATCATGGTCATGGATGATATGGCAAATTAACTTCTATCTCATTAGATTGACCTTGCTGGCTTCTTGGTTCTCTTACCAATATAAGATTTAATCTAAAATTTCAAGTTCCTCAAAAGTTTCTCAATAAAATTCTCAAGATCCTCCACCAAAATTTCTAATCAGCTTAGGCTGTCAAGTTTAATCAAAATTTTAAGTCTCTAATCAATCTCGAAATAACCCTTGTATATCATAAATTGAATATACTTTTACTTTTTTTCCCTTCCAAATCTTAAACTCAACATTTAAATAAGTTTATCAGCCGAAATTCGTACTACAAAATGTAACATTTAAATAACTCATGAATTAATTCTATATCCATCAAAATATGTATATCTAACTTCCAAAAAGTTACAACTATTCTAAAACCTTCAAAAGCCAAAAATCCCTTCTTCTTTTTTTTTCACCAAAATTTTAAATATCCATAATCCAGGCTTTAAACTCGAAATCTAAATATCTAAATAACTTTATAATTCATAGATCATATGACACATTTTTATTCAAGAAAACATTTTACCAAAGTTTATCAATCGTCCTCAAAGTTTGGTCAATCGTAAATCCTACTTCAACATTTAAAAATTTAAGATCCTTTTCAAATCAAATTTATATCCATCCAAAGATGTATAGGTATAACTCAATAATTAATAAATATTTTCAAAGACCTTCAAAAATCAAATCAATTTGTTCTTTCGATCTAGCTATCCTCTTGTGTATACCACCTTGTAATATCAAAATAAAATTCCAACTATCCTTTGATGGTGGTAATATGCTACTACCCAACTTGGAATTAGCTAATCCTTAAGATCATACTTTTAGGAAAATGTCTTTATAACTCAAATAAGACCCCAATGCATACTAATTGTCAATGTAATCTTTCTAGCCATGGGTTTGACCTATAAGCATATAATAGTGTAGTCATCTTCCAAACTGTCACTAAGCACGAAAAATAAGAATTTACTGTAGAAAGAGTTCAAGCAGGATGCAAATCAAGGATGGTAACGAGAGTTCGAAACTTGAAGCAAAGAAGGAGGTCAAGCTTGTGGACGAGATCCTAAACTCTATTCCTATATGCAGGTTCACATTGCTACAGTCACATAACCGAAGTGACAAACCTTAACCTACACGGGCCACCACAAAAATATGTAACGCCCTAGTCCCAAAATACTTAGGACTAAGTACGTCATCATGCCAGCTGCATACATACGAAGTATACTCTAATATATGGAACCATCGTATGTATACATAAGCTGTAAAATGCAGTAAACCACAATACTAATCTCATCCATGAATAAAGAAGAAAGAATTTATAATAAACTCATAAACTGTCATTTAAAAATCGTTAGGCGGAGATAAATCCACTACCAGCTAAAAAAGAGAATTACATGATAACGAAATTTTGTCGAGCTGAGCGAAGACGATCCAAGTGTAATCATCATTAAAGAACATGCCTTGGCTACAGCACCTACAAAAATCACAAACACACACCTGAAGAATTTGTAAGCCCCTAGTTTTTAAATATTATTTTTATATAATTTTAAATAGTGTTTTTATCCTTAAAATAAATTATTATAATTATTAGGAATTTTTCAAGAATTTTTAAATGATTTTTAAATAATTTTTAAAGCAAAATATATCATTTTATAATTATTTAAATTGTTTTAATATCAAATTGTAATTATTTTAAATGTTTTAATCACTATTTGTAATATCGAATTGCCTGGGCAAATTAATTTTTGCACAGAGCAACGGCGGGGGTGTTTATGCAAATTTGATTTTTACATTTCCTAAGGCGGTGAGTGTTTATTTGTAATTAACTAATTTATGGAGGGGTTTCTGTAAAACCCTAATCCCGACCGCCGCGCTATCGCCTTCTCCGGCTAACCCTGGCCAAAACCTTAACCCTAATCCTAATCTAGCCCTAATTCTACCGTCTCCTTCGACCCTATAAAATCCTCGACCCTAAACCCTAAATTTAGACCATTTCCCGACGACCACAGCCGCCCTTGCCACCGCCCTCGCTTTGTCTTCCCCGACCACCGTCTCCAGAACCCTAGATCTAGGTTTCCCATCACCTAGAGCCATTTCCAGACGAACCACCACCGCCAACCGATGCGTCTCGACGAGGCAACCCCCGTCCTATTTTTCTCCGGCAACCCCAACGCCTATAACCGCCGCACAATGTCCCGAAAGCCACCATCTCTCGGACATGTACGTGTCACTCTCTCTGTGTGTCGTCTTGTGTCTCGTGTTCGCGTGTGTGGACTCGCTTGGACACAAGGAACCCAGTAATAGGCTTGGACACGGCTAGTTCGAGTCGTGCGTGTCGTGCACGACCAGGACACAGGATTCGACCATTCTTCGTGTCCTTAACTGTCAGGACACGAAGTATATGCTATCGGGTTTAAAATACATTAATCTAAAACCATAATAAAACTAACCCTAACCCTATCCCTAACAGCTAACCCGAGCTGACCCCCTGGCCAGTTCGAGCGTCTTAAACCCCCCTATCCCTTGGCCAAGTTTGAGCCCCGCCCTTGTTTTCCATTTTTTGTTTTGTTTTTAATTTATTTGTTTATATATATATATATATATATATATATATATATAATATATATATGTATATATCTCATATATATGTATATGTATTTATGTATGTATATATTATTATATATACTGTTATATATATAATATACTGTATTTATGTATGATATATATATAAATATATTTATATTTAGTATTTTTATATATATGTATATATATATATATTTTTTATATATATATGTATATATATCTTTATATATATATATATATATATATATATATATATATATATATATATGTACTTTCTTTTATTGTATATGTATATATATATTTATGTATATATGTAATTTCTTTTGTTGTATAAATATGTATATATATTTCAAATTTAACTTTGTACAAAATATTATTATGTACAAATCCACAAGTTATTTTATTAGGTAATTTTATGACCTGTATATTTTACTACTTTAAAATATATTATTAAAATACTTTAATGTATATATTTAAATTATTGTATTTTATAAATCATGGCCAATTGATGTCCAAACCTAACATAGGTTTTTGGGCCCAATTGTGTCTAATATATTCAGAGTCTGTACAAGTCATATTGGACTTGATTCATGGCTTTGGGTCTCATATCTGGACTTCGGTTCAATTTCGAATACGTGGACAAAATATTAAATAATTAACTAATTATTTTCCAGAAATTGTTACTTGTTGTTTTTGAATTTTTATATATATTTTAATTACTGTAAAAATCTGAAAAAAATTGTATTTAAGTACTATGTTAATTTAGCTAATTTATTATAATTTTTCCAGCATTTAATAGATAATTTTGGCATTTTATAAAAATAGGAAAATATAACTCATTTTCAGGGTACAAATGTTTGCTGATTTTTAATAAATATCTATCAGGGTTTATAAATTCCAGAAACATTAGAATAAATTTCTATAATTAACAAGGATTATTATGGTACTTTATTTTATGTAAAATTAAGCCTTTTGTCTATTTTAAAAATTGTTGGAACAAAGTGTACAGTTTGAATTATTTATTGAATAGTTACGACTTGCAATGTTTTGTGTTGATTTGAGTTATAGTCGTATTGGACCTCACCCTACCCTAGTATAAAGGCCTTAAAAAGTTAGTTTTGGTATTGTGTCACCTTACATTGGTCTCCTTTGCTAAAGTCACCATTTGGCTAGGTGTCTAGTCAGAAAGCCGTGTCACACAACTAGTGTCTTAGTGTTTAACTTAGTATAAAACTAAGTTTATGTATTATTTCTACAGTGACGAGTCACCAGGCATCTATAGCATTTCTTTCACTACCTTGCTTTGCTAAAGGCAAGTACTTATACAAACTTTACATACTGCTATAACAATAAACTGTGTTCCAACTATGTTAAATGCTGATCCTTGGGGTAGCAAGTTAAATCTTCACATGTTGTATTATTTTTAGTCCCTACCATGCTTAGGACAGTTTTTATATCTCTCACATATTTAACAACGAGTTAAGAGGAAACTGTTAGTAGCGTACGTGATCATGCCCCCCTTCTCCGTATGTATTTATCGAGCATTGTTATATTCTTTATGTAACTTTGTCGTATGTCTGATCCCGCGTTTGTGTATGGATATACACCGATGCCGTTAAGGGTACGTATATACACTTCAGAAAATTGATATGTACCACTGTACATCCTGATTACCTATTGACTGATCACTCACCTACTATAGTTTTAAACTTTAAAACGAATATGTATTGCCATGATAAAATGTATCCAAAACTGGATGAATCAAGATATGCCATGATTATGTTATTTCATCTCTTTCGATCACATGATCAGTATTATATGTTTGTTAGAATCACTACTTGCTCTCGTCCTGACAGAATAATGTTGTAGGTATACTTTCTGAGGAGGAGTTGCTTTGTGATTCCTATTATGGAGTTACCGCCGAGGAGCAGACTTTATCCTACGAGGATGTACCTGCGGAAAAAACTCGTCTAGTTGTATAGTTGCTAGGGATATTGGAGAGTAGTCATGTATTAGACTACGTATTTTGTAACTGGACCTGTATCCAGTTTTACATTTTGGACTTGTACTTGGAACTTACTTATATACGAGGTGACTTTTGTGTTTGGAACATTTTTGACTCTTTATTACATGTAGAACTGTTAACACACTTTATTCTTACCTTGTTATCTTTAGAACAGCTTACTACGCTTTATCTCAAGCGTAGGTGTGAAACCCGTAATTTTTTAATTAATTATTTTAGTGCTTCTTATTAGTATTATTATAAATCATTTATTTAGGAAATGGTATTTCTAAAATTTTAGTATTTGATCAAAACCCGTAAAAGATTTTATTTTATTATTTAATTGTATAATTAGTTGCTAAATTAATTATTAACATTTTTATGAAAAACCATATTTTAGAAAAAATTTATTTTTCTGGAATTTTGAGTTGGACCAGACACGTCCCGAACCCGTTCTTAATTCCCGAAACCCGACTCGGAATCAATTCCGAAATCGAGATCGATTTTGTATAAAAAAATATATTATTTAAATAATAAATCCTTAATGTAATGAGTTCCATTTACACCAGCACACTTAAAACTTTATTTAATTACTTATTTTCTCTTTTCCTTACAGGAACCAACCCTCTTTAAACTCATTAATCACTCTTTATCATTCTTAATCACACACTCTTTCCCTTTACTCACTGGACCGACCCCTTCTTCTTCCCGCGGACAAAACCGTCGGAGACTTCTCAGCTCCCGAAACTCCCGTTCAAACACCCTATTCTTACTCTTCCACTCTCCTCACTTTCCTCCCACGTTTATTTCTCATCACCACTAACCCAACATCACTTCTCCCCTTAAAGAGCACCTCTCCTTATAACTCCCCTCATTCCCTCTTCCCCACAGAACACCACTTCCCTTTTATCCAGAGAGAACCCCACTCCCTCACAACTCCCTCTTCTCCAACTCTTCCTCTCTCTAATCCTCTTCCAAAACAAACAAACCCCTTTCCCATCTACTCCTTCCCCTCTCCCCTACACTCCCCGCGGCCCCCTCCAGAACCCGAACCCCGGCGCCCGAAGCTCCCCTCCGGCCCCCGACCTCCCTACGCCTCTCCCCGCGCGGCCAGGACCGGCCCGCCCCCTCAGCGCGCCCCTTCCGCGCCGCGCCCCGCCGAGCCAACCGTCGGCCTCCCCGCGCCCCTCGCCGTGGACCCCCTGTGCGCCGACGCATTCCTGCGAACCCAGGCGCCGCCCCGACCCGAGGGTTTCCCGGTGCTGACCCCGCCGGATCTGCTCCTAGGCGCCGTTCCCGGCCTGGCGCCCTGATCCGACGGCTAGGCGTGGCCGTGCTCCACCGACCAGCCCCGTCCCGGCCTCCCGCCGAACTCGGCGTGACCCAGACCCGGCGTACCCTCTGCTCTAGCCAGCGCCCTCTTTTTTTTTTCTTTCCCGCAGTAACGCTGCTGTTCTTGGCGGTTCCGAGCGACTCTGCCCCACTCGGTCAGCGTGCCCGACTCAGATCTGTGGTTTCCTACTGTTCGCGAGCGCTGAACATTCCGAGTCCGAGGCATCACTTCGGATTCCGTCGATTTTGGTAACTTCTGGATAGTCCCATAGTTCCTCTTAGTCTATGATGATATTGGTCCACCGATTCCTTCGGGAATTCGGATTTTTGGTTACGTTTCATATACGTTACCATTTCGATTTTTTCGAAGTTTCTTCGGAAATTGGTATGCTGATTTTGGTTCTGTGATTTTTCCAATTCCGGAATTTCTGAATTCTTCGGAAATATTTCTGTGATTATTTTGAACCTTGTTGCTGAAAAGTTCTTGGGTTTGGATTGTTTGGGAATTGGTTTTGTGATAATTTGAGTTTGGTTTCGGGAAATTCCGATTTTTGTTCGGGAATTCTGAATCCATTTCGGAAAATGATTTATGGGATGGTTATATATAAAATTGGGTATTCCTGGTTTGAGATTCATTTTGCAGGAAAAATCGGCGCGTTTTCCAGTTTTGGGTTATCCCAAAAATAGAAGGAATGCTGCCAAAATTTCTATAACAATTAATTATATAATTTTAAAATGAATTTCGGAAAAGAATACTATTTTTGGATTTATTTGGGCGACGACCTTATTGGTCAATGGACCCCGGCTAAATGCAAACGAAACCGGTTTCATCCGGACGTTGAGGCATTAGCTATAAAAATGACGATTGGACCAGTTCTGAGACTCAATAATAATTTATAATTATTTAATATTTAATTTTGTAGGCAGTTTACAGGACTAACGAATTTTCTCTTATTTTAATTCTTGGGAATGTAAGGGCATAAGCCCAGCTTTTATTTATTATCTATGGTTTGTAATATTGTAAATTTTATTTTGTTGGTTGATTGACGTAAAATGTAAAATGATAATATAATTACTTTATAAAAATTTAAATATTATTTTCTCATAATAAAATAATTAGGAAATTACAAGTTTATTACAAATTCACGTTTTCTCATTTAAAAGAAAAATATTAATTTTATATATAATACAAAATACAAAGTTTTTACCAAGTAAATCAATAACTACGAGTTTTTCCAAATACAAAGTTAAACTGACTTTTCTTCGTAAATTAGAAACTCACCTCGATAAGCATTCTAAAATAGAGTTGTAAATAACAGAAAATTTGATTAGGTCAAATACTAGAGATTGTAACTAGCACACCTAGATATGGATTGAATATTGATGCTAAGTCAGGAATTCTAAATTGTAGGGTTTCGAGGATTGTACTAGCATCATCCCGGAACCAACATCGAATCCAGTCGTAATCAAGGCAAGTACATTTATGTTGATTACAATTATTTAATAATCACTTCACTGCAATTTTAAACCACTGTTCAAACACGAACTCTTTCGGGAGTATTGACTGTACTGTTGGGGACTGGGGGAGTAGAGTAATGTTTATGACCACATCCAAACTAGTATACTGACTGTGTTAGCTTACCCCTCATACACACGGGGATAAGCCATACCGTATCAATAGGATACAACTGTACAACCCAAGCCGGTCATATTCATTGCCTATTCACATCACGATACTGTAACTATTGCAAAACTGTTTATCTTCAAAATTGTTTAAAAGTGCATGATTTTATTGTTAAATTAATTGTCAAATTAGCATGAATTGTACTTTGCTCCCTCCTGACTGGAGACCAACATTTTTAGGTGATTGCGTCGTCGAAGATCTGATGCCTGTTCTCGCAAAACCTGGAACCCAAGAACAGTAGAGCTGGATAGTAATTTATTAACCAATGTATCAAGTGTAATTGTTGTATTAATGGTTATTGTATTTCAAAATTTTAAATTGTATAAAAGATTTTATATTCGTTAGAATTTTTATCTGCATGTGTTTCACTACTGAATACAGCTTACTGCCGCCGTCTCAACAACGGTGCAGGCTGGGCATGATCCGATTCGACCCAAGTAATTGGGACCGGGTCGTGACATGTTTTTAGTGGTGGCCCATGCAGGTCAGATCTGTAAATTGGTCTAGTCAACTTAGTCTAGATCATCGCGCAGTTCTGTATCTTGACCTAGGGATAGTTGAGACTTTAGGAAAACAGACTTTAGAAACAACTAGAACACTTAGATGATATACACCATGTTACATTATAGAGCCGAAAATTATTTACTTAAATATCTATTTTTTTGCCTGCTTATAGATTCGTAGGATACCTTGTTTGTATTTGTACCTAAACCTTATCTAGATTAAGCTGATTGTACCTTTGAGTGTCCCATGACTTTCGAGATTATTCTCCTACCATAATTTTCAGGTTCTAGTATACTTTAGGATTCATATTCTTTTTGGAATAAGGTTGAATTTTTCAATCTTCTTCTTCTTTATCAAACCTAATTTTAACTTTTTCATTGGTTGATCAGATCTTACTTCTCTACCTTTATTGGAATTTTGATTCATTTGTTATGAAGAGTTTCAATATTCTCTTAGCAACCCTATTAAACTCTTTTCTACTCAATATATATCTACAACCCTTATCCAACCTTTTGCCTTGATCTCCTTTCTAATTGACTAACTTTCTCGAAATCAATCCTGAATCAGAGTTCTTCTGGGATCATTTAAACCTCAAGGTCAATTATTATCAGAAGAATTAGTTCAGTTCATGATTCTCCTAAAGGAGTTATTTTCAATTTCAGTACTATCTCCTATGTTTTCCCAAAAATCGAGAATATTCTCATCTGTTAATTTCCTCCATTCATCTTAAAACCCTACTCTCTCTATGAAATTTTTGATCAAATCAAGGCCTAGAAAGCTTCTATAATCATGAAGCAGGAACGGTCAGAATCCTTTCTATTGTTAAATTTTCTTCAAGGAGATTTTTAGCTGTCCCAAAGCTATTTAATTTCTTGGCGTTACTAGACAATTTCAATTTGATTTCCTTGAATCAATGAGACTTACCTTCTCTCAAATTTTCAACTTTCCTTAGTTATGAAAATTTTCTTCTCAAAATAAATTTTTGTATTCCCTGAGTGATTTGTCAGGAATATTATCATTGGTTTTTCTTACTTAATCTGAAGCGGTGATGCTTCTATCTTATCTAGTGTTTGACTCAAATCAAGGTTGATCGTTTTCATCTTCGAAATCGGAGAACAGATACTTCTCTTGATTTTTAGCCCGTCTCTTGAATCTCAAACACGAATTTTGATAAATCCTTTAATCTCAGAAGAATAGTCATCTACATTTTCTATTCTGTTTAGAACTTTAAACTCGTTTTGATTATTTAAATTATACCTCGATGTTTACTCAGGATTTTGATCACAACAAAATATTCTAAACTCTATCTAGAAGATTCTATACATGTTTAGAATTTTATGTTGATATTTAGCAATCATGCCTTGAATCTGATTTTGTCTTATGAAGTAAACCTAGAACATTTTATAGCTTGGATTCTTAGAGTGCATGATATATAGGATATATATGAGTTATACAATGGTAATTAGTATCGAGGAAAGTTTGTGAATAGTTTGACATTGAAAACTTAAAGGTTGTCAATGCTAGGCATAGAGAATGCACTCTAGGAAGGTGCATGGTGAATTAACTATAAAGGATAATCGAAACAAGAAATATTGGATTTAAAATATAAATAATTGAGGATGACGAATTGTATGAATAGAAGGGTGCCAATAATAAAAAAAAATATTTTGAGAAGATTGCACCCGATAATATGAACTTGAGTTTAGTGAAAATTAATAAAGGAAAAGATCTTATTTGAGTAATAATATCATATGCATCTTAGAATTAAATTTTATATTGACTTTGAAGAGTTGACACTTTTGATTTTAAGGAGAACAAATTTTTGTAATGATAAGCCACAAGGAGTTTTGATTAAATATTTTCGAAGATGTAATTGATTGAATATAAAATCTACCAGTTGAGGGAAGAATATCATATCGAATAGAAATTGAAAGATTAGAGGATTTAAATTTGGTAGATTAACACAAATAAATTTTGGTGATGTGGCTTCAAGTTTTAAATTAGTTGTCTCTAGACATGAGATATATATGAAACGTTATGATTTCAGTTTTGAAAGTAAATTTTTGATTTAAGGATCCCATTTAAAGATTATCAAAGTTTTTTTTTGGAAGTATGATTTTTTTATTTACAAATTCTTCTCATTTATTTTATGTAGGAATTTGACTTGTGAAATGACAATAAGTTTTTGTCGAATTATTTAAAAACTTATGGTATTTTTAAACTATTTTATAGATCCTCGCGGCAGGATGATTATATTGAGATAATCATCTTGCGCTTTAAATTTAAATCTTTGAGAAGTTGTGTTTGAATCTTTTGATGTTTGAATTTGGATTTTGAAATAGAGATGGATGAACTTTAGGTTAAAGAGAAATCAAGTCTGTAGAAGTTCTATAAATTCTTGGAGACAAGCATTACGTGACCAAGATTGAATTTTGACTTTTGAGAAAATTATTTTTTTTATTTTGAAAAAAAAAATTTGATTGAGGATTTGATTTGAAGATGTTAATTTTTGGATACAAGAAATGGCATATTGGATTTCAATTTTAAAACTTGAATGTGAGGATATATAAAAAAAAAAAAAAATTGTGGATTAGCAATAAAGATTTTGATCTTATGATTTAATTTCTTACTAGAATTGGAATTGATGAGTAAAATTTTAAATTTGATATTTTCTAAGGTGGAAAGTGGAAGCTTTGTAGGGAAAAAAAAATTTTAAGGATAGAATTTATTTAAATAAAAGAGTTTAAGAATTGATATGGCACATTGACGATTTTGTAAAATCACAAGTTTTGAGGGATGTAGTATGATTGAATTTGATTTTTAAGAAGATTATCATTATATTACAAGATATAAATTTAAAGGTTGTATTTGAAGATTGAAAATTAAAGTTTGTTTGGAGCATTGAATTTAAATTTAACATTTAAGGATTGGATTTGATTCAAAATTTGAAATTTTGCGGAAAACCAAATTTCGAGGAGTTGAGAATATTGGTGATATTGAGATTTGGCATAAATAGTTATTATTATTATTTGAGTTAAAAAAATGATGAAAAATAGGATCTGTGGATTATTGTTCAAATTCGAATTTCGAGTATGAGCTTTGAAATGTTAAAACAAGAAATATAAAATTGGTTGGGTTTGATACGATATGCGATTGAACTAAAATTTTAGTAATGTGACTCATTAAATTTTAGAATTTACTAGCAGAGGTTAAAAGCTTAAATTTCGAGGACAAAATTTTCTAAGGAGGGAAGGTTGTGAAATCCGTAATTTTTTAATTAATTATTTTAGTGCTTCTTATTAGTATTATTATAAATCATTTATTTAGGAAATGGTATTTCTAGAATTTTAGTGTTTGATCAAAACCCGTAAAAGATTTTATTTTATTATTTAATTGTATAATTAGTTGCTAAATTAATTATTAACATTTTTATGAAAAACCATATTTTAGAAAAAATTTATTTTTCTGGAATTTTGAGTTGGACCAGACACATCCCGAACCCGTTCTTAATTCCCGAAACCCGACTCGGAATCAATTCCGAAACCGAGATCGATTTTGTATAAAAAAAATATATTATTTAAATAATAAATCCTTAATGTAATGAGTTCCCTTTACACCAGCACACTTAAAACTTTATTTAATTACTTATTTTCTCTTTTCCTTACAGGAACCAACCCTCTTTAAACTCATTAATCACTCTTTATCATTCTTAATCACACACTCTTTTCCTTTACTCACTGGACCGACCCCTTCTTCTTCCCGCGGACAAAACCGCCGGAGACTTCTCAGCTCCCGAAACTCCCGTTCAAACACCCTATTCTTACTCTTCCACTCTCCTCACTTTCCTCCCACGTTTATTTCTCATCACCACTAACCCAACATCACTTCTCCCCTTAAAGAGCACCTCTCCTTATAACTCCCCTCATTCCCTCTTCCCCACAGAACACCACTTCCCTTTTATCCAGAGAGAACCCCACTCCCTCACAACTCCCTCTTCTCCAACTCTTCCTCTCTCTAATCCTCTTCCAAAACAAACAAACCCCTTTCCCATCTACTCCTTCCCCTCTCCCCTACACTCCCCGCGGCCCCCTCCAGAACCCGAACCCCGGCGCCCGAAGCTCCCCTCCGGCCGCCGACCTCCCTGCGCCTCTCCCCGTACGGCCAGGACCGGCCCGCCCCCTCAGCGCGCGCCCCTTCCGCGCCGCGCCCCGCCGAGCCAACCGTCGGCCTCCCCGCGCCCCTCGCCGTGGACCCCCTGTGCGCCGACGCATTCCCGCGAACCCAGGCGCCGCCCCGACCCGAGGGTTTCCCGGTGCTGACCCCGCCGGATCCGCTCCTAGGCGCCGTTCCCGGCCTGGCGCCCCGATCCGACGGCTAGGCGTGGCCGTGCTCCGCCGACCAGCCCCGTCCCGGCCTCCCGCCGAACTCGACGTGACCCAGACCCGGCGTA
Source organism: Iris pallida (assembly GCA_029216955.1). Lineage (NCBI taxonomy): Eukaryota > Viridiplantae > Streptophyta > Magnoliopsida > Asparagales > Iridaceae > Iris > Iris pallida. Next base: position 37,072 of record JANAVB010038196.1, read on the forward strand.
CCCTCCGCTCTAGCCAGCGCCCTCTTTTTTTTTCTTTCCCGCAGTAACGCTGCTGTTCTTGGCGGTTCCGAGCGACTCTGCCCCACTCGGTCAGCGTGCCCGACTCAGATCTGTGGTTTCCTACTGTTCGCGAGCGCTGAACATTCCGAGTCCGGGGCATCACTTCGGATTCCGTCGATTTTGGTAACTTCTGGATAGTCCCGTAGTTCCTCTTAGTCTATGATGATATTGGTCCACCGATTCCTTCGGGAATTCGGATTTTTGGTTACGTTTCATATACGTTACCATTTCGATTTTTCCGAAGTTTCTTCGGAAATTGGTATGCTGATTTTGGTTCTGTGATTTTTCCAATTCCGGAATTTCCGAATTCTTCGGAAATATTTCTGTGATTATTTTGAACCTTGTTGCTGAAAAGTTCTTGGGTTTGGATTGTTTGGGAATTGGTTTTGTGATAATTTGAGTTTGGTTTCGGGAAATTCCGATTTTTGTTCGGGAATTCTGAATCCATTTCGGAAAATGATTTATGGGATGGTTATATATAAAATTGGGTATTCCTGGTTTGAGATTCATTTTGCAGGAAAAATCGGCGCGTTTCCCAGTTTTGGGTTATCCCGAAAATAGAGGGAATGCTGCCGAAATTTCTATAACAATTAATTATATAATTTTAAAATGAATTTCGGAAAAGAATACTATTTTTGGATTTATTTGGGCGACGACCTTATTGGTCAATGGACCCCGGCTAAATGCAAACGAAACCGGTTTCGTCCGGACGTTGAGGCATTAGCTATAAAAATGACGATTAGACCAGTTCTGAGACTCAATAATAATTTATAATTATTAAATATTTAATTTTGTAGGCAGTTTACAGGACTAACGAATTTTCTCTTATTTTAATTCTTGGGAATGTAAGGGCATAAGCCCAGCTTTTATTTATTATCTATGGTTTGTAATATTGTAAATTTTATTTTGTTGGTTGATTGACGTAAAACGTAAAATGATAATATAATTACTTTATAAAAATTTAAATATCATTTTCTCATAATAAAATAATTAGGAAATTACAAGTTTATTACAAATTCAGGTTTTCTCATTTAAAAAAAAATATTAATTTTATATATAATACAAAATACAAAGTTTTTACCAAGTAAATCAATAACTACGAGTTTTTCCAAATACAAAGTTAAACTGACTTTTCTTCGTAAATTAGAAACTCACCTCGATAAGCGTTCTAAAATAGAGTTGTAAATAACATAAAATTTGATTAGGTCAAATACTAGAGATTGTAACTAGCACACCTAGATATGGATTGAATATTGATGCTAAGTCAGGAATTCTAAATTGTAGGGTTTCGAGGATTGTACTAGCATCATCCCGGAACCAACATCGAATCCAGTCGTAATCAAGGCAAGTACATTTGTATTGATTACAATTATTTAATAATCACTTCACTGCAATTTTAAACCACTGTTCAAACACGAACTCTTTCCGGAGTATTGACTGTACTGTTGGGGACTGGGGGAGTAGAGTAATGTTTATGACCACATCCAAACTAGTATACTGACTGTGTTAGCTTACCCCTCATACACACGAGGATAAGCCATACCGTATCAATAGGATACAACTGTACAACCCAAGCCGGTCATATTCATTGCCTATTCACATCACAATACTGTAACTATTGCAAAACTGTTTATCTTTAAAATTGTTTAAAAGTGCATGATTTTATTGTTAAATTAATTGTCAAATTAGCATGAATTGTACTTTGCTCCCTCCTGATTGGAGACCAACATTTTTAGGTGATTGCGTCGTCGAAGATCTGATGTCTGTTCTCGCAAAACCTGGAACCCAAGAACAGTAGAGCTGGATAGTAATTTATTAACCAATGTATCAAGTGTAATTGTTGTATTAATGGTTATTGTATTTCAAAATTTTAAATTGTATAAAAGATTTTATATTCGTTAGAATTTTTATCTGCATGTGTTTCACTACTGAATACAGCTTACTGCCGCCGTCTCAACAACGGTGCAGGCTGGGCATGATCCGATTCGACCCAAGTAATTGGGACCGGGTCATGACAGTAGGCTGGACATGACTCGGCCCGGCCCAACAATTTGGGTAGCGGATCGTGACATATTTTTAGTAGTGGCCCATGCAGGTCCTGACTAAATTGTTTGGTTACGTCATTGTACCAAGCATGCCTGCAATTAGGAACTTAAGATAACTAGACAACACTAGGAATGACGCTTAGAACATCTAGAGGATTACTAGGATTACAACATAGAAAACGTATCACATATTCGTTATTACAAATTGGATTTTCTTGTTATTTATGATTGTTTACTTAAAAGAGGCCTTATAAGTCTTTTATTTATTAGATGGTGCTCACCTGCTCATCCCAGTATACCACACCTGAGAATGGCCCACTTCCAACCCAGTCGATCGACCAGTTGACCGATGTACCTCCACCTACTATACTCCTCCACTCCATAAATCCACCAACCCAGATGCCTCCACCACCTTCCACATCACCGACCCAGCAGAACCCGATACTTCCACCACCACCTATTACTATACCTGCCCAGGCTTCCGTCACTCTCGACGGGAACCAACTGTTCACTCTGATCCAGGGGTTCCTAACGAGCCATCAGAAGCAGACCACCCTACTCCACCAGAGCAAGGAGTGTTCTGAGGAGCCTACCGTGGTCCCACCACCGGTAGAGCCACGGCAGAGAGGGAGGACAATCAAGGACTTCATGGGTCTGAACCCCAAGGAGTTATTAGGGACCGAGGGCATCGTAGTAGCAGATGACTGGCTAGACTCGGTAGAGAGGAAGCTCCTTGGAGCTAGGTTGGCGAGTGACCTCCCGGTTGAGGCAGCGGGATTTCTGCTGACAGACTTAGCAGGAGTTTGGTTCCGGAATGAGCCGCTATTTGCGAGAGGGAAGGCCACTTGGGATCAGTTCAAGACACAGTTCAAGAAGAAATTTTTCTCGACCACCGCTAGGGTAGCCATGTGGCTACGATTCCAGAACATCCAGCAGGGAAACCGTTCTGTTGACGAATATGCAGCAGAGTTTAGTCGTTTGAGCCACTTCGCTCCAAGTCTGGTTGCAGACCCAGAGGAGATGACACGTAGGTTTAGCCATGGTCTAGTTCCAGACATTGGCATTCTTATAGTGGCGAACGGTACGACTGACTACTACCAGAGACTAGAGTTGGCCCAGAGCATAGAGGAGCATCTTTGTCTTGTAAGAGGTCAGCTTCTGTATACCTGAGGGACCGTCCAAGCGTCAGGCTTTCCAGCCAAAAGCACCGATGTCGTACCAGCAGACATACAGTCCTCCCACACCACATCACCCAACCCCGCCAGTTAGAGCCCCGGGACCCCGGCAGCAGAAGGGAGGTACGTGTTTTTTCTGTAAGAGGCCAGGCCATGACGCTATCGTCTGTAGGAAGAGGTTAGGGAAGTATTTAGCTTGTGGGTCTACCACCCATCAGCTTCGGGACTGCCCAGTAGCCAGAGTACCAGGTGCCAGACCACCGTCTAGAGGATCGCTGCTTCCTACTCAGCAGCAGAGGTTTAGGCAACATCTGCAGCAGCAGAAGGGACCCCAGGAGAAGGCTTATAGTCTGGCTCTTGAGGCAAATTGGAGCAGGTTTCGGAATCAGATTATTTGGCTGACGTCATCACAGGTCATGTTTATTTGCATACTTTTATAACTCTATGGTTGTTTGATTATGGTGTGTCACATAGCTTCCTGTTATTAGAGTTTTTGCATAAACACCACTTAGTAGCTACCCCTACTGTGGAGATGAGTATAGTAGTAATGGAAGACGGACCAGTGCCCATTAGAGCTATCTATCGATGCTCTATTTCTATAGCTGGGAGAGAGTTTAGGGGACGATTCTTTGTGATGCCACTGCCCGGGTATGATACCATATTAGAGATGGATTGGCTTAGCTATGCTCACGCAGCTATAGACTTTCATGAGGGTAGTATTCTGTTCAGTCCCCCAGGCACGGTGCCATTCAGTGTCAGGAGGACAGGGCCGGAGATCAGCCTAGAGCCGAACTGTTGTGCGACAGTTTGGGAGATAGCACCGCCACACCTTATCTTTAGGGAGTTTATGGATGTATTTTCAGAGGATCTTCCAGGACTTCCGCCTGACAGAGATGTAGAGTTCACTATAGATTTAGTACCGGGTTCATCACCAGTATCACGGGCTTGCTATAGAGTGAACCCCAAGAAGGCCATAGAGATGAAAGAGCAGATTGATGACCTGTTAAAAAAGGGTTTTATTCGATCTAGTACTTCTCCATGGAGAGCGCCAGTGCTCTTTGTGCCTAAGAAAGATGGTACAGTCCGATTGTGTATTGACTACCGGGCATTGAATACCATCACCATTAAGAACAAATATCCTCTGCCCAGGATAGATAATTTGTTCGACCAGTTGAGTAGGGCGAAGTTGTTTTCCAGGATAGATGTGAGATTCGGTTACCACCAGGTGAATGTCAGGGCAGCAGACATCCAGAAGACGGCGTTCAACATGAAGTACGGGCAGTACGAGTTTTTGGTGATGCCATTTGGTCTCACAAATACGCCAGCTGTCTTTATGAACTTGATGAATAAGACATTTTACCAGTATCTGGATATGTTCGTCGTAGTATTTATCGACCATATCCTGATATACTCAAAGACGCAGAAGAAGCACGTAGAGCACTTGCGGACAGTTTTAGGGATTCTGAGGCATGAGAGGTTGTATGCCAAATTGTCGAAGTACGAGTTCTTTTTGGACCGAGTGGAGTTTCTCGGTCATGTAGTTACTGGAGAGGGGATCTCGGTGGATCCCAGGAAGATTGCTGCCGTTGAGACATAGAAGGCACCGACGTCAGTTTCAGAGATCAGGAGCTTTTTGGATTTAACAGGCTATTATAGAAAGTTTGTCCAGGACTTTGTTAGGATAGCTGAACCCATGACGAAACTGACGCGGAAGGACGCAGAGTACATCTAGTCAGAGGACTGCCAGGCAGCATTTGAGGAGATGAAGAGGACGCTGACGATCGCTCCAGTTCTGACATTACCTTCAGGATATGGAGGTTTCACCATATACAGCGATGCTTCGCGAAAGGGGCTAGGATGTGTCCTACAGCAGCATGGAAAAGTGATTGCTTATGCATCTAGGCAATTACGGACTCATGAGCGAAACTATCTTACCCACGACCTAGAGTTAGCTGCGGTGATCTTTGCACTCAAGTTGTGGAAACACTACTTATACGGAGAGCGTGTGGAAATCTTTACTGACCACAAGTGCTTGAAGTATGTGTTCACGCAGAAAGAGCTGAACATGAGGCAAAGACTATCATGCCCTGACCCGGAAACACCCGAATCATCGTCCTCGCTGGTGCGTGATGCCGCACGAGCCTGGAGTTGCACTCGTGCAAGGCAAGATGACAAGTTCTCAAATGGTTATCTTTGAATTGAACGTTAACAATGAAAGGAAAACAGAGTATACGAAAATGATTCTCTTTATTGATATTCGAAATCAGATTACAAAGGCTTTCGATAGCCCAACAGAATTTGCCAGATTGGCTAAAACACTCAGGTTCTCTCTTGCCCACAAAGGATTTCGTCGTTCCATACATCATGCCTTCTATATCTCGGTCGCATCAATTATGTCGCGAGTCCGAGCGTCAAGCGATCGCACGCTTCAATACGCTTCGGCATTCCGAGCCTCAACGCGTTCAAGCAACGCTTCGCCGCGAGCAATCCATCCCTGCACCCTGCATGAAGCTGGTGGGGGATCAGTACGTTCGTCCTCGCATGTACTGAAGCAAAGATTATCTTTCCAAATCGACATTTTAATATTTATGTTGAATCATGCAACTTAGCTTATGATCTTGCTATATTCTCCTTAGGGTCAATTTCATGGCATATTCGAAAGCGTAAAGCATGGCAAGCATGTTATTTAATTTGCATAAGTAAACAGACACGCAATCTCGTGTTTGATTCGTGGTGCAACTTACAATATCGACGCACCCGCCCTTGCAACCGACGCAAGGTGAATACGCCTATCCGTTTTCCCTGTCATGTTATAAGTGCCCTCTATTCAGAATCCGTCCATGCAGGATATACACATACCTTGTACTTCCAAACCCATCGCCCTTATCTATATGAAGGTTACTAGCTTTTCGGGCTAGAATGGACTTATATTTATCGAATCAAAACATAAGACGATGTTAACTCTATGCAGTTGCTAACCAACATCAGAGGCCACCGAAATAATCGCAGCAAATGGCTTATCACATTCACCAGACGGTCGCTACCCATCTAAATGAAGTGCACCAACAATACCGTAAACGAATCCCTCCTAGACCGAACGGTCCCAGCGCCCTGGCGCGCCGCGTTCGAAGGAATACCCATGCACGGGCTTTTATATCTTTAAGTCCATTTGACAATGCAACGCATCTTACTTTCAAAAAACCAAGCAAGTTCGCTTATCTCTATTTCAATTGGCACAACGCCCGAATGTTCTCAACGAACGCCCGAAGGCCGTAAACATTTCGAAGGGCACCATGTCGCATTATCATCTCGCCTTTCTCCATTAACTTTCTATGTTCTTACGTTTCATTCTTTGTTTCAATGTTTCAATGGCATCATGCCTCAACTCAATGCTCGTCAACCGAACGACCCGAAGGTCTCGAACACCTTTCGAGGCATTATGTCATATCCGACAGTTCCGCCACATTCATGCCACAACTGTATTCTTTCGCAATGAAGCCATCTTTTATTATCCCGTACACGTAGGCACGTTTCGACCGTATTTCGATGTTCTATAACTTAGCATTCAATGTCCGTGGCTTGCGCGCTAGGGCGCTCGCCTATTGTCTTTCAATGTTCTAGCCGTTCTAACTCGTGCGCGAAGGTACGGTATGGTTCGTGCACTAAGGCACTCGTCGAGTACAGTTATCCCATGTTCCTGCGGCTTGCGCACCGAGGCGCTCGCCTTTGCGATATCCTATGTTCCATAGCGACTCGTACGTTTGCCGTACGATTCATTTCAATTGTTCTATCTAGTGTTCGACACGCACTACGTTTATCTCTCTATCGAGCCACGCCCGTGGCGTTGATAGGTTAACTCAGCATACAATGATATATTTGACTTATCGAATGAAGGAGTAAAAAGAAGTCAATCCTTCTACCTTGAGTCGATACGCCTTCGTCGTTTCGCCGAGCCGATACGGCTCGATTCCCTAACTTTGTTGCACGGCCACTCTCCTGACTTAGCCATTCGAGCACTTCGTGCTTATTGAGTTTGTACGTCCGATTTGCCTTAGCGTGCCAACGCTTCCGTCCGTCGCAAGACGACGATTTGCTTTCGCAGGACCCCTTACTGAATAAGGCAAAAGATCGACCTCTAACATTTCAGCGTAAACGTATAGCCTGTACATGAAACCAACTAAAATTAATACTTGCATCGATTTGGACTTGCGCCTTGGTTGATTCGATTTCTTAGAATCTTCGAGCCGTCTCAACGCACTTATCCTTCGAGGCAACGCGGCGCTTCACATCGATTCACTCGATGCATTCTTTGGGACAAGGCAACTCTTCGCATCGACTTAGTTCGATGCATTCCTCGGGACAACTTAATACTTTGTATCGATTCGCATCGATACGTAATCGGGTCAACGCAACTCTTCGAGTCAACGACTCAGCATAATGCACCTTACGGAGCGGGGACATTACAAAGACGATGGTTGGAGTTGATGAAGGATTTCGACATCGATTTACAGTATCACCCCGGAAAGGCAAATGTGGTAGCGGATGTGCTGAGCACGCATCCAATGGCATGGTATCTGATGATAGATCGGCATTTGTAGGAAGATCTGGAGAATCTCGGTATCGAGATAGTTCGGCCAGGATCTGTGATACAGATGATGGCACTAGACATTCAGTCAGGGTTGATGGAGCAGATCAAGTAGGCACAGTCTAAAGATGAGAGCCTTCGTAGACTTCGAACCCAGGCTTTAGCTGGATTGCTAGATGACTTCACCATAGCAGATGATGGATCCTTGAGGCATGGCAGCCGATTATGCGTGCCGAAGGGATAGATGATAGAGGCAGCCTTGCAGGAGGTACACCGATCGCGATATTCTATTCACCCTGGTGCCAACAAGATGTACCGTGACTTATGGGAACATCTTTGGTGGTACGGGATGAAGAGAGATGTATCACGTTTCATTTTGAGATGCCTAATTTGCCAGCAGGTCAAGGCAGAGCGTCAGAGACTAGCTGGTCTATTGCAATCGTTACCCATTCCCGAGTGGAAGTGAGAACACATTACGATGGACTTCGTTTCAGGACTACCTCGTTCCCAAGGAGGAAAGGATGCCATTTGGGTCATCGTTGACAGGCTGACGAAGTGTGCGCACTTTATACCCTTCAAGGTGGTGCTCTCCACCGAGAAGTTGGCGGAGCTATACATGCAGCAGATAGTTTATTTACATGGAATACCAGTAAGCATTGTATCGGATCAAGATAGCAGATTCACGTCCGACTACTGGAGGAGCTTGCAGGAGTAGTTGGATAGTCGACTCAAGTTCAGTACAGCATACCACCCGCAGACAGATGGGCAGTCCGAGAGGACGATACAGACGCTAGAGGACATACTGAGGACTTGTGTGCTGGACTTTGGCAGATCATGGGAGAGCCATCTGCACTTGGTAGAGTTTTCATACAACAACAGCTACCAAGCCAACATCGGTATGTCTCCTTTCGAGGTACTATATGGACGACGATGCCGTATACCGCTCTTTTGGGATGATGTTGGAGATAGAGTTATGCTTGGGCCAGAGATGATTACGGATGCAGCAGAGAAGGTCGAGATGATCAGAGACAGGCTCAGAGTCGCTCATGACAGGCAGAAACACGGGGCTGATGCTAGTCGCAGAGCGATGGAGTTCGTCGACGGAGATATGGTGCTGGTAAAGATATCACCTACTAGAGGGACGATCCGGTTCGGACGAGGAGGCAAGTTGAGCCCCAGATACATCGGGCCATTCGAGATACATGGCAGGATCGGAGAGGTAGCTTACATGGTTGCACTTCCACCCAACCTAGTAGGAGTTTACGATGTCTTTCATGTGTCTCAGCTGAGGAGATATGTTCCGGACCCCAGCCATGTGCTAGATCATTCAGAGTTGGAGATAGGACCGAGCCTTGCAGTTACTGAGCAGCCAGTGGAGATATTGGACAAGAGGGAGAAGAGGCTGAGGAACCAAGTCATACCCTTGGTATGAGTAGCTTGGAGCCGTCCCTCTCCGGGTGAATCTACTTGGGAGAGAGAGTCGGACATGAGGGAGAGATATCCTTACTTGTTCGACCCAACAGCCGCGAGGGAACCACCCGTTCCCCTTTGATACCTTAGAGGTTAGTCTTAATAGTAGCCTTAGTCATTCTTTACATTGCTTGTTATATTAGAATATTTGTAGAGTCTTCTATCCTTGTGAATTTTGAGGACAAAATTTTTAAGGAGGGAAGATTTGTAAGCCCCTAGTTTTTAAATATTATTTTTATATAATTTTAAATAGTGTTTTATCCTTAAAATAAATTATAATTATTATGAATTTTTCTAGAATTTTTAAATGATTTTTAAATAATTTTTAAAGCAAAATATATTATTTTATAATTATTTAAATTGTTTTAATATCAAATTATAATTATTTTCAATGTTTTAATCACTATTTGCAATATCAAATTGCCTTTGCAAATTAATTTTTGTACAGAGCAACAGCGGGGGTGTTTATGCAAATTTTATTTTTATATTTCCTAACGCGGTGAGTATTTGTTTGTAATTAACTAATTTAGGGGGGTTTTCTGTAAAACCCTAATCCCGACAGCCGTGCTGTCGCCTTCTCCGGCTAACCCCGGCCAAAACCCTAACCCTAATCCTAATCTAGCCCTAATTCCACCGCCTCCTTTGACCCTATAAAAGCCCCGACCCCAAACCCTAACTCTAGACCATTTTTCGACCACCACAGCCGCCCTAGCCACCGCCCTCGCTTCGTCTTCCCTGACCACCCTCGCCGGAACCCTAGATATAGGTTTCCCATCCCCTAGAGCCATTTCCTGACGAACCACCACCGCCAACCGACGTGTCACGACGAGGCGACCCCCGTCCTATTTTTCTTCGGCGACCCCAACGCCTACAACCGCCGTGCAACGTCCCGAAAGCCACCGCCTCTCAGACACATATGTGTCACTCTCTTTATGTGTCGTCTTGTGTCTCGTGTTAGCGTGTGTGAACTCGCCTGGACAGGAGGAACCCAGTAATGGGCTTGGACACGGCTAGTTCGAGTCGTGCGTGTCGTGCACGACCCGGACACAGGATTCGACCATTCTTCGTGTCCTTAACTGTCAGGACACCAGGTATATGTTATCGGGTTTAAAACCCATTAATATAAAACCATAATAAAACTAACCCTAACCCTACCCCTAACAGCTAACTCGAGCTGACCCCCTGGCCAGCCCGAGCGTGTTAAACCCCCCTGTCCCCTGGCCGAGTTCGAGCCCCGCCCTTATTTTTCTTTTTTTGTTTTGTTTATAATTTATTTGTTTATATGTATATATGCATTTATATATATGTATATATTTTTTTTATATATATGTATATGTATTTATGTATGTTTATATTATTATATGTATACTGTTATATATATAATATATTGTATTTATATATGATATATATATAAATATATTTATATTTAGTATTTATATATATATATATATATATATATATATATATATATATATATATATATATATATATATATATATATATAAATATCTATATATTTATGTATATATATAATTTCTTTTATTGTATAAATATGTATATATATTTCAAATTCAACTTTGTACAAAATATTATTATGTACAAATTCACAAGTTATTTTATTAGTTAATTTTATGACTTGTATATTTTACCACTTTAAAATATATTATTAAAATACTTTAATATATATATTTAAATTCCTGTATTTTATAAATCATGGCCAATTGATGTCCAAACCTAGCATGGATTTTTGGGCCCAATTGTGTCTAATACATTCAGAGTCTGTACAAGTCATATTGGACTTGATTCATGGCTTTGGGTCCCGTATATGGACTTCGGTTCAATTTCGAATACGTGGACAAAATATTAAATAATTAACTAATTATTTTCCAAAAATTGTTACTTGCTGTTTTTGAATTTTTATATATATTTTAAGTGCTATAAAAATCTAGGAAAAATTATATTTAAATACTATGTTAATTTTGTTAATTTCATATTACTTTTCCAGCATTTATTTAGTAATTTTGGCATTTTATAAAAATAGGTAAACAGAACTCATTTTCAGGATACATATGTTTGCTGATTATTAATAAATATCTATGAGGGTTTATAAATTCCAGAAAAATTAGAATAAATTTCTATAATTAACAAGGATCATTTTGGTACTTTATTTTATGTAAAATTAAGCATTTTGTCTATTGGACCTCACCCTACCCTAGTGTAATGGCCCTCGAAAGTTAGTTTGGGTATTGTGTCACCCTACATTGGTCTCCTATACTAAAGTCACCATTTGGCTAGGTGTCCAGTCAGAAAGTCATGTCACACAACTAGTGTCTTAGTGTTTAACTTAGTATAAAACTAAATTTATGTATTATTTCTACAGTGACGAGTCACCAGGCATCTATTGCATTTCTATCACTACCTTGCTTTGCTAAAGGCAAGTACCTCTGCAAACTTTACATACTGCTATAACAATAAACTGTGATCCAACCATGTTAAATGCTGATCCTTGGGGTAGCACGTTAAATCTTTACATGTATTATTTTCAGTCCCTACCATGCTTAGGACAGTTTTTATATCTCTCATATGTTTAACAACGGGTTAAGGAAAAACTGTTAGTAGTGTACGTGATCATGCCCTCCTTCTTCGTATGTATTTACCGAGCATTTTTACATTCTATATGTAACTTTGTCGTATGTCTGATCTCGCGTTTGTGTATGGATACACATCGATGCCGTTAAGGGTACGTATGTACACTTCAGAAAATTGATATGTACCACTGTACATCCTGATTACCTATTGACTGATCACTCACCTACTATAGTTTTAAACTTTAAAATGAATATGTACTCCAATGATAAAATGTATCCAAAACTTGATGGATCAAGATATGCCATGATTAAGTTATTTCATCTCTTTCCATCACATGATCAGTATTATATGTTTGTTAGAATCAGTACTTGCTCCCATCCTGACAGGATAATGTTGTAGATATACTTTCTGAGGATGAGTTGCTTTGTGATTCCTATTATGGAGTTGCTGTCGAGGACCAGACTTTATCCTACGAGGATGTACCTTCGGGGAAACTCGTCTAGTTGTGTAGTTGCTCGGGATATTGGAGAGTAGTCATGTATTAGACTATGTATTTTATAACTGGACCTGTATCCAGTTTTACATTTTGGACTTGTACTTGGAACTTACTTATATACGAGTCGACTTTTGTGTTTGGAACATTTTTGACTCTTTATTACATATAGAACTGTTAACACACTTTATTCTTACCTTGTTATCTTTAGAACAACTTACTATGCTTTATCTCAAGCGTAGGCTGGACATGACTCGGCGCGACCCAATAATTTGGGTAGCGGATCGTGACAGAATTCACCAGGTCCTCAGAGGGACGTAACAAGATACAATAAACAACATGCCATATAAATACTGAATATAAACTATGCCACAAATAAAAGTAAGTGACGAGACATCAATAAGATAACCTAACCATACTAAAGTGAACATGCAGTTAAGAACAAACCTTTCGTGGCATGAGCCCTGGCTGTAAATAGGATCTGGTATAGTCCCTACTTGGGCACCAGTGACCTAAGCGCATGACGTTCAAAAATGACAGTGGCCAACCTGACGGGGTCATCATACCCGTTTCTCCAGCGGAGCTTCCGGGTTACAAGTGAATGTGTAATAGAAGTCCATATGATAAGGAAATGTTCTCTCCGTCCGATGCACCTATCTAAGTCACATCCGCGATCATGTACCTCTACTAACTGTTAAGTCTCCTAACATGCCTCGATTAGCAGTTAGACCTAACGCCTGCGCACGGGTGATCAGCCAACACGCAAGGACCTATACATGCTACTTATCTCACACATACTCGTGGTACAACTGTGTTGAAGTATATGCGATATACTCCAAACGGTAGTCCCTTAACTCTAAGTCCATAAGCAATTAAACGATAATAATTAAAGTAAAGCTAATATCACTAAGCAGGCAGTATATCGTGAACTATAATAATGGTACAGCTAAAAGAACTGGAATAAATGAACAATGATATGCAATAAATAAAATACAGACTAATTATAAACAGTGTAAATTATGGCAATGTATCTTGCCTGGTGTGACGCCTGGTGTGGTACGATGATCTGGCATGTCCCAATAGTCCACTAGCCATGGTCGATGCACACGGTCCAAATTTGTAAAGAAATAAGAACATGGAGTCAGTAGTGGTCAATGGTGATAATCGAGAAAAATTCTGCAGGAAAAGTGTTTAGGCTATTTTTGAAAATTATTTATAATATCTAAAATATATTTTGGCAGTTAAAATTAGTTTTGGAGAGAAAAATACTTTATAAAATCTTTTTAGGCAGAAAAACTCAATTAACCAAAATAAAATCTATCGATAGAGAAACTATATTTTTAGAGTAAAAATAATTTAGACAAATATTTTGAAAATATATATAGGAAATCATTAGGAACCTATATTCTTATGGGTTAAAATAATTCTAGATAAATATTAATAATCTATGAAATTTGTTTGGGGTTTATAACCACATTTTCAATTACAAAATTTTGAAATATTTTTGGTAACCATGATAAATCAAATTGATAAAGATAATAGTAAATATTATCCATATGAAAACTCTAGTTATTAACAAATACTGATAAAATATTATTAATAATAAGAGTTGTTATAAGATAAGCAAGATATTAATATAATTCTATCAGTAACATAATAATAACAATAATAATAATAATATTGATAATATATAAAAATCGCTAATGTTAATGAAAAAAAATAGAAAAGTAAAACAAACTCATAAAAAGAAAAAAGGAACAACAAACAACAGCAACAGCAAACAAAAGACAAGGGAAGGAATCCGAGCACAGTGCTTTCTCCGCCTCAAGGGAGAGCGCAAAACTCAAAATATAAAAGGTACTGAAGTGAGAGAGAAACAGAGTTGAGATTAAAAGAGGGAGAAAGAGAGAGCGACGAGATCGAGGGAGAGAGGAGGTGAGGACTTCACCTGTAGGCGACGACCGAAGGAGAGGCCGGTCGGCACTGGATGACGATCTCGGCCGGCAAGAGTTCAAGGCGGGCGCGTGATGGCTATGCGGATAGGAACGCCGGGGGTATGCAACGGCGTGGGGACGGTCGTGGTCAACTTCGGAGGAGGTCGGCGGTCAGGCAGCTCCAGGAGGGCGCAACAGAGTGTCGGCGGCGGGTTGTTCTCGTACGGCGCAGATCCGGCCGCTGTTTCGGCTACGAGGTCGGGCACGGGACTTACGGCCTAAGCGGGGGTGCTGCCGCAAGGTCTCGACAGAAAGGTCCGTGTAGGAACGAAATCGTAAAACAGAATACTCTAGAGGGGGGTGAATAGAGTAGGCAGCGGAATATTGCTAATTAAAAAACTCGTTAGTAGTTAGATCATAGATATAATAATAATCACAAAATAAATAACAGTAATGAAAAGAGTGATCAGAAGGTAAACACAAACACAGAGATTTATACTGGTTTCCCTCTTGTGAGGACTAGTCCAGTCGGAAGAACTCTAGCTTCCAGTTGAATCCACTTTTGGAAAATCTCGCAAGTTTTCATACGAAGTCCTTGCAACTTCTACAAACGCGAGCTTTGATAGAAGAACTTGACCAACTTCAATTGTGAAGAGTCAATCTTCAATCAAGCCTCTGATTAAAATTGCTCTGAAACTTCTAGACCGTACCGTACTGACAAATCGACTAGAGGATTGTAAATGGCTTGGAATTTGAAAATGGAAACATTTTAGAACTCTTTGGAAGAAATGTAGGCTTTAGAAGAGAAGAGAGAGATGAAAGTGAATTGGTGTTTTTGAAATGATCAAAATCCTTCTCTATTTATAGTTTTTCAAAAGGTAAAACTCTGAAAGAATTCGGGCAGAATTCGGACAGAACTCTTTGTAACCAACTGCAACTAAAGGGAGACCAAGTTCAAAATCAAACGTTTACATAACGTTCAACTTGGCCGAACTCTGGCCGAGTTCTGTCAGGGTTTGGTCAGTTAATTATGTGAAAAATTGTTTTGGCTTTTTGAAAAATCCCTCAGAAGCTTTTTGTAAAATAGATGTTTTTCAAAAAAATATAGGTCATTTTAAAAAGATAGGTCAGTTTTGAAAAACGATTTCGGGTAGCCTATTTGCCCGTACGACTTGGTGTACAATCTATTCCTAAACTCAATAAAAATGAAAATTACATTGCTTTAAAGGTAATATATTCTTGAGTGGAAAACAGCTTCGGTCTTGAACTGAGTAGATATCCATCGTTGATCAGTGTCCAAAACGTCGTTAGTAAACATCTGAATTGATTCATATATCGAGACAGAGTTTGATCAAGTATTAAAATCAGGTTTTACCATGACCAATGGGCCAACAATTCCCCTATTTTGATAATTGACAAAATTTGACCGATATAACATCTTGGTTTAGATCAATTCAAAAGAATACTGAATGTATCGAGATATAAAAGAAAAAATTGTTCATAACCTGTATCCATGAAGATGTTAGATCTTATTTCTCCTCCGTTGTCACTTAGCAAAATAATTGAAAAAGAGAAAGCTCCTCCGTAATAAATGCATAAGTAACAATCAGTGAAGAAACACACAAAAAATGAATAAAGATATTTTTTCTAACAGTATTTTGACACAGGCATGGTAGAAGAATAAGATAAACAAATATGGTATAAACAATGCAGGCATGGTATTTTTCACAGGCAGTTTATATGGATTCATAAAGAAAGATGATGCTATAATAAAGCTGAAGTGCTAAGCTAAATAATAAACTAAACTGAGTCATATGCCAAACAGAGGCATAAAAACATGTCTATCAAAATGTCATAAATCATATCCAAATAAAAAGAGTACTGATAATATCTTGGAATGTCGAAGCATTTCCAAGTAAACATAAGACAAAATCATCAGTCTCAAAAAGTAACAACTCAAAAATTATCCTCATCCTCATCATCATCGGCTGCAGTGCCAGCATGTCCAGATGGACTAGCTCCAGAAGTGCCAGCTACAAAAGTATGTGGAGTAGCACCAGAAGTACGATACCAATCGTATGCGTTCCCTGGCTAGAACGTAGACTGGACCGCCTCATCGTTAATGCAGTAGACAGATATGGAAGGGCCTCGAGGAAGAGAGCTAGCAGAGTGACCCGTCTGTGCAAATCTCAGATCGGCAAAGGAGTTGGCAATAGCCTGGAACAGAGTCATATCACGAAACTCATGTTCCCTGGAGGTGTCAACGAAGAATGTCTGCAGATCTGATAGATGCTGGTGAATACCCTCAAAGGTCATAAGGTAAGACTGAGGAGGACCAGGTGCTGTGGGAGCAGGTGTAGTAGGTGAAGGAACAATGGCAATACTGCAACGAGAAAGTTTGAGGAACTTGGGCTCGGGGTCCATAGCACAAGTGGATAAGCATATCAAATCTCTGAAAGATGCGTGGGATGATCATCGCATAAGAGAGGTTGCGGTCACTTTCGCGACATCTTTCCATCAACTGAATGATAGTCTTAAGGGAAGAAAAAGGAATCCCCTTAAGAATGTGATATAAAGCAGAAAGTTCGAGTGTAGTGATATCATCTTTTGAAGTAGATTTTGGAAGTAGAGTGGAATAGATGATACGAAGTAATTCGTAGTTAAACAAGTTCAAGTTATTGGCCTTGAACTTTCCAGGACGAGCACATGCGGGCGCACAAAGCTCATTCTTGAAACTAACGAGAGTCGTGCCATCGGGAAAATCGAAGTCAGTGATGTCTTTGAGCGGGGCACCTTCGTTTGGAAGACCACGGATTTTTGCTAGCAATTCATCATTGAACTCGATATCTATACCGCCGACACGAGTTCTCGCAATAAAAGTGTCTAACACAAAATTATAGTAAAATAGTCTAATGGCATTAGTAGCTTTAGGGAATTGTAAAGTAGCAAAGTGATGTAACCCTAATGCCTCAAAGTAAGGACGATGGTCAGAAAATACAGTCCATTTGATCGGAGATCCGGTACATATAGTACGCATAATAAAGTCGGCATACCAAAGTAAGGCTTGGTCGGGAGTTTTGAAATAAAACTCGTCCGATCCACTATCATCCGATTGGACCGGAGAAAAGAGGGAATCAGTATGCGGATCAGAAGACGATGCCACTTCACTGGCATGGGTCTTCTTTCTCTTGAAAGGATTGAATCCCTTAGGCATTATATCCTAAAAACTAGAAACCCTAATAATTTGAAAGTAGAGGAGAGAAGGAATTATACCTTCCGAGAATCTGGTATGCTGAAGAGAACGCAATTCTCCGCACGAATCCAAATTTTGGACGAAGATTTTCATGTAGAATGGAAAAAAGGAAGGTGGAGAAGAACTAGGGTTTTCGGGTGCTGCTGCTGATGTTGATGTAGTTTTGGAAGGGATGAATAAGATGGGGGCCTCGGGTTCTGACTGATATATGTATATACCTAGCCGAACTCTGGCCGAATTCGGACCGAACTCGGGCCGAATTCGCCAAAGGTTCTCCTGGCTATATAAAAAAATTGTGGGCCACATCTTTTCATCAATTTATTTCAAATATTTAATTCAAAGTTTAGTAATTTTAACTTTCAAATAATACAATTAATATTATTTTGTAAATTAATATTCTTTACTCAGCATCTGTTTCAGATTAGTTGTAGGAGTACTATCCCAGCTAACGGAGGTTCACCGAAGAACTCTTAAATACCGCTTTGCTTTGACCATAGTCGTGGTGACAGATAGACTCTTTTTAGGCTTGTCTCGAAAACAGTTATTGAGTATTGAATAAATTAATTAATGAAACAAAATTAATTAATATTTTGATATCTAAAATTTCTAATTCATGACGTAAATAATTGAAACGATCTTTCGCTAGAGGTTTTGTGAGTATGTCAGCTAATTGATTTTGTGTGTCTATGTATACAAGGTCTATATCTCCATTTTGTTGATAATCTCTAAGAAAGTGATGTCGAATCTCGATATGCTTAGTACGAGAGTGACATACTGGATTCTTAGTCAAATTAATAGAACTAGTCTTATCACAGAAAATGGGTATGTGTATAAAATGCAATCCATAGTCTTCTAAAATTTGCTTCATCCACAAATTGTGCACAACAACTTCCTGCGGCGATATATTCAGCCTCGGTTGTTGATAACGCAACAGAATTTTGCTTTTTGCTAAACCAAAAGACTAAAACTTTTTCTAAAAAATGACATGTGCTGCTGGTACTTTTTCTATCTACTTTGCATCCGGCAAAATCAGCATCAGAATAACCGATTAGTTCAAATAACGTAGTTTTGGGATACCATAAGCCGACAGAAGAAGTGCCTTTAAGGTATCGGAAGATACGCTTAACTGCGCACAGATGTGATTTCTTATGATTAGCTTGAAAACATGCACACAAGCAAACACTAAACATAATGTTTGGTCGACTTGCAGTTAAATACAGTAAGCTACTGATCATACCTCAATACTTACGTATGTCGATGGGTTTGCCTTGTTCATCAATATCAAGCTTGGTTGAAATTGCCATTAGAGTGCTAAGTGGCTTGACTGCTTCCAGGTCAAACTTATTTAATAGATCTTTTGTGTACTTTGCTTGATTTATGAACGTCCTATTGTTGGTTTGTTTGATTTGCAGTCCAAGAAAGAATTTCAGTTCTCCCATTATGCTCATCTCAAACTCATTCTGCATACACTAAAAATTCTTGACAAAAAGATTCATCAGTAGATCCAAAAATAATATCATCTACATAGACTTGAATCAAAAGAATGTTGTTATTCAAAGATTTTATAAATAATGTAGTGTCAACCTTTTCCTTTGAAAAACTGTTATCAAGTAGAAAAGAGCTTAAACGATCGTACCAAGTACGAGGGGCATGTTTCAAACCGTATAAGGCTTTCTTCAACTTAAAAACATCGTCAGGATATTTGAAATCAGAAAAATCGGGAGGTTGAGCTACATAAACTTTTTCTTTTATAAAATCATTTAAAATGCACTTTTGACATCCGTTTGAAATAACTTAAAATTATGAAAACATGCAAATGCACATAACATGCGAATGGATTCTAATCTCGTAACTGGGGCATAAGTCTCATCATAGTCGATACCTTCTTCTTGATCGTATCCTTGAGCTACGAGTCGAGCCTTATTACGAGTCATTAAACCATTTCGTTCAGTTTGTTTCGGAATACCCAACGGGGGCCAATGACCGGATGATCAATAGGCTTGGGAACAAGTTCCCAAACTTGATTCTGTTCGAATTGGTTTAATTCCTCTTGCATAGCATCTAACAAAAAATTATCACTATATGCTTCTTCAATATTTTTGGGTTCAAACTGCGAAACAAAAGCAACACAAGAAGCTATATCTTTATTAGAGGAACGAGTACTTACACCCTTGGTAATCTCACCAATTACTAAGTCCTTTGGATGATCTGCCAAGAATCTCATCTCTTTTGGCGTATTCTCAGGATTGTTGGTTCTGGCTTCTTTGCTTGAAGCCTCAGCTGGTGCTTGGTGTGAAGGTTCTGCATCTTTGTGTGAAG
The DNA here is from genome assembly GCA_029216955.1 of Iris pallida. Lineage (NCBI taxonomy): Eukaryota > Viridiplantae > Streptophyta > Magnoliopsida > Asparagales > Iridaceae > Iris > Iris pallida. The sequence continues at coordinate 56,995 of JANAVB010038196.1, forward strand.
GTTTTGCAGTAGCTGTACTTGGTGTGATTACGCCTTCATTATCGTCATCGTCCAAGTGTTGATTTAGCTCATCAAACTTGACATTGATTGATTCTTCGATGATCATGGTTCTTTTGTTGAAGACTCTGTTTCCTTTGCTCTTTGCTGCATAACCTAGAAATATACCTTTATCGGCCTTTTCATCAAATTTACTCAGATTGTCTTTAGTATTAGGAATAAAGCATTTACAACCAAAAATCTTGAAATATGAAACTGTGGGGGTTCTATCAAACCATAGTTCATAGGGAGCCTTCTTCGATATAGGTCGAATTATAACCCTATTGAGAATATAGCACGTTGTATTGACAGCTTCAGCCTAAAAGTATCTAGGTAGACTAAACTGGTTTAACATTACTCTAGCCATTTCAGATAGAGTCATTTTCTTACGTTCCACAACTTCATTTTATTGTGGAGTCCTAGGGCAAGAAAATTTATGCAAATAACCGTGTGTGTCACAAAATTGCTTGAATTTTACATTCTCAAATTCGCCGCCATGATCACTACGAATGCGAGTAATCATGAACCGTTTTTCATTCTGTACTTTCTTACAAAAGCTGACGAATTCTGATAATGCATCGTTCTTGCGTTCAAGAAAATATACCCATATATATCTAGAAAAATTATCTACAATGACAAATGCATATAACTTACCACCTAGGCTAGCAATTCTACTTGGTCCAAATAAGTCCATATGCAACAGTTGTACAGGTCTAGTGGTACTTACAGCATTCTTGGATTTAAATACAGATCAGGTAGCTTTGTTCTTTTCACATTCACTACATACCGTATCCTTTTTGAAAGATATGTCCGGTAAGCCGCGTACCAACTTCTTTGTAGATAGTCTTGAAATTGTATCCATATTTGTATAATCGAGTCTCATATACCACAGTTGACTCTCAATACTTTTGGCCATCTAACATCTACCTGCTTTGTTAGCATCTTCTAACAGATAGAAAATATATATGTTGTCTTCCCTGATACCTTCAAAGATAGTACTACCAGTTAAAATATCAACTATAGTACATTTATCTTTGACGAAGTTAATGCCATAACCATGATCAGCTAAATGGCTTATGCTGAGCAGATTATGTTTTAACTCGGTAACTTGATAGACATCTTTAATCACAGGATAGGGAGCCCTACCAATGTCACCGATAACGATTATGTACCCTCTTAAATCATTATCGAAGGATACGTATCCTTCTTTATTCTTCTTCGACAGTGTTGCGAATAATGAAGCATCACCGGTCATGTGTCGTGAGCAACCGTTGTCGAGGATCCATTTGCTCCTAGCATGTGAAGGGCGTTCCACCTACAAAATAATTTGTAGATGAAACTCTTGTTACCCATTTCTTGTAGGGTCCTGTCTGGTTAGTTTTTGGTATCCATGCATAAACATTTAAATCTACTAACTTTCTGATTCTACATGCAGAGGATATATGACCAATAAGGCCACAATAATGACATTTTGCATGTTGAGTGTTGAAAGTTGTATGGGGTGCATGATTGGTAGGTTTTGGTTTTCTAGTATAGAAGAATGTATGCCTATTAGTCTTCTTGGGCATAGGTTTGGTATGGTTTGGTCTGACAGTGTTTGGTTTGGGCGTGTTCCGATAATTCGGTAATTGACACTTGTTAGAATAGGAACCAGCAAGTTCATGCCGTTTTCCTAAACTAATTTCCAACTTTTTGGAAGTGTCATATAATCTAGTGTAGTCAGATGTAAGTGTTTCTATTCTGACTTGTGCACACTGGAGACTCTTTCTCTCCTTAGATAGGTCTTCCTTTAGCTGGATGATGGTTTGGTCTTTTTCTTCGGATAACTTAATAGTCTCATGTAACAACAACTTAATAGATGAAAGCTCACCAGACTCAATTAAAGAGTCATTATTTCTAACATGATCTAGTTGGTCGGTAAGTCTTCCTATCCCACCATTGTACTCTTTGAGTACCTTCTTAGAGGTTTCATATTTACTACGCAGTTTCCTGTTATCATTTAACAGGTCACTGAAAGCCTCTCCTAGTTGCTCAAAGGTGAAATCATCATAAGGATCAAATAGAGGATTAGTGATTACCAGGATCGCAAGCCATCAAGCATACATTTGCAGCGTCATCTGATTGTTCACCTTCTGAATCACTGGCTTTACTTTTATGCCATATGCTTGTGTTGGCGTACTTCCTTGATGTAGATTTCTTCAGGTAGCCTTTGTCATATTTGCTGCTTTTTTTGTTGATGGTCATGCTGTTGGACAATCTTTCTTATGTGTCCTTTTTTCTTGCATTTGTAGCAAATAGGATATTCCTCGTTGTTGTTGTTGTTGCTATCTTTTATTCTCCTATTAAATCTCATGAACTTCTTGAATTTTCTTACCAGAAGAGCTTGATCTTCAGAGTCAGAGTCACTGTCGTCAGAATCATCTTCGACAGTTCTTCTATGTTGAGCCTTGAGTGCGATCGACTTTTCTGACTTCTCCTTCGGTGTAGCGTCTTCAAAATCTTGAAGTTCTAACTCGTGAGTGAGTAGCTTACCCATGAGTGTTTCCAGAGACATTGTTGAGAGGTCGTTTCCTTCAATGATTGATGTAGCCTTTGGAATCCAGTTCTTTGTGAGAGATCGTAGAAATTTGCGAATCTTTTCATGGTTACTGTATTCCTTGCCTAGTGAAGACAAAAGATTTATAATATCCAAGAATCTTGTAAACATCTGAGTGACTGATTCACTTGGCTTCATTTTGAACGCCTCGTACTCCTGAGTAAGTCTGCTGATCTTTGACTCATTGACTTGTGTTGTTCCTTCGTGTGTTACTTCGAGAAGTTTCCATACTTTATTTGATGTTGTGCAAGTAGATACCCTGTTGAATTCAGTTATGTCTAAAGCACAAAATAAAGCGTTAATAGCACGTGCATCAAGACTGGCCTTTTTCTTTTCATCCTTTATATATTTGTCATAAGGTTTTTCAACTAAAACTCCATCAACATTAATACGATGAGGCTTTTTGTAGCCATCAATAAATACAATCCATAAGTCAAAATCAAGAGATTTTAGGAAGAAACTCATACGTGTTTTTTAATAAGTGTAGTTTGTGCCGTCAAACAGTGGAGGTCTGTTGTGGCTTGGCCTTCACTTGTGAATTTTACAGTTGCCATGTGTAATTCTGTGATCTATATAACAATTGAAAAATAACTGAATATAGCTGCAATTTTACCTTGCTTTACCTGTATAACCCGCTCTAATACCAATTGTAGGAACAAAATCGTAAAGCAGAATACTCTACAGGGGGGTGAATAGAGTAGGCAGCAGAATATTGCTAATTAAAAAACTCGTTAGTAGTTAGATCACAGATATAATAATAATCACAAAATAAATAACAGTAATGAAAAGAGTGACCAGAAGGCAAACGTAAAAACAGAGATTTATACTGGTTTCTCTCTTGTGAGGACTAGTCCAGTCGGAAGAACTCTAGCTTCCAGTTGAGTCCACTATTGGAAAATCCTGCAAGTTTTCATACGAAGTCCTTGCAACTTCTACAGACGCGAGCTTTGATACGAAGAACTCGACCAACTTCAATTGTGAAGAGTCAATCTTCAATCAAGCCTCTAATTACAATCGCTCTGAAACTTCTAGACCGCACTGTACTGACAAATCGACTAGAGGATTGTAACTGGCTTGGGATTTGAAAATGGAAACTTTTTAGGACTCTTTGGAAGAAATGTAGGCTTTCGAAGAGAAGAGATGAAAGTGAACTGGTGTTTTTGAAATGATCGAAATCTTTCTCTATTTATAGTTTTTCCAAAGGCAGAACTCTGACAGAATTCGGACAGAACTCTTTGTAACCAACCGCAACTGAAGGGAGACCAAGTTCAAAATCAAACGTTCACAAGACGTTCAACTTGGCCGAACTCTGATCGAGTTCTATCAGTGTTTGGTCAATTGATTATGTGAAAAATTGTTTTGGCTTTTTGAAAAATCTCTCAGAAGCTTTTTGTAAAATAGATATTTTTCAAAAAACATAGGTCATTTTAAAAAGATAGGTCAATTTTGAAAAACGATTTCGGATAGCCTATTTGCCTGTAAGACTTGGTGTACAATGTATTCCTAGACTCAACAAAAATTAAAATTATATTGCTTTAAAGAAAATACATTCTTGAGTGGCAAACAACTTCGGTCTTGAACTGAGTAGATATCCATCGTTGATCAGTGTCCAAAACGTCGTTAGTAAACGTAGAAGCATGGAATTTCAGGACCAGAAATCCTATGCGCCAAACACTACATACGCTAGGGAGCTCAGATAAAGTATTTGACACAACAAAGCAAAAGTATAGACATTGAAAGAGGATTTTTATTTGCATATAAAAGTCTATTACATATCTAGAAAAGGTTGTACAAGGGAGAACTTCTACAAAAAGAAAAGATCCTAAGTCTACAGCCAAGCGCAGCAGTCACTATGCGCTCTTAAATAGGCGCATCTCACCATGCGCTCTAAGTCAGGCGCATCCCACCATGCGCTCTCAGCCGGGCGCATCCTTTCAGCAGCTCAGTTATGTGCATCCTTAGTTATGTGTATCCCTTCAGCAGCTCAGTTATGTGCCCTTCAGCAGCTCAGTTATGTGCCGCCCTTCCAGCCAGGCGCATTATGAAGTGTCAGCATAAGCGCATCTAATGCTTCGACTAATAAAGCATTTATTGAACAGAATGAGGGTGGCAATCAACCCTCTAGCTAGAGAAAGAGCCCCCCAAACCGAGGAAGAGAAGAGCACCGCAAATCAACCTGTGGCCAGGGGAGGCTTCGAAAGAGCCTCCAAAGACCAAGGAAGACCGCAATCGAAACTGCGGCTAAAGGAGCAGCTTTCAACACAAATAGAATGGGCAACACCCTCTCTGACAGAAGAAAGAGCCTCCAAAGCCACAGCACCGCAATTTCCGATCTGCGGCTCTTCCAACATAACAGGAGATGAGGCTCGAGCATCCCGATCTTTGGATGCAACAGGCACCTTCTGCCTGCCTCGGAAGCCCTCGACTCCGACTTTTGGATGTAACAGTCACCTTCAAGTGCATCAACGAAGATTATGCGTCGCATCTTCACCCTCGGGAGCATCTCATCAACAGAATGTGCTCGAGTAAACAAGTTCATTTCGGGAAGATATGAGAGAACGAGAAGCAAACCCTCTCCATGCCACTATTTATAGGCCAGGAAAATCAAACCCAAGCTCCAAGTGGCTGGCTCTCCGAATCCCGTGCAATAAATTTCCATTTAATGGTGATGAACCTGACGCTTCGACTTCAGCCAAGTCAAAAATGGCTATTTAAAGCACTCGAAGAACGTAACAATCGCACCAAAAGATGTGTCAGGCGGAGTGGATGCGCCGGTCAGACCGTGCATCACATAGACGCGCCCCTCGGCACCAAGCACTTCACAAGCATGCACCCCCATGCGGCCCTATGCGCCTAGTGGAACGCCGATCGATGCGCCCACTCAACAGTCCATCACCTGTCAAAGAACATTAAATGCTGAAGTTTGACAGAGTTGGCAGCACGTCCCCCGAAGACTGAAGTTGACAACTTTTTTAGAAAACGAAGCGTCACCAACGTCAGCACCATCATTACTCCCCTCCGGCGGTTACAAGCCACGTGGCCGTCCAAACCATTTCGCATGTGCCTCCGTAGCCATGCGCCCAAATCTCTGCATGCGCCTCAAAAGCCAAGCGCCTCAGACTTTTCTCTGATCCCTAAAGACAGAAGTAAAGTCACTACTGAAGCTTCACATGCGCCTCAAAAGCCATGTGCCCCGAATGGTTCGTGACTCCTAAAAGTTACGAGTCAAAGTCTCCTCATGCGCCCAATCTCAGGCGTATCCTACCAGATCATTCCCCACCAAAGCCGAGATCTCCGGGCCATGGGCCTACGACACATGTCATTTAACTCGATTCAGCCGATGAAAGGGTGCTAATCACCCAAGATCTTCGCAACAGAAAGATTCTCTCCCTTGCTACGTGCCAACCCACAACAGCATCATGAAGGATTCAACTCCTTAATCAAAGTGCATCATCCATGCGCCTCCATCAGCAATTACCACATGGCGTCCCCACTTATAGGCGCATCCTACATATGCGAGCATGAGCAGCCAGCCTGCAGACTATAAATAGAAGGATTATTTCCTTCTTCCACACACACAGAGACACAGACAGAGACGTCGTGCAATCATCAGTAACATATAGAGAGAGGCAGATGCAAACACTCAACGTCTTCTTTCTCTCCGCAAGCACTTGCACCTAGAGCAACCCAGATCTTCAGAGAACCGAGAACCGTCGTCAGATCGTCAACGGAGTCAACGTATTACCACTCGCTCCATCGGCACAATTGACCCAGATTAAACAAAAGTGTACTCCTAGGACTACGTCTAAGTCCTATATTATAACACTGTTCTATTTGTATTGAAATTACATCAAAAGATTTTAATGGCAAACAAGCTGGCGACTCTGCTGGGAGATCTCTTTCTCCTCCACCGAGAAAGCTGTGTCACTAATCCGACGACGTGAAGGTGGGCTCTTCCCACAAGACGCTGGTCGTACGCCTCAATCAACAGGCATATGAGGAGTTCATTTCTGAAGGCAGTACGAGTCCTTCGAAGCGGCTGCCGAAGTCGAAAAAGATTCGCCAAGTCTGGGTGCGCAAGGTCGACGTCTCTGGTACCAGTACCGAAGGGGATGTGCCGATCCAGCCTTCCCTTCCTGCTGGCATCCTCAGCAACCAAGATGCGCCCACCGCTGCAGAACATCTCTCGGGAAACGTGCAGCTGACCACATTCCCCAGCCATCTCCCTCTCATGGCGAGGAAGATGCGTCGACAGAGCAGGGGCACAGCTAATGCCCCATGTATCACCTCTGATGCGCCACAGAAGGTCTCTGTCTTTGACAGACTCACTTGCTGTAGTGGCGAAAAGAATTTGGATTTTGAGTACTACGCGCCCCGGCGGGCTAGTACGAAGATGTCCAAGGCAGCACGGGCCATGCGCCCCAAATGTGTTATGCCAGCAGCAAGCCAGAAGCATGCACTCACAATTATGCATGCTGTTGATGGTAAGCTGTATAAGTTCGACTCAGGTGCTTCTGCGTCGGAAAAGAGTCGACCTTCAAAGTCCTTGTCTCACATGGGCGCATCTGTTGCGTTCGCAACCAAGTCGAGCAAGGCAAACCCAGTGGTCTTGAATTCCCGCACTCCTCTGGTTGTGCGTTTGAGGTTCGTTCAAGCCACTGTAAATGTTGTTCCCCCACTACTGATCTGAGCACCTGTTTGTTGTTGGATCAGGGGGCGCAGCATTCACTTGACCACCCCGGCGCTTGGCCTTGCCATGCGCCTGATAGGGGTACGAAGGTGGCACTCTCCTCCAACGATCTGCGTAACGTGATCACTCACAAACGCCGGTCAGGAGAGTCGACTGACAAGTATGATACGCCCCTCACAGGGCAAACTTGTGCTGTAGTCACCATCAATTGCTATTGCAAGGTAGCAGTCCCACCAAGACAGTTGGTGTTCCAGCGGCTGCAATCATCGATACCCCTCCGACGTCGCCTCGGGAAGAAGGTGTCAACAAAAGAGGAGCCAGAACTAAAGGTTGCTTCATGCAATATAATCTCTAACTCCTCGTCAGTCCGAAAGGCGACTGGCAATTCCTTGTCCAAGAGCCAGCCGAAGAAAACTAAGACAACTGTCTCGTCCTCTGGAGAGTTCGAAGGCACTCGGGGGAGGAAGAAGATCTTGGAGGATGCTGGGGGTAGTTAAGACCTTGTTGATCCTCCTTCCGAAGACGAAGGTGTCCTCCAAAGCACAGCTGGGGTGGATCTTCATCCTCGAGGCGAAGTCAGCCTCCCGGACGTAGCTGGGGGTCGTCTAGCCCCTGTGGATCTGCATCTCGAAGACGAAAAAGTCCTTCAAGACAGGACTGGGGGTAATCAGGCCCTTACGGATACTTCTCCCGAAGACGAGGGTGTCTTTCAAAACAGTAGCTGGGTGTAGTCTAGCCCCTGCAGATCTGAGTCTCGAAGACGAAGAAGTCCTCCAGAACATAGCTGGGGGTAGCCAAGACAAAGCTCCGGGAGCAACAACTCCTTTATAGGAGAGTGAGGCCGAAAGCGAAGCCTCAACCGAGCCATCCGACTCCAGCCGCGTCATGACAGTCTACATGACTGAGGGTGACACCGAGTCAGATGCGCCACCAGCAGACCTCGTCCAGTGCATGGATACCCTGTAGGGAGGACTCAAAACCCTCTCTGCCTCCATACAAATACTGACTCAAGAAGTGTTTGAGATACGGTCAGCTTTGGCCAGGGCACTTTCTACCGGTCCTGACCTAGGGGCCAATAGAGAATCAAGTGTACCCCTTCAATGGGTATCCTTCGATACGGATTGCCGCGAAGCACCTCGGACGTCGGAGCCATCAAATGCTCAACTCCAGGCGGTACAACCTTTCCCGACTCCCAGCTCCTACGGAAGACGTGGTGGAGATGATCAGGGACTTGCGCGAGCGCTTTGAGTCTAAGAATAGACAAGAGGAGCGCCAAAAGATGGGCATCCCCCAACCTTATCCCCACGAATGGAATAAAGTGGTTTATCCTCCTAAATATAAACCATAAACATTGATGCCATACGATGGGAAGGACTCTCCGCGTCGTAATATGACGTACTTCCAGTCCCAAATGGGACATCTCCCGAAGGAGGATGCGCTGCTCACCAGCATATTTGTCGGGACATTGAAAGGAGTGGCGTACGACTAGTACTACAGCCTCCCCGATAATTCTATATCTTCCTTCGATGACTTGACGCACCTTTTCTTTGACCGTTTTTACGACGGCGGAAAGGACATGACAATGGCATCCCTCATAGAGATACGCCAAATGGAGAAGGAAATAGTTCGGGTATTCATCGAACGCTTCCGATAGGCCTGCTTCAGACTGCCCCTGGGCATGCCAGAACATGTACTCCTCTCCTCCTGCAGCATGAACATGCTGCCTGCAGTCAAGCTCTGGCTCAACACTACTCCTCCTCCCGGCTGGATTTCCTTGATCATTGAAGTAGAAGCAGCAGAAAAGAAGGCATCCATTCGCTCGCCTTCTAGGAGTTAGTTTCCCTGCCTTTGAGGACAAGGAGAAACGGCCTACAGCCAACAACCCCGGACGAGAGACAAAGGGAAAACAAGCGTTGACTGTCAATGCCCCAAAAGGTGCATCGGTACCTACTCAGAAGCCTCCACTTGCACCATAGCCAAAGGAGGCTTATTCCTTCAACGATGAAGACATCCTGCAACTCTTCGAGATACTGAAGCAGGGTGACAAGATCAAATTGTCGAACCCAAAGCATCCCGACGAGGTTGGGAAAGTGGACAATCTGAGGTACTGTCACTACCATTGGTTTGTCGGACACCCAACCAAGGACTGCTACGTCCTCAAAAACTACATCCAGCGCATGATCAATACGGATGTTATCTCCGTCGACTACGAGGATAAGACAGGTTTCGGCCAACGTGGTGTCACTCCAGTTCGACACCTTGCCGCCAACTACAACACAAGACGGCATCGTCCCCATCCCTAAGGCGATAATGGAAGTGGTTAACTTACCACCTGCTCGTGACAACGTGAGTGGACTCATCCCACTCACCACATCTCGGGGAGAGATCTTATGGGTTCACCCTGATCTTGTCTCCGAGGTTACTCAACCGGAGGTACGCTCTGCCTCCAAAACCAAAGGCAGGAAGATCAAGTCTTGCCGTATGGTCTCTTCCTCTGCGGAAGAGGCACTTCATGTACAGACGCGTTCACAACAGAATGCCCAACCCGACGAAGCTGCCGTCGAGGTGGTGCCTCCTTGCACCGTCCCTGCTGCCGAAGAAGAGGGCCCATCTAAGCCCCCAGCAGCCAATAAGAAGAAGCATGTAGAGGTTCAGTTTCGACAGGCCTCTACGAAAGGAGAATGCTTCGGGGCTATCCAAGCCCCACAACTTCGACATACTGGCACAACTTCCCAGTACTCTTGTCCGCCTTTCTCTGTTTGAGCTTCTTCGTCTTTCCAAGGACCCTCGCGAAGCTCTCTGTGAAGCCCTGAAGGATGCTGAGTCCTTCATCAGTCAGGTTAAGCAGCCTGAGGATACTCCGACTATATGCGTGCACTGTCATTGTACGGATGAGGTTATCCCCAATATTACCTTCATCCCAACAAGACATGCTGCTCAAGTACAACCGACACAACAGGCCACTGTATTATACAGGTTATATCGATTCTGTCCAGGTGAAGCGAATTCAGATCGATCCGGGGTCTTCCCTCTGCATCATCTCGAAGACGCTGCTCTCAACACTGGAGATCCCATTGTACCGATTGGCGCCTTCCAACACAACAATCAGTGGCTTCAACGCTAGCAAAAGCGAGCCGCTGGGCAAAATACGGCTAAAGTGCCATATCGGTAACCTCAGGACCGAGGTGACTTGTTATGTCGTGGATGCCGACGTCAACTACAACCTCCTACTGGGTCGTCCGTGGCTGCATGAGTACATAGTGGTCCCATCCACACTCCACCAACGTATGAATATGTGTCCACCAATGACATCATCCGGACGGAGTTCGCGGACATTGACCCTTTCAAAGGGGTTGAAGCCTACTTCACTGATTCCAACTTGTACAAATACCTGACGAGGAGGAAGCCAATGATGCTGACGATGAAGCAGAAACAGTAGCAGAGCCCGACATGGAGCCAGAGATGATTTATGTCGCTCCTCTAAAAATTTAACTCAAAGGGAAGCCCACCTCAGACGTTGCCTCCCATGAACAACAAGCTACCTGGAAAAGCACCAACTGCTCCAGGTAGAACATCGAATGAAGCTCCCTTGAAGATACGGCTTCAAGGGAAAGCTGCCTTAAACATCGGCTCCCCTTGTGGCAAAACTATAGGGGAAGGCACCTATCACCGAAGGCGTAGTTGAGGCACCTCTGAAGGTGCATCTTAAGGACAAGCCGCCGCGATCATCTGTCTCATCTAAGCTGCCGGAGAAGGCCCACATAGCCCTCTCGGACCCTAAGATCAAAGCTGTGGTGGACTCTCTCGATCCAATCCCAGTACTCACAGATGAAGAGCTAGGAGAATATATATCTGCTGATGTAGATGCACCCTCCCTGGACAATGTAATCCCGCGGGATAAAATCTCGTGTTTCATCAATAATAGAGTGTCCTTTAATTATTCTAATCTTCCACATTGGAATGCCAGGTATACATTAGATAACGCTCTACGGTCGTTGCAAACACAAATAACGACCGTCTATCATGTAAATCGAGTAGTACCGTCCCAGGGAGGCTGTTTTGTAGTCCCACCGCGGAATCAAGACGAAGAATCCATCATCTTTGGCAAAGTCGAGCGTCAGCAAGACCTTCCGCCACTCGAGCAAGAACCGGATATCGGTAGAATACAAGTCTATCGGTACACAGACAGGGCAAAGTACCTCATCCAAAGATAGGTTACGACCTAAAAAGCAATAAAGGTCTGAACTACGGCAAGGGTCAACGTCTCCCTTTCCGACTTCCAACACCTAAAGGAAAGCCGCAGGACTACTATAATCAAACTCGACGGGGGGTGGGATATGTCACGCCACCGTCAACTCTAGAGAGTTCATAGGCAGAATAAGTAGACCATTTTCACTCGTCCGAAGCATCAACTTGGGATTCCAATACCAGTATCGGCTCAGTCTTCAAGAGAGTTCTATCAGCCAACATGACATTTGCACAATCGTAAGAAGATGAAGGTGAAGAACAAACGCCAGAATTCTTCGAAGAAGAACCCTGGGCCCAATGCCTGGGAGAACAGTGGGAGTCTCGTTTTGAATTACGCAAACCTCTACCGAAGACGAGGTCGAGCAGATCGACCTTGGGGACGGAAATTCTTCCAAACCCATCTTCATCAGCAAAAGCCTAGAAGGAGAAGATCGAGAATCTTTAATCCAGCTGGCTACAGAATATATCGATGTCTTCGCTTGGAGCTACGAAGATATGCCTGGACTTGATCCTCAGATCGCGATGCATAGGCTCAACATCTTACCTGATGCCAAGCCTATCAAACAGCAACAGCGACGCTTTCGTCCTGACATCATGAACGCTATCGATCAGGAGGTAGATAAACTCTTGACCAGCGGCTTCATCCGTGAAGAACAACACCCGAATTCGGTAGCCAACGTTGTCCCTGTCACCAAGAAGAATGGGAAGATACGAATTTGTATCGACTTCAGGGATCTCAACACTGCTTGCCCGAAGGACGAGTTCCTGCTTCCAATCACCGACGTGATGATCGACAACACATGTGGCTTCGAACGCATGTCTTTCATGGACGGGTATTAGGGGTACAACCAGATCAAGATGTTCCCCGATGACGCAAAACATACGTCATTCAGGACTCTGAAGGGTGTTTTCTGCTACACAGTGATGCCCTTCGGCTTGAAGAACGCTGGTGCGACATACCAACGAGCTATAAGCACCATCTTCTGTCAGCATCTTCGCAAAACAGTCGAATGCTATGTTGATGACATCGCAGTCAAGAGCCGTCTCAAAGGTGATCACCTACAAGACCTCAAGACAGTCTTCGATCTCATGCGAGCGCATCAACTCAAGATGAACCCCGCTAAATCCTTCCTAGGGGTTTCTAGCGGAATGTTCTTGGGCTTCATTATCACGGCAAAAGGCATTCATGTCGACCCGAGAAGACCAAAGCCATCCTTGACATCGATCCTCCGAAGAACCTCCGAGAACTTCGAGGCCTGCAGGGGCGTCTGGCATACATCGGAGGTTTATAGCAAACCTTTCCGGAAAATGTCAACCCTTCACTCATCTTATGAAGAAGGGAGTCTCTTACGTCTGGACAGAGGAATGCCAAAAAGCGTTCGACGACATCAAGGCTTACTTAACGAGCCCGCCACTCCTGGTGGCACCCGTCGCCGGCAAACCATTTTTCCTCTACGTCCGTGCCATTGATCATTCCCTCGGCGCTCTGCTTGCTCAGAACAGTGACACAGGCTATGAGCAAGCTATCCACTACCTCAGTAGAACACTGATCGGGGCCAAATACCGGTACAACCTCGTTGAAAAAGAGTGTTTGGCTTTGGTATTTGCCATCCAGAAGACTCGCCATTATGTCTCGGGCCAGACGATTCATGTCATCTCCCGAGTCAATCCACTCAGAGTTTTCATGACGAAGCCAGGGTCATTAAACTCCCGGCTACCTACATAGGCGATCCTGCTAACACCATATAATATGGTGTTCGTTCCACAAAAAACCATTAAGGGTCAGGCACTGGCCACTTTTTAGCTGCACACCCCATTCCGGAGTCCTCCAGACTCTATGAAGATATCCCGGATGAGGTCCAAGAATCAAACGTCATCAAAAAAGCTCCGTCTGGCGGATGTTTTTCGATGGTGCGTCAAGAACAGGCCCCAAAGGCCAAATCATCGCAGGTGTGGGGGTAGTCTTAGTCTCCCCCGATCTGATGGTAATCCAGTGCGCCTACTCCCTTTCGAAGCCGTGCTCCAACAATGTTGCGAGTACAACTCTCATCATGGGACTCCAGCTGGTGCAATAGCTGGGGGTGGATCATCTGGAAGCCTACGGTGACTCAAAACTCGTCGTTAACCAGGTCAGAGGGCAATACGAAGTTCGCCATGAAGATCTGGTTCCTTACCATGAAGTTGCGTTGAACACCATTTCAACCTTCACCAAGTTCTTCAACGAATATGTACCTCATTTACAAAATCTGGAGGCTGACGCTCTGGCTGGCCTCGTAGCCTCATTGGCAGCACCCTTCAGGACTCAACACTACGTCACGGTAGTTGGTCGAGACTCGGTCTGTCCTAAAAATAACCTATGCTCATAAATGGCCCATGTCATGTCATGTCAATAAGTGCTGGTGTTGATGTCCGAGACTGGAGATTCCCGTTCATCGACTTCGCTGTCTAAGGAATTCTCCCAGAGGACCCGAAAGAAGTTGTCTCAGTCAGGAGGCGCTCCCTTCGATTCTATTACGATACAGCTACTAAAATGCTGTACCGACGCTCCTAAGATGGACTTCTCCTGCGATGTCTGTCCAACAAAGAAGCAGCCGAAGCCCTTCGAGAAGCTCACGATGGAACCTGCGGGGACTATCAACCTGGCCCTAAGTTGCAGGACCGACTGCGACGCATGGGCTACTACTGGCCAACCATGGCCGGTGACGCTGTTGACTATGCTAAAAAGTGCCATACGTGCCAGCTTCACGCAGACTTCATCTACACCGTCAGAACTACCACATCCTACAGTCGCCTCTTGGCCCTTCGAAGCTTGGGGCATGGACATTGTAGGACCGATCACCCCCTTCATCAAGGGGACATCGCTTCATCCTATCCATCACGACTACTTCTCTAAATGGGCAGAAGCAGTTCTACTGGCGGAGGTGAAGAGCTCCAGGGTGGTCAACTTCATCAAACACCATGTCATCTACCGTTTTGGGGTATCTCGGAGGATTATCCACGATAACGGTCCTCAGTTCATCAGCCATGTTTTCAGCAGATTCTGCGAAAAGAATCGTATTCAAAATGTGGCCTCAACCGCCTATAATCCGGCAGTAAACGGATTGGCCGAGCATTCAACAAGACTATCGTCAGGATATTCAAAAGGTCGTGTCATCCAATAAATGCGAGTGGGATAAAAGCTCAGCGAATGCCTTTGGGCCTACCGCACAATGGTACGGACCCCGACAGGCAACACACCAATCTCTCTGGTCTACGGGAGCGAAGCGGTACTACCTTTCGAGATCCAAATACCCTCACTCCGTGTAGCAATCACAAACCAACTAACAGAAGAAGACAATCAACGTCGTCGTCTGCGAGAACTGGAGGCACTTGACAAAAAGCGTCTCCTAGCTTAACAACGCAACGAACTCTACCAAGCCCGTATATCACAGGCTTTCAACAAGAAGGTCAAGCAGAGGACTTTCCAAGTAGGCGACCTAGTTCTGGCAGTCAGGAGGCCGATGGTGTTGACTCACAAGATACCAGGAAAGTTCGAGCCCAAGTGGGAGGGACCTTTCATCATAGAGACGGTATACTCAAAGGTGCTTACCGCCTCGCCAAACCCAATGGGGACTTGTTCATGATGCCCATCAACGACAAGTTCCTAAAGAAGAACTACTCTTGACATCTTTCAGACATGTACTTCCATAAGGGGATCTGTGGACCTAATCATCAGGGATCACATACAATTCCCTTCCACAAAATCATACGCTTCCGGAACCCAGCTATTCCGTGGTATCCTCCAGTAGAAGGACAACCACGTTTACATTACCTCTGAGTTATTCCCCTACACCCTACAAAGTGGAATCTTACACTCCGTAAGACTACGCTACCCATCATGTTTACCACGTCCATATTACCTCTGAGTAAACATCCCGTACAGACAACCACTGCGTTGTCGTACATTGATCGTAGAACTTCCACTTCCACATTACCTCTGAGTAGTTCTGCGTATCTCCCAGAGTCATTCCTACCACGTCCACAACACCTCTGAGTAGGAAGATTCCATCATTTGAACCCCATATTTGCCACGTCCACATTACCTCTAAGAAAGTGTGTCAGTTCTCTCAAACTTATTATTTGTACCTTAAAAAACCAAGGTGCGCAAAAGATAATAGGTCCACACAAATTATCAAGTTCATGACAGCAAAATGAACACACCAAAAAAAAACTTTGTATTCTTTATTTTCAAAAAAAAGTAAAGGATTACACCCCCAGCAAGAGTTGCAATTACACAAAAAGAAGAGACTACAATCCCTAAACCTCCCCGGGGTTGGCCGAATGCTCTTCAATCCGACGCCTCAAGTTTGTCGCCCGAGTCTCTACGGTCGTCAGGACCCGGCGTTCGGCTTCTTGACGCATCGCTTCTATGGCCTCAAGAGAAGTATCGTCCTCATGCTTCTCATCCAACTATTGTCGCTGCTGAGCCAGAGTAAAAGCCCGGCGCATGAAAGCTGCTTCCTCCTCCTTAGATGCTACATGTTCAGCCTGGACTCGTTCAGCATCTAATAAGAGTTGGGCCTGCTGGTCTTCGAGGAGGCGAATCTTGGCATCAACCTCCGCTATACTAGCATCCAATGCGGCCCACAACTCACCTTCTCCTGCGTGTACTGAGATAGCCTCTCCACCGCAGCCTCGGTTTCAGCCACCTCGCGTTCCCAGACACCCACGGTGGCCTGATAAGAGGACTCAATCTCGGCAATCAGCTTCTCATTTTCGTATTTATCAGGGCGAAGAGATTATTTCGCTCGATACGCTGAAACTCAAAAAGCATGGTCCAACTCAGTCACCGAGGCCTCCAGAATCTCGGCCATATGATCATGGCCCTGGTGGAGACGTATCAGACCAATGTGTGGAAGCGCCATGGATTTTGCCATCGCGAAACTCCTATTGGCGTTCGTCACTGTCGATACCCATTCTGCAGTATCTTGTACACTGCCTTAACGATAAATTTACGTACTCGTCCGCATCCGCCAATACTTGCGGTATCATGGCAGGAGTTGGGGGAGCTGCCCCGGATGGCGGACCTGAAGAAGACCCGCCGATCTCAATCTGCGAGGTTTGAACGTCGACCTCAGCAGACCCTCCCGTACCAGGAACTTGAATTCTGCTACCAGCGCCAGATGCCAAGAGAGCAGAAGGAGTTGGATGGGGCGTCGATATCTCCCCAAAGTCGAAGAAGCAACAGAGGGCTCTTGCATCAGCAAGCCCTTTCCCTTTTTCTCTCAAAGGGACTATCAGCATCCGGAGCTGCCTCCTCCACCACCGAGGCGCGATCTGTAACCAGCGCGGAGCCTTCCTCTGGCAAGCTAACTGGATCAGCTCTCGTTTCCTGGCGGGGCACGTCTTCTGGGGTCGGGTCGGCAGACGAGTCTCCTCCTCATCATCGAATCCCTCCACGGGGACCAAATCTGTCACCACCTTCCGGTCAGCAGCCACCTCAGCGTCCATTGCTGAGCCTGGGGTATGGCTCGACAATGCTACAGTCGACCTCCCCGCATCATTATAAGGAGGGGAATCAACCCTCTCCTCTGTTTCAATCACGTCTGTTGCCCCCGCAACAGACTCACGTATCTCTGGAGGAACGTCATCTGAAGACGACGAACTCCACCCCACTTCATCGTCGGAAGCCCCGTGTCTCCTGGGCCCTCGGTGTCCAAGGCCCCCACGGCGGCTTGCACCATCCGAAAATTGTTGCAACCTCAGTGTCTCTTCCGACATAGTCTGGAGATACTAAAATCTCCGCAGAACAATATCTTCAGGATTCTCCTCCCTTGGAGACATTACCATCGGAGAATTCGCTCATCAGAGGAGCTTGCCACCTCCTTCGGTTTACTGACGCCCGGTT
The DNA here is from genome assembly GCA_029216955.1 of Iris pallida. NCBI lineage: Eukaryota > Viridiplantae > Streptophyta > Magnoliopsida > Asparagales > Iridaceae > Iris > Iris pallida. The sequence goes on from JANAVB010038196.1 coordinate 74,452, forward strand.
TCGAAACACGGGTCTTCTTCTTCGACGATCCCTACAAAAAAAAGCACAGGTCACCATAATGACAAGATAGCCAGATTGCGGAGGACTCTTTACCTCAGCAGGGACTGATTCCATTGACGCAACCTTTGTAGTCGTCACTTTCCTCGGCCTTTTTGGTACAGACGAACCGGCTTCTGCGTCAGCCCGTCTCTTCCCAGCAGGGGGATCTCTCACTAATACTACAGCAGCAGCCTGATATCCCGCCAGCTCTGGTAGACGATATGACGAGCCACCACCGCATGTTCTGAGTAGCCTCTAGCTGAGTTCCAATGATGAAGCTGGTCTCCCTATCATAATCCGGAGGCACAGTATTCATGGTGTAATACAGCTTAACGGCCAAATACAGGATCTGTAGCCGAGGGTTGCGAACTGGCGTATTGAAACGAATCCAGTGCACCCGGCATTGTAATATTGCCAATCCCGGGCTCCATCCAGTAAACTCCCAGCAAACTCCAAACTGCTACTGGGGTTCCGTAACATCAACTGCGTGTAACCAAACTGTCGAGCAAATCGGCTTGGCAGATAGGGCTCCGGATAACACATATTTTGTTGCGGTAGACCAAGTGGGAAGGCCGGATACTCTGCAACCAACAAACCCCCATTTCAGCAGAGTGATCGCATCCTCACCAGAGTCTTCCAAATCTTGGTCGGCCTCGAAATCTTTGAAGATGGGACTGATCTTGACGATCTTCCACCCCTGAAGGTAAGATAAGACTCTCCTGCAGACGGGGACACCGGTGTGCAACTACTTCCTTTTGTAGAAGCGACGGATAAAGGCGTCACCTTCAACGTGATCCTCTTCAGGACCTGGACTCATCACGTTTGGATGATGCAGAATCAGCCATCCCATCAAATAATGGAATGGTAGCTCGGTCCGGAGAAAGTTGTCGTTCTACCTCTCCCATAATCACATCATCAGCAAAGGTCCTCAAACCCCGCAACAGGTTAGACACCATCACGGGGAGGAGAGCCAAAGGGCGACAAAAAACCAATTTCACTGCTGGCAAAATGAGGTTCCGGTTTACCCTCTCCACAGAGCCAGATCCGCCAGAGAACACACAATCCCGGAGCCATATCATCAAGTATGCAGTCAAGACTGCCTTGGATAACATCCGGTGCACACAATGCCAGAAACAACTATACGCGTCTTCGCCACTCTCATTTGAACGGGGGCTCTCTCGTAGTCGGCTTATTTCGGAAGTTACTTTGTGGGTTTCAGCCCCTGCGGAGTCATAAACCGGATCTTTGAGGGGTCCGCCAAATCCTGCTTGAAGACATAATTCCTCCAAGCAGTTATATGAGTCTGAGACTTATCCTTGTCCTTGTTGCATCAAATAATGATGGCTCGCCACCTCCTTGAAAACAACCATCATCTCCGGGTCCTTTTTTTCCAGAACGACGATCTCTTCGTTTGAGAAGAAGTATTCCTCGTACGGTTTGAGCCCCGGGAAAGCTTGGACACCTCGTACATCTCATGGAGAGCCAGTCCCAACTCCTCCACTGTGGTAAAGAAAGTGCCAGTCTCGGTATTGAACATCTCCAAGAGCGCAAGAAACATATGCTTGTTGAGATCCATGCCGGCCTGTGTGGCACGGATAGCAGCCATCAGCCCAATCTCTTTAAGCTCTGCCTTGAACTTCGATAGCACCCAAAGGGTCAACTCATCCCACTTCGACATATGGTGACACCAACCTTCAACCCTAAAGCTATATTTCGGATACATAACCCTCGATGTTAGCATCCGATTTGTAAGGGTCGAAGTAATGAAGGCAAAGGTGTCATTAGGGATCTCACTATAAAGGCTCCCAGGGCGTAAAGTTCGGCAACTGAACGAGGGTCCAGCTCGTGAGACGGCCAAGGTATCCCTTTGATTCGAAATAGCATCAATCGAAAGAGTACCCCCACTGCCCCTCATTGTGAAGGAGTAAGTTCCTAAGAAATCCTTCTCTTGGAAGCTAAACGGTAGAAGGCCGTCAGCGGCAACTGGCGTTCAAGTTGTCGCATATACAACCATGCCCTTTGTAGAGAATAACCAGTCTTCTTTGATCTTCAGTATCTTTGTCTCGGTGGAGATCAGGCGGTCACCGAACAAAACGGCAGGTTTTAAGAAGGTCACATCCTCGGATTCAGCAGATTCCAGTTTACCGCTCTCCGTCATACTCTGGAGGAAAATCGACAACTGATTCTGGATTTACAGCATTCTCTCAGGAGGTTGATTCAGTAGGATAGCATCCTTCGCGGGGTTAATAACCTCCTCGTCGAAATCAACTCCCATTTGACAAAAAGAAGCGTCCAGAAGGACTTCATTCAGCAAAGTGATAGTCATCAACATTGACACAACAAAAACAAAAGTCAGGCAAGAAGCTTTAAGAAGACAAAGTGTGTCAAGCAGCCTGACACATCATTATGGTGTAAACCCATACGTCAGCGGTGAAGCTTCGGCGCATCATCAGGGTGTAAACCCATGTGCGTCAGCAGTGAAGCTTCGGCACATCATTAGGGTGTAAACCCATGCGCGTTAGCAGTAAAACCTCGACGCATCATCAGGACAGAAGTCCATATGCATCGGCAAAAAGAGTTAGAGCACACCATCAGTCGTGTGATCCAAACTCGTCTAAAAATAGAAAATACAACACCCATCGTCACCGCAGGCCGAACGTCGGCCGGAGTCACAATGGTGACAGGAGCGTCCTCCTCGGCGAACTCCACAGGCTCTTTTCCCTTGCCAGCACCGCCGCGAGGAGTCTTGGGAGCCATTCCTTGAAGGAAGGAAGTTAGGGTTTTCAAAAAACTCTAAAAAAGAAAGCCAAGAGAGGAAGAACTCTCTCTATCTCTCCATCTCACGCCTATTTATAGGCTCAGTCGTATGCATGAACCGATGAAGTGTGACCTCAGCCGCCGCTTCGGGTTCTGCGAGGTGATAACTGCAAATAAATCCAAAATGATCATCATTAATCTTCTTGGTTATCGAGGCGTTATCATTTGTATTAACTGAGAGGAGAATGTGCCCCATCACTGATACGCAGAGTATCCATGCGCCCGAATAGTCATGCGCCCCAACCACCATGCTTTATTCAAAGTATTCCAAAACTTGGCAAAAAGTTTTGAAAACTTTGAAGGGGGTCTTTTAGAAGCATGGAATTTCAGGACCAAATCCTATGCGCCAAACACTACATTGACAGGGAGCTCAGACAAAGTATTTGACACAGCAAAGCAAAAGTATCGACATTGAAAGAGGATTTTTATTTGCATATAAAGTCTATTATATCTAGAAAAGGCTGTACAAGGAAGAACTTCTACAAAAAGAAAAGATCCTAAGTCTACAGCCAGGCGCAGCAGTCACCATGTGCTCTTAAACAGGCGTATCTCACCATGCACTCTCAGTCAGGCGCATCCCACCATGCGCTCTCAGCCGGGCGCATCCTTTCAGCAGCTCAGTTATGTGCATCCTCAGTTATGTGCATCCCTTCAGCAGCTCAGTTATGTGCCCTTCAGCAGCTCAGTTATGTGCCGCCCTTCCAGCCAGGCGTATCATGAAGTGTCAGCATATGCACCATCTAATGCTTCGACTAATAAAGCATTTATTGAGCAGAACGAGGGTGGCAATCAATCCTCTAGCTGGAGGAAGAGCCGCCCAAACCGAGGAAGAGAAGAGCACCGCAAATCAACCTGTGGCCAGGGGAGGCTTCAAAAGAGCCTCCAAAGACCAAGGAATACCAATCGAAACTGCGGCTAAAGGAGCAGCTTTCAACACAACCAGAATGGGCAACACCTACTCTGACAGAAGAAAGAGCCTCCAAAGCTGCAGCACCGTAATTTCCATCTGCGGCTCTTCCAACATAACGGAGACGAGGCTCGAGCATCCCGATCTTTGGATGCAACGCGCACCTTCTGCCTGCCTCGGAAGCCCTCGACTCCGACTTTTGGATATAACTTTCACCTTCAAGTGCATCAACGAAGATCATGCGTCGCATCTTCACCCTCGGGAGCATCTCATCAACAGATTGTGCTCGAGTAAACAAGTTCATTTTGGGAAGACGTGAGAGAACGAGAAGCAAACCCTCTCCATGCCACTATTTATAGGCCGGAGAAATCAAACCCATTCGCCAAGTGGCTGGCTCTCCAAATCCCGTACAATAAATTTGCATTTAATGGTGATGAACCTGACGCTTCGAATTCAGCTAAGTCAAAAATGACTATTTAAAGCACTCGAAGAACGTAACAGTCGTACCAAAAGACGTGTCATACGGAGTGGATGCACCGGTCAGACCGTGCATCACATAGACGCGCCCCTCAGCACAAGCGCTTCACAAGCATACGCCCCTATGTGGCCCCATGCGCCTAGTGGAATGCCGATCGATGCGCCCACTCAACAGTCCATCACCTGTCAAAGAACATTAAATGCTGAAGTCTGACAGAGTTGGCAGCACGTCCCGCGAAGACTGCAGTTGACAGCTTTTTCAGAAAATAAAGCATCGCCAATGTCAGCACCATCATTACTCCCCTCCGACGGTTACAAGCCACGTGGCCGCCCAAACCATTTGTATGCGCCTCCGCAGCCATGTGCCCAAATCTCTGCATGCATCTCAAAAGTCATATGCCTCAGACTTTCTCTGATCCCTAAAGACAGAAGTAAAGTCACTACTGAAGCTTCGCATGCGCCTCAAAAGTCATGCGCCCCGAATGGTTCGTGACTCCTAAAGGTTACGAGCCAAAGTCTCCTCATGCGCCCAATCTCAGGCGCATCCTACCAGATCATTCCCTACCAAATCTGAGATCTCCAAGCCATGGGCCTATGACACATGTCCTTTGACTCGATTCAGCCGAAAAGGGTGCTAATCACCCAAGATCTCTGCAACAGAAAGATCCTCTCCCTTGCTACGTGCCAGCCCACAACAGCAGCGTGAAGGATTCAACTCTTTAATCAAAGCGCATCATCCATACGCCTTCATCAGCAATCACCATGTGGCGTTCCCACGTATAGGCGCATCCTACATATGTGCGCATGTAGCCAGCCTGCAGACTATAAATAGAAGGATCATTTTCTTCTTCTACACACACAGAGACACATAGATAGAGATATCGTGCAATCATCAGTAACATATAGAGAGAGGCAGATACAGACACTCAATATCTTCTTTCTCTGCAAGCTCCTGCACCTAGAGCAACCCATATCTTCAGAGAACCGAGAACCGTCGTTAGATCGTCAACGGAGTCAATGCATTACCACTCGCTTTATCGGCACAAATGACCCAGATTAAACAAAAGTGTACTCCTAGGACTACGTCTAAGTCCTATATTATAACATTGTTCTGTTTGTATTGAAATTACATTAAAAGATTTTAATGGCAAACAGTAAACATCTAAATTGATTGTATATCGAGACAAAGTTTGATCAAGTATTAAAATCAGGTTTGACCATGACCAATGGGCCAACAGTCCGGGTACGGTACCTGCGAATGGTGCAGGTGAGGGTTTATTTGTTTTCCTTCTTCTTCTTCTCTTCTTGTTGGGGTGTTTTGGAACGGTGGTGGTGGTGGTGATAGGCTGGCCGTGATGGTTAGTTTGGGGTGGTACTAGGTTCTCCGAAAAGTCGAGTTGGGATGGTAAATGTGGTGGCGTTGGCAGATTTGGGCTGGTGGTACCGAAGATGGCGAGGATAATGGCAGTCGGGATTGGATTACTCTGTTGGATGTGTCGTATCGGGGCGGTATGATGACTGCAGTGTCGGTGGTAATTGCTTGGTGGGTCATCGGCATCGGCAGGGTTGGTGGCTTCGGCCAGGAGATGGAGGCACCGTGGGGGTGGTGATGATGACGACGGGGTGGTGACGGTGTTTGTGGGTTGTCGGAGAGGTCTGGTTTGGTGTACTTGAGAGGGAGTCGGGGAGACGAAATCGTAGCTTCAGGTTTTGATGGTGTCGGGGGTGTGTTTGACACGAGAGTAATATAAATGTATAATATGGAATCAGAATGGTGGACAAACACGATACACATCTGTGGTGGATATTTTGGCTTGTGGAATTTATGGAAAAAAGAAGGTATGGAGCCTCTCCTTATATAGGAGGTGGAAGCTCCTAGTTGGATAATGCTTTGTATTGTTTAAACTCCCCCATAGATAATTCACATAATAATTTAAATAACTTTAAACCAAAATATTAATATCTTTTAAGATTTAAACTAGCAATTTCTTATATTAAATTCAAAACAGTTTGATATTTATTTTAAAACTCAAATTTTGATTTAAATCACAAGTACTACATTTATAATACTTTTTCATAAAAATTTAAATAATAATAATTTATTAATTTCAAAAATCACAGTAGTAATTTGATATTTGAAATAAAAATAATCTCACAAATCAATTTTTACATAAATTTCATTTTCTTTATTTGCATAAAAATAGTATTTGTGAAACATTATATTCACATAATAAAGTAAATACCACTTTAAAGTAAATAAAATAAATTAAAATATTTAACTCATATTATTTTGAACCTATGTTATAGCTATAAAACGTTTTCAAACAAATATGTACCTCGCACATATTCGTACTCGACGAGAAATTTTAAAATGTAAGCTCGCACACTACGTAAATTACGACAAATGCGAACTCGTATGCGACGTACAAATTTGAAGTACAAAATAATTACCAAATTTATTTTTAAAAAATCATAGTAGAAATTTAGGGGTTTACAGATGTCGATTTTTATATTGTTTTTGTTGTACCTCAATCATGCGCTGCATCTGTTGGCCAATTGGTCATGGTCGAACCTGATTATAATCATTGACTAACAATATCTCGATATAAGGGCTACTTGGACGAACTGCTACAACTACTGTTACTGTTCAAGACTTTGAGCCATATTTGTCATTGCGTCTGTATTTTCATTTATACAATATTTTTATGTTTTATTAAGTCTAGGAAATACAATGTACACTAAATTGTACTAGCAAATAGGCTACCCAAAAATGTTTTTAAAATACCCTTTTGTTTTAAAAACTAGCCCGACCCAAAAACCCAATTCCTAACTGCTTGTAACATTCAAAACCCAAAGCCCACTGAGTTACAGAACCCTAAATTCATCCTTTCTGCTCCAGCAGAACTTCGGGCAAATTTGCCCTAAATTTGGCATGTT